>LPNX010775722.1:156528-181092 GCA_001517045.1 Pseudotsuga menziesii
TGCGCCCCTCTTTGACTTAGTCACTTGATCCATGTATTGATCTATGTATTGTTGATCTACACCGTTGACGATGTTTTAATCTCAACCATTGGATGTAAAAGTGAGTTAGGGTTTACATCTCTCTCAAACTATTTAAGAGAGGTGACCCTCCCATTGTAATTCATGAGCTTTGGCAACGGAATTTGAATAAAGAGAATTTTGTCTGAGATTATTCTTATGTGTATCTTGTGAATGATTTGGTGATCTAATGATTGGCATTGCTACTCTTCTATACTGAGTCTTATTCGGAAAACATCTTGCATTTTTTCCTTTACCCACTTCATCTGCAGGAGAGGAGGCGCGCTAGGAGAGAGAGAGGGCATTTTTTGTGGGGGAACTCACTATCATCTCGGCTCTTAGGTGTTCAGTTTAGGGATTATCTCTTTCTCTATGATTTTTTACTTCATATCTTTTCTGTATTCTGCAGATCTCATTCATTTGCCTTATCATTTGATTTTCTCTGATCTGGCAGGTTGAAGGAGGCACCAGGGTGACTAACTGTGGCTCAACTACAACAAGATCTTCTCCGAAAAGGCTCATTTGGACGGGAAAGTGGCATTATTCATCATTTCTAAAGTCATCTACAAGATCCAAGTACGTCTCGCAGGTAATTTCTCCTTTTATTTTCTGCATGCATTGCCCATCATTTCCATAATTATAAAACCCTCATTTTGTAGATCTATAGGTTCTGGTTTGTGGCGAGCTATAAAACTTAAAACCCACTTTGGAATAAACATAAAACCCCTAAGTTTCAATTTTCATCATCGTCAGACTCCATTTTCCCATCCCAAGCATTGGCCTGCTTCTTAGGGGAAAACACCCTCCTTGGGAGGAGTGGGTATTTCAGAAACCGTAAACTGGGTATTGTTTGGTTTTGCTTTTTATTTACCTAATATTATATCCAACAATCAGTTTAAGTATCCAATTTCATTAAGTTTCACCGTTTTTCCCTAGATCCCAATTTTCTACCTAAAACCCTAGGGTAAAATTGGGGATTTTCACCTGGATGCTCGAAATCTCTTCACAATTGTTTTAAACTCTAATTAGCTATCCTACTAAGAGATTCCGCCAAGTTTCCCTCGGTCATCTATTCATTTTCCTTATTTTAGGGTTTTCTTGGTCATAGGGACGACCCTTGGGCTCTGTATTTTCACTCGGTCTGAAGTGTCGATATCCTTGACTGGTGTGACATCTGAGTTCTTTCAGAAGTCTTGTATATCGTAGGTCGCGATTTTAGTTGCCTTTCCTCTGTCGTCCTGAATAGGATCACCTCACGGGGCAACTACAAGATTCGTGATAACAGGACTGCTTCTTGATGGCTTGGTTCATTGAGACTCCAATGATTATCAACATGGCACACCAACAGTCCGTAGGGTTTTGGTTTGGTGGAATCCCCATTTGGTGGTGGGATTTGGGAATTCATCAGAGCAATGGATTGCTTCAGAGTATAGCAATGATCGACAGGGCTTTGGCGATGAGGGACTTGTTATGTTATGATGACCGTGGAGGAGAGGGTGAGACTTATTCTTAATGGCAGTACATGCTCCCTCCCTTGGTATGCAAGATTGAGACTGATAATGGAGTTTCCACGGAGGAGAGGGTCAGTCTCTACTTTGAGGACTTTATTCAGGGGATGCTTAAGTTTGGAGGCATGACAAAGTAATCTTCTGAGAAGTCTATGCAGCTCATTAGGGGCATTCATATATTTGTTTTTGTTAACACCAAGCAGACCAACACCTTGGGTAGAGGGTGCTTCATATCATGCAGGCTAGTGGGGGACTTTACCTTTTACAGGAAAGATTGAGGTAGGTTCACATGGAGACACTTGGTGGATATTACATCTGGTCCGTTGGGCAGGTTAGAACCCACTCATTCAGTAGCATTGATGCAACCATCGACAATTTCTAAGAAACCATGGGGGCTCATGTTGTTAGATTGCATCATAGGTTTACTAAGGATGCAAGATGCAAAATATATATGTGGAGAGATTCACTGGTTATCAGAGTTCATGCACGTTTAGTTGATTTCCTTGGAGTACAAGGTAGCACGGATGATAGAGCTATCTCTTGAGGAGATGATTAGAGTTCATGAGAAGCCTAGAGTTGTTACCAATGATCAAAGCAAAATTCCTTTGCCGGTGTTTGAGATAGAGTATTACAATAGATTTGTCGACTTCACCTGGATGCTTATGTACTCCACTATTCATAGTGAGGGGATAATCTCTTATAGGTATTTCCACTTGGAGTTCCATGAGAGGTGGATGTTGAAAGGAAATCACAGACAACTAGTGATGATTAGAGGGGCACAGTGTCCACATGATGGTTTCCTTTTGAGGTTATCTTGGGATCAGTGGATCGCAGTAGAGGATAGTACAACAATCAACATGGAGGTGAGAGTTAGCAATCATTTTCATGAGCGTATCCATATGGAGCAGTGGATTAGTTTCCTAGGTGGGAGACCTTATGAGGTATGGATACAGTATTTACTAGCTTGGTTTCTATGGAGTTTTCAGGAGGTCCACTATGTTGGTACCTTGCAGGGAAATACTTTGAGCAAAGGGTACTACATATCTTCTAGGATGATTTGGGACCCTGGGATCATCCCAGAATTTAGTGGCTCAGCCAGATTGATTATGGGGTTTTGTTGGCATTGCTTGAGGACAAGTAATCTTTGGCGAAAGAGGACTATAATGTCTCATTTTTGACAAGCTAGGTAATCAGCTGATGACTGCTGCCACACAGGGATGAAATCATAATATTAGTGGGGACATGTAGTCATTAGTGAGAAATAGGACCAGTTAAATAATATCCAACAACATGTCTAACATGCAATGTCTAGTTCAAGATGCTTGTGACATGCATCATTAAAGTTGCATGCGTACATAAGTTAAGTTGCATGTGGCATGCAAAGGTCAAAAGAGTTATAAAATAAGGAAAAAGAAACTCACTGGGATCATTGTTATTATTCATCTTTTTGGAGACAGGTTTGAGAGATCGATGAGCTACTTACGGTTTGAGGCGGATTTCCTTGACCTAATTGGATTCGATGGTGAAATCTATCCACCCTGGCCAATCCTTAGGGTGAACATTCATTGTTCACCATTGATTAATTCATTGCATATAGGACTTATTGTGTTTAGGGCAGAGTACAAATTCATCCTCATCTACTACAAGGTCTTTTACTAAGGGTGTGAGCCTCATTAATGTTTGAGGAGAGGTACATTCATCCATGTAAAGAGTTGTGCACTCCTTAAAGGCTGACTGAGCAAAAGGGAAAGACTTGATGACCTAGGGTAGCCCCATCATGCATAAAGGCAATGATCTCTATATTAGTACATCTTCTCTCTATGAACATTGATTCAACCATACAATTTCCATGAATTATTGAAAGGACCAAGATTGATATTTGAGGCAGCAAATCCATCATAAAGGTTGCATGATCTCTATTAAGGGCTTCAACACTATATCTCGTGGAATAAGAGGAGCATCGTACTCTTTGGAGGCTATATGGAGAGTAGGGAAATCGTGACTATTTAGACATTTGGCACAAAGGCAATGTTCTCTAACCATCAAAAGTTGTAACGTCTCCATAACATCCATTAACTCTGTAGCAACAATATGGTAAGAGCAAATCTAATTGGGTTCGGAATAAGTCGTGGAATATTGAACAATAGAATCAAGTAATAAGAGTAACAAACTCAATGTTGTAGCCTCCCATCCTAATTATGAGCAACGACTTCACATTGGATATCAATCTATTAAATAAGGCCACGAGTTCTCTCATGAAAGGACGCATTCACATTAGGACTGCATGCTTGAAGAACTAAGCGTGGGCTAGCCATCTGGATGCAAATCTCTATAGAGGACATCTCTCACATGCAACAAATTGCTCTTAAAACATGTGTTTGTTCTAACCTTATATAGTGACTATACCAGCCTTCTATAAGCCACTTCCAACCCTATTCAAGGTCAGATTTATATCATTTTGCAAGGCAATCTGAAGTCAATTACATTATTATTATTGATCAATACTCTTAAGGTATAAGGTCAAATCCATTGACTTGGGAATTAATAAATATTTTCTCTTTAATTGTGTAATTCATTGGGGAATTGTCTTTATTGTTTAATTTGCAATATATTCTTAAAGTTTAATACATGTATATTTACATCAGTTGTTAAGCTTGATGCTCTTGGGTTATGATGTTACATTAAACATGACATGTAATTTGTTGTTTCAATAACAAACATCATGCCAAACCATGCAAGCAACCACAAACTATTGAATTAGTAGATTACCAACTCTGTGAAAGACAAACTCAGTTAAAAAGAAAAGATTCTACTATTTGGAATCTTACACTCGCAGAAGCAGGGGTGTCAAATATATCTAGAAATTAACAATCAATAGAGAACACATTTGTATAAGAAAAAAAAAAACCTTTGACTACCTTCTCCTATGCTCGCAAATCCACCACCAGTCGCATTAGATGCTCCATTAAATCCACCTCGATTGCATGCATCAACAAATCCACCTCCACCCACAACCCTACAAATACAACACCAATTGTTGGTCTAGCAAGTCCACCACTAGAAGCTGCTCCTATGAATCCACTGCCTAGAGTAGGATTTGAAGAACTTAAACTTGCACCAACCCCACTACCAAGCACTATTTTCCTTGATTGAACAAAAGACCCTAGATCACTTCCAAGAGCATAATTCCTAGGATAAGAATGATCATGTTGGTCAAATGCACTAGTTGTCATAGCATATGGATGATTCACCACCAGTTCCAAAATGGCCACCAAATGGATTTGGACTTGATTCTGTAGATGATTGAGCTGCAGGTAAACTAAATGATCTTGGCCAAAAGTTGAAACAATTCCCTAGAAGGGATACTTAGTGAAAACACAGGGTTTGATTGACTAGTAATCAAAGGTCCTCCAAATGGATTAGATTTTGGGGTTGTAGGTCTGATATATCCAAGTCCAAATCCACTAAAACCAATATAATTTGTATTGTTTGTTGAGGTATGATCTTCCTCCTCTATACCTTCCTCATTAGTAACAGAAAGGGCTATTACAGACATCGAGCAAGATGTGATACATTTCCCAAATGTGTATTAATTTATAGGGGTGGAAGTCTTCTCCATCATGGTCATAGATGCTACACACTCCCAAGAACTGCAAGCAGCTTGACTTTGTTGAGAACTCGTTAGTATTATTGAGGATTTAGAAAAACCAAAATTGGTTGTGGCATTAGAACCTAAAGATACAAAAATAGGAGCAAAAAAGTGTTCAAATCCTAATGTTGTTGTTGATGCAAAAGAAAGGTTGAAGTAGAAGCTACATCGGGGGGAATGATAAAACTAGTAAATAATGGAGTTGACTATGAAGAAGATGAGAAAAGTCGAGAAACTCGTGGAATAAAAATATGAGCAAAGGGGGAGGCCGTGGATCTCGTAGATGGAGAAGATGTCAGTAATGGAGAAACTTGTGAAATAGGTGTCTGTGTAAAGGAAACTAGGGATGCTGTAGACAGAGATAATACATATGGGAAAACTTCTGAGATAGATGTATGAGTCAAACTTGAGGTCAATAGATATGAAGGTAGACATTGACTGGATGAAAATCCCAATGAGGATAATCCTAGCAGAGAAGTATTGATCAATTCAGATTGGGACTGGATGCAAGCGTTCGGTCTTCCCCCCAAACTAGAAGCCTTTAGGCTATTTTTCATATTGTCCTTGAAATACAACACCCTCTAAAAATATCATTCCGTGGACATTGGACAAGCATATTGGAAATACAACAAAACTGAAAAAGGGCCATTTCACATACCCATATCTCTAATTAAATTCAATTAAATATTTGGTAAACCCACTGACTAGTTCATTGGCAGAGAACCGTCAAATCCTGATACAGGCATATGAAGTTCAAACAAAATTGCCAAAATCTAATATAGGCATATCTCGCCACCTTTAGAGTTAACAAGATTACTCTGACTGTAAACAAATAAAATGTTTTTTTTTTGAAAAACCATTTAATTCTACTAATTACTAAAATATCTAGAGCCTAAAATTAGCCTTGCATGGATATTCATCCAAAAGGTTCAAAGGTTAAAAACTAAAAATAGTTCATCCTTCTGTCCGCTCCCTCAATCGTCGAATGGTACTTCATACAGTCATAGCACTCAGAGCATTGCAAGAGATTTAACAATACCAATTAAAAATGACATATTAATGGAAGACAATTAATATAAATGGCCTCAAACCCAAACCCCTTGGTTGTTTCTCAAAACACTTACGTCTCTTTGCTTCGGAAAATAGTGCAATTCAATTGCACCTCTACAGTGAACTGAATTCCAAACTTGAATGATTCACTCGTACAAGTAAATGTCTGATTTGAAATTGTCTGGAGTTGGTATAGGGTTTGACCCACTAGACCAACTCCAAGATGGAATGATTTCCATAAATTGTGCAAATGAATCCTCCAAAGGGAAACAATCCAATAGGCAAGGCAAGGGCATATGTTCAAAGCAACCTCCTAGGTGGACAGATCCAAAATATCAAGATTTGACCGATGCCAACTTTCCTCCAAGACCAAACAATCTCCAAAAGGGCGTGAGAAGTGGAAAAAGAAGGTTTCCATAAAAAACATCCAACAACAAACCAACCAAAGAGGCCAAAGAGGATCCTTCATGAAGTATGGACAAATTTTCAACCATTAAGGAACCCAAAATCATAGTGCCAATTCCAGGGCTCAACGTTTCCATCATAATTATTCCCTAGAGGTGGATAGTTGTCATTGTTATGTTGAATGCCGGCCAAGAACAAGCCCCTTAACACATAGGAAATGTGGATTTAGGGATGCTGCCATGGAAAGCCATTACATATGCTATTGGAAATACACCTAGAATTGGAAATACTCTCTTTTCTACAAGTTTGAAGGTGAAATAGACCACAACTTTCTTTCCAATTGTATGTTGCACGAGTACTGCCATGGATAATTTTGCCAGGGATTTTTTCCATATTGCCGGAATACATCCACACAATGCTACAAGAAATTTTACAAATGTGGGTTAGCTCTTACACTGCAAATGGAAAAGATAATTTTGAGATTCAATACATGCCCCAAATCCTCCACCATATTCCATCATGGTTGCACATCAAGGTCATGCCACCCTCCAATTACCAGACTTCTCATCGTTGTTGCTCGGAATTCTGGGTGACCTTTAATGGAGTTTATTTAACCAAATATGACTAGAACAGACCTGCAATACTTGTAATCACTCCCAAATACCAATAGCCTGCGATCACGATACCATTGTCATAACTTTTAATGTTAATACAAGCATACTTCATTTTATCTTGAAGAAAGGTTACTTCCTCGTTGTAGTCAGATTATCATGTCTCAAGTCAAGGTAATTCTTCATATTCTACCTAGATTATGCCTTATATTGGATTTAAGAGGCCTAAGAGATGGTATACTTTAGCTGCTTCAAGCTATCCAGAACGCTGCAACTACTGGTGTAGGTGTCAAGAGGTGAATTTTTTTTTTTTTATGTTTTATTCCCGAGACCAAAGGACTAGATGCATTTTGTCAAAAAGGTTCCTTCCTCGTTGTAGTCAAATTATCATGTCTCAAGTCAAGGTAATTCTTCATATTCTACCTAGATTATGCCTTATATTGGATTTAAGAGTCCTAAGAGATGGTCTACGTTTGGTGCTTCAAGCTATCCAGAACGCTACAACTACAAGTGTCAAGAGGTGATTAATTATTTTATGTTTTATTCCTGAGACCAAAGGACTGGATGCATTTTGTCAACATTAGAATGAGGGAAAATATTGGAATCACTCTATGTTAATTGTGCCCAATTTATTGGTTTCCTTATGTATATAATTATGAGCCATGCCACTATAATTCTATGTAATTCCTTTAATAAGTTATCTAACCACATTATTGTACCAAATCATTAGGAGTATAACTTCCCTAATCTTTCTAACCATTATCTTTCCAACCATCGAAGCCTTCACAATTCTCATTTTATTAATAATTAAAGATCCTACTCTATCATCGTAGATCATTGTTGAAATCGACAAAAAAATTCGGAAGTCAGAAATGCAACTTCTAGGCAACATTTTTTCAAATTTTTAAACATATAAATAAAGAGATGTTTTCCAATTAGGCGCTCTAGATGCTATAAACTAAAGTTCAAATCTAATCATGGACAAAATCAAATATAAAAATGGAGAAAAATCCATGCCTATACTTTTTATTGCTTCGATTCACCAATTTGTAACTATAAATGAACAAGGGTTTTGGAGCATAGTTAGGGTTAGGGTTTAAGATCATGACCTTTACATAGATATTCTTGGCTACTTTCTTCTCCTCTGTGAGAATCATTAAGGAGCCTTGGATGAAAACCCTTTGAGAAAAATACCTCGATCACATTCCCACCCCCATCCTCTGTAATGCCATCATTAGTACCGATGCCATTGTAAAGCAAATAAAACTTGCTCTATAACTTATGCCCTGGAAACTACAAGGGAGTAAATAGACTTGCAACTCATTGAAAGATAAAAAATTACATTATGCGTTGAAAAGTATAAGATTAATATGTTGAAATATTTCATAATGCCAATTCAAAATTACAATTTAAAGTCCAAGAAATGAAGCACCATGAAAAACTTAAATAGACATTGGATTTGCTTCTAAATATCCAAAATTTAACGCCAAAATGAAACCTCTTTCCACTATTTCACAGATTGAAAATTTCATTATTGTAATTTGATACATTTGAAATTATATAATAATAATAATAATAATATATAATAAATAACACAACCATATATATAATTATAGAAAAGGTGAATCGGTTGGATTTGGATTCAATCATGCAGGTTAATGAAAAGGATTTTTATTGAGGTAGTTGTTACAAACTCTAAGAGAACCCACCAAATTTTCAAACTCCGTCTTAATAAGTGTGCTTCTTAATGCAAGTCCACGTGACATGAAACCTAGAACATTAACGTAAGCCTGCAATAACCTTTGGTTTGTATGAGGTAAAATAAGAATGAAACATATGTACAAAAAATGAGATTAGTGACTACATGACTACAAAAAAAACCTAAAATTCAGAAAATCACATTAGAGATTAGTCGTTTAATTTTGTTCTTAAAGAATTTTACAGAAAGGGAGGATTTTTTTTCTTTTCAAAATGGAGGATATTGGCAATTTTTTGCAAGGGAGAGATTTGAGGGGAAACTTTCCAAACTCAGATGTGAGGAGAACCGTGATGAATGGAGGCATATAGAGAATTAATGGAGGTTGTGAAATTGACAATTTTTAGCTAACATGATGATGCAAAATACATGAACTTGTTGAAACTTTAATAAACTGTCGAGAGTGTCAAACGACGATGGTTTTGTTCAAACAAAATATGAATGTGACCAATACGATGAGTCAAACATAATGACACCAACTTCAGGACATGACAATGCCAAGAGAGAAAGACAACAAATATCCAATACTCGACTCAACCACACTATGATGATGCACATGATACAACTTGGCGGATCTATCGAAGGGATAAAATACGAAAACAAAAAGGGAAATAAGATATGGACATGATAAGCACATCGAATTGGATGTGTCAGTACAGTTGAAATGATCTTGCAAAAAAATTCAACAGGTTTGCCTATGACATATTTTCCATTGTATGAGTGACACAACTAAAAATGACCAATTGTTATGTGGTCATTATTAGTTTAGTTATGTGCTACTTGCGATATCTTAGCTTGGGATGATTTTTATTAATGCTTGTATCACATATGTATTGAAAATTAATTATGATACCTTGGGAAGGATGTAAATATTATAAGCAAATTGCTTCTACTCCAAGAACAGAAGAATATGTATAAGGTCGTTAATGTAAGCAGTGTAAATCTGCGTCATGCATTAATGCTGAGTTGTGACACATGAGAGGGTCTACAATTTACTAAATTATAACACTACAGATGGATTCAAAGACCCCTATACAAAATTATAATTTTCTATTGTTGGAATGACACAACTAAAAATGACCAAATAAATGACCAATTGTTATGTGGTCATTTTTAGTTTAGTTCTTATCCCATGAACAAATTGGTCATTTTTAGTTTAGTTCTTATCCTGTGACCAAATTGGTCATTTATCTTGGTCATTTTTAGTTAGCTCACTTGAAATTTCTCAATTTTGGACATTTATCCCTTGAAAAAACTGTGGTGACTAAAGGTTTTGGTCGCTTGGTCACTTATCTCTCATTTTGTACTAGTGATTGCCCCTTTATTCCATAATCCATAACATTCAGGTTCCTCATTCAACATACAATATAGTTTAGAAAGTGTCTCTAACATGCACATTTCCTCAAGAAATAGTGTAACATGACTTTCCAATAAAGAAACAACTATATGCCATGTTTCAAAAGCTTTTCCCGAAAACTTGATGAGATGACATTGTGTTCAGGTGGAAGCCAACTCAAAGAAAATCCTTCAAGTATTGCTTGTATGGCATTGGGCCTCACCTACACTCATTGTATTCCAGCATGCCCTAGGATAGGTGTTGAGGCCATTATAGGAGGCACCTATTTCAAATATACTTACTTTCCACCTTTTCAAATACATGCTATCTTGCAAGTAATGGGCACCTAACAAAAAAATTCTTAGCATCAGTGATAATATGTTACATATGCTTTTTTGGGTGAATTTCAAACTCACTTGGTTGAGTTTAAACATAGTTGATAGGTTACCTGGAGATATTTTCAATCCCAATCTTCCAAAGGATGTGTACATAAAATATGCCTCTGCAATCACAATCCAAATCGTCCCAGACCAAAAACAATTGGTGCCAAAAGGGAACATACATAACATTTGTTGTCATTTTCATATACTTCTTCAAACTGGAAAATAAGACTTAGTTCAAATCTAATTGTTTCCCGGATGACCCTATAAACTCATTTGAAAGCCGCTTTTCATGTGCTTGTGACTTGCAGAAGTTCAAAATGCAAGAGACCCGCATGTTGTTGGTCCTAGTGGATTTGTATTAATAGGTTTCACTCCTAGTGTGATGGTGGGAAATTAAGGAGAATCCCTCATGAGCTATCCATAGTTCTGGGGACAGGGAATAAAAGATGTGGAACAACATTGGTTCCTTCTCAACTCCATCTAGCATTGCAAAAGAATTGTAGTTCCTTCAAAATTGCTAGAATTACATATTACGCTTAAAAGGATGCTCTCATAGCTTATGAAATGCTTCTATCACATTGTAATATTTCACATAAAATAATTATACAATGTATGTATTCATCACAAGCATTTCAATCAAAAGAAGAAAAAACTAGTTGAATATAGTTCAACAAATCCAAGACCAAACAAGGTTTGAAAAGTGGCTCATTGTAGCTGCATCAATGAATGTTGAATACATCCCATATGTTTAGACCTTTGATGCAAGGATGGATTTTTAAGCTAGGATTTTCATGTCAAGCTATTATTTGCCATGAATATTTGATAAACCAATGGTGTGTATATCATTGTCATAGGGATTGTGAGTAAAACTTGTTGAATCACAAGTTTGACTCGGATTGGGCTAGAAAAGAGCTTTTTTCTGGCTTTGATTACATCCTAAGGTGAATGTTTGGTCACTTGCACAATGCCAAAGTCACTGAAGACCCATTTGAGACCTGAACCAAGAATTCTACGAGTCCATGGAAGAGAATGTACATCCTCTCTAAGCCAAGTAACTCATTATGCACACCATATTCAAGAAGTTGTCATCAAGTTGTGGTTTATAACATTGAAGAAAATTAGTGATGCAACTTATAAATTTTAGTCCCTTGTTTATGATAAATATTTTATGTGAGCTTCTTGAAGAAGGCATTACTAGGGTTTGATTATATTTGAAATTTATGAGGTAGAATAAGCAGTAAATGTTCCAGTTTGACTATCCAGACTGCATAGTTGAGGCTCCTTTTACCCATGGATTTAGTCAAAGATATCCATGTGTTGTTGATCTAGGGCCCAGACTTCAGTTTTTTCAAATTTGAGGGTTGTTTCTATGCACAAAAATGGAAAAAACATGCCTAGAATGGCTCAAATGGATCATCCAAGGGTTGATACCTTTGACTAGAATCCCCCTAATGCAACTAAAAAAAGGGAATTCATAGGATGGAAGAGCACTTAGCTAGTATATGCATGAGGGAAAACTAAACCATGAACTAATTCTAACTTAGATATTGGAAAAAAACATTGATCTCTATTGAGGAATACCTAACAGAAACAGACAAACAATAAGAGATGGTAGCTAAGATAGGGAGTAGGAGAGAGATTGCAGACATATGAAACCCTAGTTTTGAAGGCTCCTCTTCTAACCCTTTTCTTAGGGACACGTTTAGATATATTGCTCCACTTCATGAAAAACTGACACAAAAGAGAAAGTAAATTAATGGGGGTTTTGCACCCATTTCCTCCCCTACTATTGACACTCAATCCACAACTGAGAAGCATTATAAGAAGCAGTACAAGGAATCAACTTTTAAATAAATGGCTAGATGGTGGTATAACATAGATATCAATTTCAATCTTTCCTTCTCACATTACTATTATATTATGTTAGATGTCATATTATATGTGATAAAAGGCTTCAAAGGCCCTAGTTTTGATGACTTGAGGGGGACAATGTTTGCTTCTGATGAGTGGGTTAGTCTTAGTGGTACAACAAGGGTAATGGGAAGGAAATTTGCAAAAACAAATTAGATATAATTTTTTGTTCTAGAGCAACAAAGATTTTTATTTAAGAATTGTGGATAATGGATGGGGATAAGTTGGCCATGGATCAGGTCAAATATCATTTAAGGGAAACAAACAAGAAAGGAAAGTTAGATGAATTTTATAAAATCCTGGATGAAATGGAACATGCAATCTATTTCCAAAGTCAGTCATTGTGAATATAATTATTGATAGACTGTAAGGATTTCAACCTGGATGGATCCTACAACTTCTTGCAAGTTATGAGAGGAAAAATATGCACTTTGGATGAAGTAACATATTGTTCTGTAATTGATGCATTAAGCAGGGAAGGGAAGTTTGATGAGTCTTACAGGCTATTTGAGATGATGTTAGATTAAGGTATTACACCAAATGATTTTATATACACATCATTAATAAAGAACTTTTTTATCTGGGGTAGGATGCGTGATGGGCATGAGATGTACAAATACATGCTTCAAATAGCTTACAATCTAGATCTTACTCTATATAAGGTATACATGGTTTGCATCCTTAGAGCAGGGGAAACTGATAAGGTCCATGCCGTGTTTATGTAAATAAAGAAACATGGTTGTGTCCCAAACGCTCATTCCTATTCTATTCTCATTCATGGTCTCCTAAAGACAGGTGGTACACATGCAATATATAACCTATTTTGTGATACGAATAATCAAGGTTGTGAGCCCAATGCATTCACAATCAACATTACAATTGATTATTCTTGTAAGTCATGGAAAGTGCATGATGGATACAAACTCCTTGAGAAAATGAGAGCTAAGGGTAATTTTCCTCCTGTATGTACTTGTGTAATGCTCATTAATGGACTTGAAAAGGCAAATAGATTGGATGAGGCATATGTTGTCTTTGAAGCAACAAAAGAAAAAATGTTCTTTAATGTGGTTTTTTATAGTAACCTTATTAATGGCCTTTGAAAGGTAGGTAGAATAGATGAGGTGTATTTGGTTATGAAGGAAATGGTACAAGAAGGCTTAATCCCAGGGTTCCATACTTGGATTTGCCTACTTAATTATCTAGTCAAGTCAAATGAGATAAAGGAAGCATTAGAAATTTTCTAGTACATGAAAGATTTGAAGTGCCCTATGAATATGGTCACTTATACTATTCTTATTAATGGTCTATCTAGATCAAAGAACTTTAATAATGCTTTTGTGTTTTGGCAAGAAATGCAAAATTTCGTTCATACCCCTAATATTATTACATATACTTAGATGATTTTTGGTTTATCTAAGGCTAGGAAGGTAGATGAAGCTTTTTATCTCTTTCAAGAGTTCAAAGAAAGAGGTGGTAGGCCTGATTCTCCTTGTTATAATGGCCTTGTGATTGGGTTAAGTAGTTCCAAATTGGCAATCAAGGTTTTGCAAATGCAATGCATGGGAGGCAAAATGTGGATACGTTATCAGGAGATATCATGCAGAGGGAAAGTCACAATAATGTGCCCAATGTAATTAATCCTCCAAGAATAGTATCTATTCATGGAGCCTCTATGGCAACCCACAATCCATGTTTTAGTTCAAATGGCTCTACTTTTTTTGGTTTGTAGTCTAATGAAACTAGTTCTAGTACAAAAGAAAAGGTTTTATCATTGGTGAAAACTCACCTGCAGCCAATGCATAGAAGCAAACCATTAGGTATGGATTAATTGACAATATGATTTATTTAAGAAATTGATGCTCTGTTGTGCATGCTAGAGATATACTTTTCACCTTCCCAATCCATCTATTTTCACCCCTCTATGTGTCTCTTATTGACTCCATTTTCCCAACTTGGATAAGCACTAGTCTTGGTGCTGCATAGTTTTGTTTCCTATTATATAACTTTTGTTCTACTAAAGCTAGATCTTCAGATCACTTTCAGCCTCCTTTGTTTTTAGCTCTAATAATTATATTCTTGTTATATCCCCCTTGTGCTAGACAAGAACCAACCTTAAGTGAGAAGGTGATTTGTTGAGATGATAGTGACGTCCCTCTTGAGTTACTTTTGGCTTGCACTGCTTAGGAATTTTGTAGCTTAAATGAAATATTTCTCACTAGCATGCATGATCAATAATGACATCATCACATCCTAGAACAGGTAAGGCCTTATAAGTAAATTGCATCGCCATATGTCAATAATTATGAGATCCTGGTTGAAGGTCTTATTGTTGGTCACAACGACCTAAAATTATAGCAACCTTTCTTCATGTATCACAATGTTTCTCCAAACCAAGGGTGCTACAAAATACGAAACAAAGTCATACCTTCAAAAATGTCTAGAAACCAAATATGTACAATTAGAGGGAACTATTTGTCACATGTTTTTACACTGAAGATATCCATTATTAAAAACATCAATAATCTAGGCTCCAAAACAACCATTTTTTAAGGGTATATATGTTGGTTTGAGAATCTACTTGTATGACTCATCAATAAGATTTTTGCTTCCTTCATACCATAGAATACTGGTAACTCATGCTCATGCCCAAAAATTGTTCCACACCAATGACATTTCCCTTGTTTAGGCACAGTTCGAACCTCATCACTATTGGCTTAATCTCAAAAATTTGTGCCTTATTCCATAGGTCGAATTACAGACTTTACTTATGCTTCCTTCACCATTGGTAAGGTGCACTGTAGCCTTGATAGATACATGTGTACGTTGTTTTGAATCAGGTCCAACCTCACACATATTGAATTCCTTATGTAACCTAGGTAGGGTTGACCCAATGATATTCTTTATGATCAGGCTTTTGCTATTGGTGTTTTCCTTGGGCCAAGCATGGGACCATGCTGCGGCCACAAACCTGTCACTAACTGCTAAAGTTCAAACGTGCTCAACAATTTTGGTTGCAACATTTGGCTCCAACTTGCAGACATGTTCTCTTCAGAGAGCGCACGAGGACCTCAAAACATCTAGGATGTACCTTTCATCTAGCAGAAGTAGACCATGTTTATCTCCAATTCTGAGCAAACTAGTGCATAATCAGCCCTTGTTTTGACATGGGATAAAACTATAGTATGCCAAATCTGATTTATTTGGAATGGTCACTGCTTCTGTGATAGAACAATCATTATATTATGTTAAAGTCCTTTGTTTCACCATTTCAAAATCATAATCAAATTAAAAAAAAATAGCACTCATTCCTAGGAGTTCATCCTTCTTAGGCTTTGGGATGAATGTGCCTAGCCATGGAACTTCAACTTGATTTTTGTAAACAATTTCCAAAAATACTTGTAATTTTTGTATTTGGCTCATCATTATGCATAAAGAATGAATTAGAGGGGGTTATGTAGTGATAGAATATAGAATGAACTAGGATGGGGTAGAAAATGATTCATACATACTCTCCATAGAATGGGTCTCAAAAAACAAGTTGGCTTCCGAGTAGTATGGCTAAAGGGAAATGTTTAGTGGTTCTACAATTGTCATCATGAATATCTTTGTAGCCACATGATTGCAACCATTGTTCATGATAAGAAAGGTGAAAAAAATTCATGTAGGTTCCATAGTACTCAGGAGAGATTTTAGGGTAACAACCTATTTGAGGAACAAAGTCAAAAGGACTAATTGATAAAGTGTTTATCTTTCATGTTGATTATTTAGACTCGTGAGTGATTTTTGTGGTCTAAGGTTATTTTTGATCTAATACTAAATACCATGTTTCCTTTGGAAATGATATCAACATGTTCAAGAACTACTTGGATGGATAATTTTAGGTAATGGCATTGTTGGTGTCACTTGGGAAACATTGTGAGCCCAAACCATAGAATGAAGATATGGCCCATTCTTTGATACGTGAGTATGCAACATTAATTATTTTGAATGCCATGTACCTTTGCATTTATTATTTGGTATTTGTGGCACGTTTTATGTCAAGAGGCATGTTTGCAACTTCAAGATATGTTTGAAGGGATTTATTTTGAGCATCAATAATAACAACTTTATCCTACTATTTTAACAGTTGCTCTTGTACAATTTGTAGTTTCGTCACTTCAAATGAATGGACTAGACCCTTAAATTTGTTAAACAACCAATTTCAAATCAAGATGTGGTAAGTTTACGTTTATATACCAGAGATAATTATGTTTATGTTTATATGCTCTTGACAAATTTTATCTTTTTCTGATCCTTCAATATGCATTTTACATATGCAAATCTAGATGGACTTGTAGCCAACAAAGAAAAAAAGGAAAAAAATACACAACAAACTATGTCTATTTTTTTTCGTGCACATGTACATTTTTTTGGACCCCATTAAACAGTTTCATGCATCATCTAGTGCCTTTGTCACAATTTTGTACATGTTGTCAAGGTTCTGAACCATTGTTGAAGAATATTTGCAAAATTTTAGACTATTTTTGTTGATAGAAACAACCCACCTCCCAATGTGGGTATGATTCTCCCAATTGTCAAACTAAGACTGATTTTGTTTGACCTGTGGACTAGTTGTCCCAGGAGTATGTTTTTTCATATTTTTTTTTTTTATGTACTTTCTTATTAAGTTAATAGGACAAATATAACCTTTCTCTTTTTGGAATATCCATTTTTGAGATATTATTCTATGTTAATGTCTACAAGATTATAGCGTCCATTCTTTTGGATTCCTAGTTACTTACACTTAGTCATTTTTTGATTACAAGAGCTCAACACTTGTTGCATATTCAAAAGAGTGTAAAAAAGAGTGGATTGTTGGGCCAAATGTTTCCTGTATATACATCAGTTTCTTTCAATAGAATGGTTGCCCCACCCTGGATAAGCCTAGCCTCTTCAGGCTCTACAATTCTATGGTGCCAAGGGTGGTTATAAGCAAATGATTTGGGATTCAGTGGAGAATGGCGAAGAGAGTGGGATGTTTATCGCCAAAAACATTTAGGGTCATATCCATTGAAGGAGGAGCCAGACTCAACCTAATTTTTTAACAAGTCTAGAGGACACTATACTCCCCAACTAGGATACATATCCTCCTTTGACATAGACATCCTGGATCAAAATTAGTCGTTGAAGAATATATGACCCATTCCAACTCCTCTGAAAAGCATCTTTCATATGTGGTTGCTTGTAAATAATTAGGTTCTTACCTATAACAAACTCCAAAAGTATTTCCAGGGAAAAAAGAAACTCCAAAAGTAAAATCATTATGGTTTGTATGCATGCATGTTATGTAGGGCATTCGAGGGATCAAAATCTCATGTTTTTATTCATTATCACTATGCTCAATAGGTTTTGTTGGAAATTGAATCAAGGTTGAACAATAATAACTTCTGGAATAGATGATGAGACGAAGAATGTATAAAAGTCTATTCCTCCATTCTAGATATTTGTCAGTTTTGGCCTCTTACATTTCTTGCCACTTAGGTCTTATGGATAGCCCATAACAAAGTTATTTTTGAGGGTCATATACAACAAAACATTCAAATCATGGCTTAATCCCTCCAACTCTTTCATCATTATAGAAAACTTATTCAATCATTGAATGAAATGCAAGTTTGTCTGTTCACCATTGACAAAGCACCACGTTGGGACTTTTTTGATGGGGCCAGTCAATATGTCACCAGTGTAAATTATTTTGGTTATGTTTTATTTATATTAGAATCCCATTAAATCAATGGAATCATGCCACTAGGGGAAATATCGAACAACTAGGAAAGTTTCATTCTCTATTGTATTTGTTGCAAAAAGATGTGGAATTGAATACCTAAGATATTCAGGCTTATGGGGATTCCTCAAGGGTTATCAAGTGGATGTGTAGCACCTTTGTTATTTAGAATATATATATATATATATATATATATATATATATATATNTTCCAAAACATTTATTATCAGCATGCTTATAGAGAGTATAACCAAGTAGTTGATTATCTTTCCAAACATGCATTACAAATGGTAGATGGGTCACTAAGAATAGAAGAACACCATGGAAATTCCTCGATAACCGCCCGGCCTATCACCCTCTAAGCTAAAATTCTAGCACTTAAGTGGATGAGAGTTTCAATGTACGAGACCATGTCAGAGTCATTTGTATATTTGTTTTTTGTTGTTGTTGAGGATCATTGACTATTTTTAAAGCACCTACATAATGTATTTTATACTATTATGAATGGAAAGTATGTTTTTTTCCTTGAAATATATATATATATATATATATATATATATATGAGCTTTAAACCTCATAATATTTGGTTTAAAAGAGGAAGAAGAGGATACGCTAGCCTTTGTCAAGACAAAACTTCACAATAGGTTACAAATTGAAACTGTCGGTCTCATAGAAACAAACAGGTTGGGGAAATTAATTGAAAATAAAGAAAGGCTAATACAGGTTAATGTTAGCTCTACCAAGCAAAAATACAACATACTCAGTAAGACATCAAGTTTAAAAGGCTTGGGGATATTTATAAATGAAGACCGAATTTCAGGGGATCAGGCCGAATTAAGAAAGGAGGTCCAAAAGGTAAAAGAAGCTAGGAAGGAGGGGAAATGGACATTAATCAGAAACAAGAAAGCTGTTATCAGGGATAATTTTAAGAACACCCCCTAAATTTATATGTATAATAAATTGACAAATCTCCCTAATATATAGGAAAAATTGAAGGTTATTTTATCAATAATATAACATGTATATATAATATTTTGACTAATATTGCATTCTATTATAGAATCTTGTAAAGTCTTGGCGAATCTTTCACTAAATTATAAGATATTGTAAAATCTTGGCGAATATTTCATTGAATTATAAAATATTGTAAAAACATGGTGAATTTTCCATCAAATTATAAAACCTTGTAACGTCTTGGTGAATCTTTTGCTAGGAAGACTTAGCTTTTGATTATGCAGATTACTAAGGTAGGGAAATAGAAGAGCATATATTAGATCTCAACTCTCTCGACTCTTAGACCCTTAAATGAACAAATGCATGAATGAGGAGAGGGATTTATTTATACATATTCCAAGGAATATTGGTTCACTCACAATTGGAGGTGTTGGTGCAACAAAACTACACTAACTAGATTCAGGTAAAGTGGGGAATCCCCTTTTTATCTCGTCCGTTAATCGTCCAACAGACATGTGGGGACCCAAATCTTGACATACCAACAAACTGGTAGAAGTGAACAATTTACATCATGGAGTGATTCTGGCACTCATGAACCATTATTACAACGTGGAGTATTATCGAGACTTGCAACCTTAATATAGTGTATGAATTCCCAATTAGCTTATTTTCCAAATCTCTCATTTTTAAGCTACCCTATAATAAAAGAAAGAAAAACATGCCTATTTGTTTATAAATACGAATGCCACTTTTTCCTTTCTTTTGTTGACAATCAAAATATGAATTATATCATTTTAATTAGAATTTTTAGAATTAATTAGAAACTTACAATGGTTATTAGAAATTAGAACATACAGTAACAAGAATAGAAAGCACATTATTACATCATCATGCATATCATTATAGCTACTCAGTTAAATACTATTTTTTTTAAAAAAAACTGAGGAGGTGTTTGTATCCATGTCCTTGATATTTTTGAAAGCATGCAAAATGTGGTAAAATTGTTTTAGCACCCTCATTGAATGGAAAAGACTAGATATCAAATAACATAATGTCTACATCTCAGGTCAAACAAGCCATGTACATGTTATATACAATCATGATGGAAACAAAGTATTGTCTTCCAACTAAATCATGTATTTATCATACATAACTGGATCCATTTCTGGATGATGATATCAAGCACACATCAAAACAAATTAACAAAAAACATTTTACTTCCAAATGCCCTTACAAAAAACAAAATATCATAAAACAAGTATGAACCCAACAAATCTAGGTCACAAATAAAGTTGATGAACTTGACAATACGTAAAAAAAAATATACCACTCATGAACTTCTCAATACAAATAAAAGAATCTACGAGCACGCTTTGTGAAACTCTACAAGAAGATAGTAATAAATAGCATGTTGCATTAGGAGGAGCATATCCCCACATGTTAGGATTTATAAGAAAGATACTTACAAGCAATTTATTTGGATAGAGATCACATACATTAATGATGAGAAAACCTACATAGCCATCTGTTATTTTGCCCCTATTAATTCCAACTTCTATAAAAAAACCAATTTAGATAAAAATTGTCCTTGTAATGGTTTAGAACATGATATCTCTAGTTTAAGGAAGGAAGGAAATATCATTTTGATGGGTGACTTCAATGCTTAAACTTCCAATAACCAAGCTATTCTTTTAAGCAACTATTCCAACCCTAATCCTCTTTGGTTAGATGAAGACCTTAAGCTAGCTAACATGTACAAAAGAAATTATGAAGATCTAGGTGAAAATTTATTCGGGTCAGAGCTGGTCAAATTTTGTAGTGCTCAAGATCTTATCATTTGCAACGGTCTCACAAAATGGCCAAAATCTAACTAGATGACTTGTATCCATGGGCTTGGAAGTAGTGTGGCAAATTATATTATATCTGATATCCCTATATACAACAAATTAATAGATTTCAACATCTTCAACGATCATGAGCCTAAATCTGATCATAGACCTTTAATCATAACTCTCAATATTGCCATGCATAGCGATCCCAAGGAGAAAAACTATCATTGCCAAAAGCACCTGATCTTCGATAAAAATAAAGCTAACATTTTTCTCCATGATCTAAAAAATGAACTGTTTCATTTATCTAGTATGGAAAATATAGGAAATCTCTACCATAATTTTGCTACAACCCTCTCGTCGTCCATTAACAAGTTCTCTATTGAAGTCTCGACTAAAATGAGCAATAGTAGAACCAACCCTTGGTATGATCAAGAGTGTAAAGATGCGAGAAAAGAAATTAAGCAAGCTACTACAAATTCGATAAAAATGGATAAGATAAATCACTACAAAGCCTTAATTAAAATAAAAAAGGCATTGTCTAAGTAAAAGACAGGAAAATCTCCTACACCTCTCCAAGGTGGCTCCTGAGAAATTATGGAGGAAAATTCTAACTCGTGAGACATAAGAAGACAATAAAATTGCTTTAAAAGATTGGAATTCCTATGTTAAAAATCTTTATGAATCCCTAGATATCAGAGACAACATTCAAACCCTTCTTACAACGAAATAAGTTTTCTCGTTAGAAGACACAAATTTCGGGGTTAAGCGCTTAGAAAATGGGAAAGCCAAAGACATTGAAGGCTACCAAGCAAAAATCTTAAAAATTGGAGGGCTTGTCCCTATCCCGCACATCCACAAACTCTTTAATCTAACGATCAAGCAAAGGTTTCCTACACCTTGGATTCAAAGCCTCATTGTTCCTATTTTCAAAAGTGGTGATAAAAATGACCCCTCTAATTAACGGACTATTATGGTTAGCCCTCTCTTAGCTAAGTTACATGGTATTATCTTAGAAAAGAAGATCAATGAATGGCTAGAAATGGAAGGTAAGCGAGCTAAAGGCCAAGCAGGTTTTAGAAAGAATCATTCAACCACGGACCACCTCATTACACTTAGGATCATTGCAGAGGAATGCCGTAATAATAAGTCTAACCCATTTTGTTGCTTTGTGTATTTTAGAAAAGCTTTTGATACAGTGCTTGGAAATAACTTGTGGAATAGGTTAGAGGAGCTTAAGGTTCCTTTTGAGTTTAGAGCTGTCGCGATAAGGTTATACGAAAAGGTTGTTTCCAAGTTTAAGAATAAAGAGGGGTGGACAACATATATAATTGTAATATTGGATTTAAACAAGGTTTCCCCCTCTCCCCTACCCTTTTTGGCATTTACATTAATTAGCTAGAAAAGCGTTTAGAAGAAACAGGTTGCGCAGGTACAATCTTAGCTGGGATAGTTATCCTCCTCCTACTTTATGCTGATGATATTGTTCTTATAGCAAGGTGTCCTTCTGATCTCGATAAGCAATTAAGAATTCTTAAATATTTTTGCTCTAGCATGGGTATGACTATTAACACCAACAAGACAAAAATCATAAATATAAAATCTAAGAAAGATAACTATGCAAATTTGATTTATGATAATAGAAATCTAGAGGAAGTTACTTCTTACAAGTATATCGGAATTGATATTCATCACAAGCTCAATTGGAACTATAACATTGAGAAAAGGATTAATGGAGGGTGGAAAGCTTATTTTGGTCTTGAAAATAACTGTAAATCATCCAATTTGGTCATGTGGTATAAAAAGAAGTTCCTCTTTGAAACTCTTGTCATCCCTGTTATCTTGTATGGTTGTGAAGTATGGGGGTGCAACATTTCTAGAGAATCTTGGAGTAAGATTGAGCAAATCCAGAAGCGATTTATAACTTATAACCTCAAAATTAAAAGCAATACGCCTTATCATATTCTCCTCATAGAAGTGGGTCTTTCCCCCATTGAGAGCATGGCTATGACTAGGTACATGATGTACAAGCATAAGATAAATACATGGGAAACGAGAGATGTTAGTTTTTGATAGCTCGGTGGCACTCCTGCATCAGGTGCCTAGGTGCAGGGGTCATTAACTTGGAGTCTCATTTATATTCTTAAAGTGACTTTAGTAATATGTTTTTTATTAAAGTACCTTTTTGATGTGACTTTATGATTTAAAAGTGAGTCGCACTTTATTATGTTTTTAAAGTGACTTTAAGTCATAAAGTGTACTTTTGAATATTTAGGGTAATATGACTTTTCAAAAAGAAAAATTTGGTGCAAAGTTCACTTAGGAGATTTAAGTGAGTGAAATATTAGATCCCAGCCATAGATCTCTTGGCCAAGATCTAATCTCGTCCATTGAAGGTGAAAAGTCATGAGAATAACCCTAATAGGGTAAATAAAGTGCATGAGACTTCATTTGGCACATCATTCAAGAGAGAGTTCTTGAAGTGGCTCGATTTCCAAGAGAGAAGCTTGGAGAGAAGTGTGAGAAGCACATTTTGCAAGAGAATGTGAAGAGTTGAGTTGAGATAGGGAGAGTGGAAGAGGCAGCACACACTCCAAGACTGGTACAGCAAGAGGGCGCATTGTCCATTGTTGGAGAGGGCATGATTTTCTAGAAGAGGAAGGGCACACCAGCAGAGATTGTTGATGAGCAAGCATTCCCAAAGAGGTCTGAAAATCATGTGCAGAATTTACAGCAGTGTGTTGGCACACTTTTCAAGGTAGAAAAGTGGCTCAAAGTTCGAGGTGGATGCAGCATTAATTGAGGATCAAACAGCAGAGAAAGAGGGTGCCGTACAACAAGAGATTTGCTGCTGTTGGCACACATTTCGAGGCACTGTAGCTGCATGTTTGACAATACAGAAATATATGATGTCTGTGCACACAAACCGAGGGAGTAACTGCAGCCTGTGAGGTCCTTACAGTGAGGTCAGACTTTGTAGATTTCCTGTAGTTGACTGTGTACATTCAGGCTCGCATTTCGAGGTAGATGAAGTGCACAGAAATCAAGGTTCAGTTCTGTTTATTTAATGCTGAAATTAATGACTATTGTATTCTCTGAAATTCTCTCTCAAGCTCAATAAAATTTCTCTTGCATGCTGGTTTTCCCCCAGGGGTTGAGGGGGTTTTTCCAGGGTCAAATTTGACCAAAATACTGTACCTTAAATATGTTTTACAGTCTGCTGATTTTTTATTTATTTTTGAGTTAATTTTTCCGTTGCAAAGTTTACTTAGTTACAGTATATCAGCTTACAGAGACATGAAATTTACATGCATGTGATATGTGTTTGGTTTTATGAATGTTGAAGACTGATAT
>LPNX010775722.1:197718-228388 GCA_001517045.1 Pseudotsuga menziesii
AAGACCTTGTTTTCCCAGAAGTTGTTGGTTCTTTGATTTACAATTTATAGGCGCTAATGTAATAGAAACAATAAAATCACTTGTCAATCACATTACAAATAATATTCCATTGCCAAAAATAGGCATACATCATTGCATGGCATGGCATGAAATATAGTGAACTTGCAAATGACATTGATTTGACAATCACATAGATTAATTTATTGATAGCCATATAATCAAAATCTGATACAATACTAGTGCAAATAATGTTTAATGAAACTCATTTGAAGCTAAAGAAACACATGTTTGAGGCTTGAAAAATAAACACATGCACACAAGTTTGAGTTTATTAAAGAAAATTATTTTATATGATAAAAGCACAGTCATCAACTAGATTAACACCACTAGAAATCAACACTTGTTCTTTTTCACAAGAGTGAGGAGAATCCTGTTGAAATATTGTAACTTCAAAGGATATTCTAAATGTATTTTACTGATGTAACCAAGGGAGATGTTATTATTCCTCCGACGAGGTGTTACTATTATATTTGGTCATCATAGAGTCATGAGGTAAAGCCTCCACTTGTGTCGGGTCTTTAGTACCCTAATAAATAATATACAATACTGTTTTTGAGTATTCCTAGGTGAAGTCGACCCAGACAGTTTATTGGGGCCGACTTGTCTAGTGCAAAATTCAAGTTGACACATGTGTATAAATAGAGGAGCTGTGGTTCTTATTTGAACACACACACTCACTCACTAGTGTAGCGCATAGGAGAGAGAGAGAGAGACAGAACAGAAGGAGGAGAACAATTGTTTTTGGTTGTCTTTTATACATCTTATACAGAGGAAGTTTTGTTGGGTTTTCTTCCCCATGAGGGTTTCCCAGGATAAATCTTTGTGTTCTTTTTGTGGCTGTGCTTGTCTATCTTGGTATGAAAGAATAGATAGCTTCTTGGCAAAGCATGGACTTTATCAAGAGTAAAGTTGATCCTAACCTTTACCTTAAGGCTGTGGATGATGAACCTGGCATACTATTGTTGAATGTGGATGATCTATTTCTGACTAGAAATGAGAAGCAGATCATAGATTGCAAGAAGAAGCTAACTGAAGAATTCAAGATGAAAATTTTTGGAGTGATGCATTATTTCCTTAGGCTGGAAGTGTGGAAGAGCTCAGATGGAATTTTTTCGAACCAGGGAAAGTATGCTGTGGGAATCTTAAAGAAGATTTGATATATTGGATTGTAAAGCCATGGCCACACCCATGGATACCAACATGAAGCTGTTGTCTGATGAGACATTAGAGTTAGTGGATATGACTCAGTATAGACAAATGATTGAGTCGTTGATGTATTTGACGAACACAAGGTCAGATATATGCTTTGCTATGAACACCTTGAGTCGATATCTAGTTAAACCTAGATGGGTTCACCTGATAGTTGCAAAGCATGTGATGAGGTACCTAAAAGGTACGACAGACTTGGGACTTTACTATGGTAGAGATCATGACTACATATTATATGGATATGCGGATTCAGCTTGGGCAGGAGGTGCCGCAGACAGGAAGAACGCCTTAGATGGATGTTGTGGTTTGGGATCCGCTATGATCTCATGGTTTAGTCCAGTGTTGCTCTTAGTACAGCTGAAGCAGAGTACATTGCAACTTGCTCTGCTATTTGGGAATCCATATGGCTTCAGAAAAATGACGTCAGGACTATTTGACATGGAGTTGGATACCACAGTGATTCTTTGTGACAACCAGAGTTGCATAAAGATGACAAAGAATCCTGTGGAATATGGTACTGAAGGGAGACATAAAACTCTAGTATGTGAGTACCGATGAGCAAGTTGCTGATGTGGTGACCAAGCTTCCGTGACAAGCTTGGTGTAGTTCGAAAAGAATTTCTCACAAGGAGGAACAGTGACGATACTACATACTTTCCTCGCAAGGAGGAATAGTGATGATGATACTGCATACTTTCCTCGCAAGGAGGTGATGTTGATATAGATCTTTTCTCGAAAAGGAGAAATAGGTCAAAGCTATGGACCCTTCTCAGAAAGGAGAAACAGGTCGAAGATATGGACCCTTCTCGGAAAGGAGAAATAGGTCGAAGATATAGACTCTCTTCGAAAAAGGAAGAACAAGTCAAAGATATGGGCTCTCTTCGATAAAGGAAGAACAAGTTGAAGATATGGACTTTCTTCAGGAAGAACGAGTCGAAGACGTGGACTTTCTTCAGAAAGGAGGAACAAGTCGAAGACATGGACTATCCTCTAAAAGGAAGAGCAGGTCAAGACTATGAACCCTCCTCGGACAAAGGGGGAGCAGGTTGATAAAATGGATCCTCCTGAAAAATGGGGAGTGATGATGAGGTTGACAACTATGATGGGATGACAGTGATGCTCCAGCATGGAAGAGGCCAAGTGCGCTTGAATATGCTGACAAGGTCCGACATTTATTTGTGGACGATAGTATCCTCTCCTGAGGATGGCAGGTATAGCACTCTGTTTATGAGAGTGGTCCTTACTAGGTAAGGATGTCCCTGCAGATATTACTCTCGCATGGAGAGTAACCACATTCACCTGTGGATGATAGTATCCTCTCTTGAGGATAACAGGTATAACACTTTGTTCATTAGAGTGGTCATTACTAGCAAAGGATGGCCCTACAGATGTTACTCTCATATCGAGAGTACCCACATTTAGTTGTGGATACCGTAGAATAACACTCGCTCAGGAGTGGTCCTAACCTGTGTGGTATGGATGCTCTATGATGAGTTCTCACAGACGACAGGACTGGCATTTTGTATGCAGTCGAGATCTGCTCCGCAGACAATACTCTTGTATGGAGAGTACGGCTACATTCATATGTAGATACCTTAGAATAACACTCGCTTGGGAGTGGTCCTAACCTATGTGGTATGGATTCTCTATGATGAGTCCTCACGGACGTCGTAGTATAACACTCACTTGGGGGTGGTGGACCTGTGTGGTATGGATGTTCTATGTTGGGCTGACATCTTGAATGCGGTTGAGATCTGCTCTGCAGACAATACTCTTACGTGGTAGAGTATACCTACACGTGAGTGTAGATACTGTAGTATAACACTCACTTGTGAGTGGTCCTAACCTGTGTGGTATGGATGGTCTACGATGAGTCCTCACGGACGATAGGGCCGGCACTGGGTGCGGTCGAGATCTACATTTAGTTGTAGACGATTCAGCTGATCGATTTCATGGATCATGTTGATGGAGGATTGCATCGTCCTTGGACTTATGTCCTAAAGTGATTTGGATTGATCATTCCGCAAATAGATCATGTGTACTACAGGTAGCGTGGCGGCGAAGGATCAAGTAGATCGAAGTACAGTAGCGAAGAGTCGAGTAGATTGAAGTGCGACTGCAAAGGATCAAGAAGGATTGAAATGTTGCCGCAAAGGATCGAAAGATTGAAGTATTGCTACAAAAGGATCGAAAGGATCAAGAAGATCCGAAGGCTGCTGCAGAAGATCGAAGTGCTGCTGCAAAGGATCAAGAAGATCGGAGTGCTGTTGCAAAGGATCGAGAAGATCGAAGTGCGGCTACAAAGGATTGAGAAGATTGAAGTTCCGCTGCAAAGGATCGAGAAGATCGAAGTGTTGCTGCAAAGGATCAAAAGATTGAAGTGCTGCTGCAAAGGATCAAAAGATCGAAGTACTACTGCAAAGGATTAGAAGATCGAAGTGTTGCTACGAAGGATCAAAAACTCGAAGCGTTGCTGCAAAAGGATCAAGTGATCATGCGATGCAGAAGATAAAGAGTAACTGTTCCAAGTTACTGATTGTGGAAAACTTCCTGTGACGTATAGATGTATTACCTCGATGTACTATTGTAACTGTCTCTCTGTTCTCCTATAGTCTGTGATGATGTTGTCAGTAGAATAACCTTCTCGTTAAGGGGGAGTGTTGAAATATTGTAACTTCGAAGGATAGTCTAAATGTATTTTACTGATGTAACCCAAGGGAGATGTTATTATTCCTTCGACGGGGTGTTACTATTATATTTGGTCATCGTAGAGTCATGAGTTAAAGCCTCCACTTGTGTCGGGTCTTTAGTACCCTAATAAATAATATAAAATACTGTTTTTGAGTATTCCTAGGTGAAGTCGGCCCAGACAGTTTATTGGGGCCAACTTGTCTAGTGCAAAAGTCAAGTTGACACGTGTATAAATAGAGGAGCTGTGGTTCTTATTTGAACACACACACTCAGTCACTTGTGTAGTGCATAGGAGAGAGAGAGAGACAGAACAAAAGGAGGAGAACAACTGTTTTTGGTTGTCTTTTATACATCCTTATACAGAGGGAGTTTTGCTGGGTTTTCTTCCCCATGAGGGTTTCCCAGGATAAATCTTTGTGTTCTTTTTGTGGTTGTGCTTGTCTATCTTTCAGTGATCTTTTTGCTTATGGTTATGCTGTTATGATGCTAAATGTTATAAGATCTGATATAACCATAAAAACTTAACAAATCCATTGTGTTATCACCATGTAATTTATCCTATGGTTGCGGTAGGAGAATCATAGGGGTAACCATTTCGGACCAATCTTTAGACTGTATTCTAGCCTATACAGTCAGAGAGGGCTCTCTCTTGTCACAAGGTCTTTCACATACACATATGACTTTAAACAACATGCAGAAGGCTAGAATTCTGATAAAGACAAGATGTTGGTAATTTTAAAGATGGTGAGACAGACAAACAAGAAAGACCATTGGGCAATGGAGTCATAGCCTGAAAATCTTCAAGGGGTTTACAACAACAATGAATGTTGGTTCTCTTATTGCAATCTGAGGCAACATGGTTGTTATATTTAGTCTTAATAACATGCTGTGATGGTATAAGAACGAAGGAGAAGCCCAATGAAACAAGAGGCACCTACCTGTGGGTGAATCTCTTGAAAACACCTTTAGCAGAAACAACAAAGAGGCTAACAGCTGAAACAAAGCATCTATCTAAGGATGAATTCCATCTCAGTCATTATATACACATAACAAATATGATTTCTGATATAAGGAGCATCTAACAAGGATGGATTTCTCATACACAATCTAGAAATGTATTGGCAACAATGAACATATATGGAAATGTGAAATACAAGAAAACACACTGAACATGGAACAACTTGATGAATCTCATAAAACTCAGAATATGCTCTTCATTATGCTTCCATGAAAATAATAGAGCTACAAAAGACCAAGCACAAAGGATTCTGAATGAAAGTTCCAACCCTTTCTGTTTCTATCGAGGTTACATTTATAGTGTTATGGGCTCCCGAGACCAATCTCGAAATAGAGCCAGATTCAGTTACAAAACTTGGGAATCAATCCCGAATCATCATTTGCAAATCCTAACAAATTCCTGAGGTGGCAGATTCGCCATGATTCGCACATAAAACAGGAAATATGGCATAATGCGCATGCTGGATTAAAAATGACAATGCGGTGTCTGGGACACAGGCTCGCTTGATCGAAAACGATGTTTCAGAGTAACCCCAACAATTTTTACTCTCCCAGATGAAATCTACACCATTGAATTTATCCACACCTGATCTCCATTTCGCACATAGACTTATCTTCTTCCTCCACGCACCTTTGGCTTGTGAAATCATTCCTGGCCATAGATCTGAATCTTCAATAAATCTTGCCCGTCAAACCATGCAGCTCCCACATGATTTCGCAATCTGACATCCCGCTAGACCTCCTGCTTATTTCCATTGCGAAATCAATTTAGCCATAGATCAAAACTCTGCCACGATCTCCGCCGTCCGAAGTGTGGGGTCTACAAGATTTCGCAGCCCTGAACCATTTTATCTCTCGTGCAAGTTTCGGCTGCGAAATCCACATCGATCGTAGATCTGGCCTGCTCTAGATCATGGCCATCAGAATACGTGGGTCCTACCAGATTCCACTGAACTCGACCGCTCTCATATGTCATGCTTGTTTCGGTCGCTAAATCCACTTCGGCCATAGATTTTTTCTCGATTTAATCTCCTCCGTCAAAACATGCCGATCTTTAAGCCCTTCCGTGGATTGGAAAAGTTAGGTCCCACGTGCATGTTAGATCAACAGAATTCCCCTCTGTCGTTGATCTTACCCCATCGTTAATCCTGACCATCGAAACATGCGGGCCTTCAAGCCGTTTCGCTGAGATGGAAAATCACTTTCTACGTGCAAGTTAGATCAGTGGGAGGAATTTCCACCGTTGATCTGATTCTTTCTTAGATTACCGCCATTGAAATGTGAAGCATCTACACCATTTCACCGGTTAAAGAAATTTACTTCTCCCTACATGTTAAAAGGGCGAAACTCTTCAGGACCGTGGATCTATCTACATCTCTTCATCCAACGGACCATCACGTTTGCAAGTTAGCTTGCTCCTGCCCAAACCAAAATTCCTCAAGCTTGCGCAATTAGGCTCTTCGTTTCTAGTCACCCTATAGCTTGGGACCGACTTTTCTCATTTACGCACCTTTGCCAAGCTGAAAACCAGAATATTTTCAATTGTTTCGCATTTCCAACCTAGAAATGATTCTTGCAGATGCCCGCAAAACCTCATTAACCTCCTTCAAGGTCCTATGATAAGGAATTTTCAGACCTTATTCCTCCTTTCACTGGCCTACTCCCCTGCCAACTATTTAGCCCCAAAATAGTGCTAACACATCTGCAAAAATCTTCGAAATTTAGCACAGGTGCAAAAAGCGGCTCAAACTCGGGGATGTTATTCTCCCTGTGAGGTAGCAAAGAACTCCATAGATCAAGTGGCTAATCCATTGGGATGGTCCCAAACTTTCCTGAAACCCTCAAAATTTGTTCTGGTGTCTGCAATTTCAAAATTGCTTAAGAAAGAAAAACCAAATGACAGCTCTTCTTGGGGACCTTACTGCCTTCACCTTGGGATTTAAGTCTATCAGAGAGCTGTCCACACATGCAATGTTAAAAAGAAACGGTATATACAATGACATGAAATTGAACTTACTTTACAGAAAATAGTGCTTGAGGAGCCTCCCATTTACAGGAGCTCCAGATACCAAACTGTCCTCCATTTCTTCCAATATATAGGCATTCTTTCCTCTGAAGGCTGCAATTTTACAAGGGCCTTTGCACAAGTGATCAAATTTCCTATCCTTCCCCTTCTCCTCATGATGTGCATCCCATTGTAACACTACATCCCCTATCCGGAAATCATCAAGTTTTTTCCTTCTGTCAAAAATCTCTTTCATCTTGTCCTAAAATTTTTGAGTCCTATAAAAAATTTGCTCCCTTTGCTGCTGCAGCTCAACCAACTGATACATCCTTCTTTGGGTTGGGTGGGTTTCAGCATCTTCTTCTTGCAACAATATCATCACTGGCAAGCTTAGAGAACTAGGAAAAATTACCTCAGAGCCATAGACCAATTGGAATGGCGAGGTGCCAATAGACTTCTTCACACTGATCTTGTCAGCCCACAAAGCATGGATCAACTTTGTGTGCCAAGCCTTCTTGTTGTCTACCAACAATTTTTTGATGATCCTCATAAGACTCTTGTTCGAAGATTCTGCCAACCCATTTTCCTGTGGGTAATAGGCCGTGGAATGCCCCAGCTGTATTTGGTATTTGAAACAAAATGCCACCATCTCTTTTGACTTAAATGTAGCAACATTATCATTGATTATCTTCCTGGGAACCCTGACTATTGACAAGATATGCTCCTCCAGAAATTGCATGATCACTGTCTTGGTGGCTTGTCTTATGGGGATGGCTTCGATCCATTTAGTGAAATAGTCAGTGGCAGTGAGGATCCACCTGTACTTCCTTGAGGATGGATTTATTTCTCCAATAAAATCTAGCCCCCATTGCTGGAAAGGGGCCTCATCTTGTATGGGTTTCAAAGGAAATGGCAACAACTTTCTTCTTCCTTCAAAAATCTGACATTTATGGTAGGCAACAACCTTCTTATGAGTATTCGAAAAGATAGTGGGCCAATAAAATCCTGCCCTCATGATCTTGTTTATCGTGGTCTTCCAGTAGTGATGCCCCCCACACTCCCTTGCATGAAATTCCTCAATGAGCTTCTTGGCCTCTTGTTCATCCACGCAGTTCAGTAAGACTCCTCCTGGCTCTTTCCAATACAACTTCTCGTTTAATATGCAAAACCTCGTTGCTTTCTGTTTGAGGAATATGGCCCTTGTTTTGTCCATGCCTTGTGGAGCTTGCAGATGCTGTAAGACGAAGATGATGTCAGAGTACCATGGGGATGATAGGAAGTGCTCAACCACTGGTGGCTCCAGATGCCCTTCGGGGTTTTGATCCTCTGTGGACAATTCAACAATCATGTGTAGGTTGAGAGCATCGCAATTAGATTGCGCCATGAGCTTGGTTAGCCCCTGGCCTTGAATCAACTTTGTGGGCTTAATTTCCAGGTCATACTCAAGTAGGACTGCTATCCACTTCCCCATTCGTCCCTTAGGATTTGTTTGAGTCAGAATATCCTTTAGAACGCTGGTGGGAACATGAGCAATGATATGAGAATTAGGGTGTACACTTGGAATTCTTTCAAATCCCTACACCAGAGCGTAAGCCTGCTTATCCAGGATGTTGTATTTCAGAGGAGCATCTCTCAGGGTTTTGCTATAAAAAGCAATGGGTTGCTCGTGTCCCTCATGATTCTTCTGTAGCAATATCCCTGCCACTGTATGCTCTGAAGCGAAAGAGAATATGAGGAAATCCTTGGAGAAATCAGGGCTGGCCAACAAAGGGGCTTCAGAAATGGCCTTCTTTATGTCTTTAAAGGATTGTTTGGCTTCGGGTGTCCACTTGATCTCTTTATCTTTTCCTAGCATGTTGGTTATGTATCTTACTATTTTAGCAAATGCAGCAATGAATCTTCTCAAAAAATTTACCTTTCCCAGAAAGGACTGAACCTCCACCTTATTCTGAGGGAGCTCAATTTTGCGAATTGCCTCGACCCTCTTTGGATCTATCTTGATGCCTTCCTGAGAAATTATATGCCCCAACAACTTCCCTTCTTTCATAGCAAAAAATGACTTTTTTGGATTCAAGGAGATGCCGAACTTTTTGCATTTTCTGAACATTCTCAGCAGGTGTGCGACATGTTCTTTGTCAGATTTTGAAAAGACAGTGATGTCGTCCAGATAGATGACCAAAATTTTGTCCTTTTCATCAACGAAAGCTATGTCCATGGCCCGCTGGAAGGTTTCCCCTGCATTCATGAGTCCAAATGGCATTTTTGCATACATGAAAGTGCCCTAGGGCGTGGTGAAAGCGGTCTTCTCTTGGTCTTCTGGGTGCACCACGATTTGGTTATAGCCTGAGAAGCCATTCTATACAATTCTGTAATCTGGGGATTAGATTGAAATTGCACTCTTCAAAACATTCTATCAGGTCCTAGGAGGCATTCCTGTAGCTTCGCATTCTAGGGTGTTTGGCCTGATATTCACCTGTCATTTGTTTGATTACTAGCTCAGAATCTCCATGTATCGTCGCCCTCCTGACTTGGAACTCCTTCAAGATCTGAATCGCTAACATCATAGCCTCGTACTCTGCCTCATTATTTGTGTGATCAAAGGCAAGTTTATAGGAGAAATTCAGAGCTCTTCCTCCTGGGGGTTTCACCCAAACTCCAGCTCCTACCCCTTTTCTGCATGCTGCCCCATCAAAAATTACATTCCACACCCCTTCCAGCTCCTCCTGTGTGGGTACAAAGGCAGCATTCGGTGAACTGCAACTGTCTTCGCACCCTTCAGTAAAGAAGATGGTTGATCCCATGGGGTGATTGTGTGGCCTCTCAGCGCTGGTCACCATGTATGCCAACTTTTGCTCTCTGAAGAGCCTTCTCTGTACCCCAAAGACAGGGATAGTGGCATATGACATATCCATTTGGAGGGCACCTTTGAGTTTGGCTGCCCAAGATCTTGACAACAACATTCCAAACTTTGGCGGGATGTCAGCCACAACTACATCCATGACAAGGGTTTTTGGAAGGGATCTGGGCTAAAGAAATGACTAAATCTTTGATCAATCCCAGGCACTTAACTTTATTGGAATCAAAAGAAAAGAGGTCCTTGAATGGCCTGGTCACTTCCAATCCTAGTTTATCCATGATCATCCTGGGCATTAGATTGTGGGAGGTGCCTGAATCAAGCATGGCGTTGTGTAGGATGGCATTGTGAATATTCAGACTGACGTAGAAGGGAGGGAATTCTTCATCGGATGGTTCATCTACATGGGGTTCGAACAGAATGGTGGGGCTATCATCTTGTAGATTTAGGCTATCTGATATGGCAGAGATTTCTCCTGGAGGCTTTAATACTGTGGCGATTTTGGAATGATATTCGGAGTTTTTCAACAATTCAGTAAGGGGGACAGAAATTTTGATCTTAGCAATTTCGGCCTCTAGGCTGAAAGAATTTTGTCCCTGATCAAAGCTTCTTGGATTATCTTCTCTCATTTCTTTCCCTTTGGGATTTGTCACATTTTTGGAGCTATCCTTAGGGGGTGTGTCATTTTTGGATTTACTTGTAGAGGCCTTATTTCCCGCATCTTTATTCCTCATGACATGGACATCTCTGCTTCTTAGGCCAATCTGTCTCTGCGCATCCTGGACAACAAGTTGATATCCTCTCCTTAAGTCTTTTGTCTCTTCTGGGGGCCTCTCTTCCCTTTCAAGACAAGCATTATTGTGTTCTTCTTTGGTTAAAAAGGTGGAGGGCGAATCAGTGTCCAACTGATGGATCTTGTCCTCAACTTGATTCTCACCATCCCGATCCACATAATTCTCTTGAAATAGAGGCCTGACAGGTGGATCGGGATGGTTTCACTGGTCTTTCTGCCTGTTTTGGAGAATTTGTGGCCTTTTAGCACTCTGATTTCTATTCTGCTGCTCTTGATTTTTCCTGGGAGGTGGTTTGTTATCCACAACAAGTCTCTCCATCAGCCTTTCCATGGCTCTCATCATTGTATCCATCCTGGCCTCTTGTGAGCTTGAGGTGGAAGGCTGTTCGGGCTCTTTATCTTTTCTTCTCTCTCCTCTTTCTCCCTCGTCTCTTCTCCATTCTCCCACATCCCTCTTCTTCTTTCTGGTAGCAGACAGGTTCACCTCTACCTCTATGGAATCCTTCATCATATCGTCCAAGGAGGCTGATCTTCTTTCACTCTGCAACAAGGTGAACTCACTATCAAACGATTTAGCATATTGGAGCTGGGAAGAACTAGCAGGGGTTTAAACTGAGCAAGGATAGCATTATAGGTCTTCATAAACCTGTCAAAAAATTCTTGTATAGACTCACTCTCTCTCCTCCTCATGGAATGGTATTGGGACAGATATTGCTTAGGATTTTTCTTATCTGCCCACTTATCTTTGAAAGAATCTTCAAATGCTTGGTAGTTCAGAATGGAGTTGTCTGGGAGACTTTTGTACCATTTTCTTGCCTCTCCAGCCAGACTTTGAGCAAACAGCCTGACCTTAACATCATCATGGTCCACTTCCTCCAGGTCTATCCAATCCAAGAACCATCCCAGGTGCTCCTCAGCTGAATAACCCCTCTCTCCATTGAATTGTTTGAGCCTTTGGGAGTATCCCAGAGGGAGGTCGTGGAGAGCAGCAGGAAGCTATATAGGGGAAAATCTATTTGCCATCCTTGGAGGTATAACAGGGTTTATAAATGGGATTAAGACTAATGTGACAAAAATAGGTATGCTGTGAGGAACTGTAGGAATGTGGGGAGTTGTGAAACTGGAAGATGAATGTTGATTCTGCTTGGAAGCAGTGGGAGACAAATATGTAGCAGCAAACTGTTTTACGACAATGAAATTTAATAGACTAACTTAGAGGTAAGTATGGGGCACTCTTGGTCAGACAAGGATAAAAAATTCCCACCCAAAGATTGAGATTTCGGGCGACCAGGATGTACGCGAGAAATCAAACGAGGAGGGGTCCAAGATAACTTCAGATAGGCCGGACTCAGACTTAGTCCTGGGAAGAACTAGCTCTAATTCTTCACCACAATGTTCAGTTATATCATTAATGGAAACAACACCTTCAGTAGGTAAAGAGAAAGTTCTGTCTAACCTCTGCAACTTATTGGCTATCCGAATCAGGCTCTCTGGATTGAATATTTCTTGAAATGACTCGACAGCAGGGTTGCTCCTCCTATTAGTTCTTTTGGTCGCCAGTATTTTCATTGGAGTCGCCTTCTAAACGTTTTGAGTGGAGTCGCTAGAGCATATAAAACCAATTGTGTGTCTAAGACCGATTGCTCAACCGGGTCATAGAACAAGGACAATGTCGTTTCCCCAAGGCCATAATAGTGATTATTCCCCAGCAACGACACCAAGATGTTATCACCCTGTAATTTATCCTATAGTTGCGGTAGGAGAATCACAGGGGTAACCATTTTGGACCAATCTTTAGACTGTATTCTAGCCTATACAGTCAGAAAGGGCTCTCTCTTGTCACAAGGTCTTTCACATACACATATGGCTTTAAACAATATGCATAAGGCTAGATTTCTGATAAGGACAAGATGTTGGTAATTTTAAAGATGGTGAGACAAATAAACAAGAAATACCATCGGGCAATGGAGTCACAGCCTGAAAATATTCAAGGGGTTTACAACAACAATGAATGTTGGTTCTCTTATAGCAATCTGAGGCAATGTGGTTGTTATATTCAGTCTTAATAACTTGCCGTGATGGTAGAAGAACGAAGGAGAAGCCCAGTGTGAAACAAGATGCACCTATCTGTGGGTGAATCTCCTGAAAACACCTTTAGCAGAAACAACAAAGAGGCTAACAGCTGAAACAGAGCATCTATCTAAGGATGAATTCCTCATACACAATCTAGAAATGTTTTGGCAGCAATGAACATATATGGAAATGTGAAATACAGGAAAACACACTGAACATGGAACAACTTGATGAATCTCATAAAACTCAGAAAATGCTTTTCATTATGCTTCCAAGAAAATAACAGAGCTACAAAAGACCAAGCACAGAGGCTTCTGAATGAGAGTTCCAACCCTTTCTTCCTCTATCGAGGTTACATTTATAGTGTTATGGGCTCCCGAGACCAATCTTGAAATAGAGCCAAATTCAGTTACAAAACTTAGGAATCAATCCCGAATCATCATTTGCAAATTCTAACAAATTCCTGAGGTGGCAGATTCGCCATGATTCACACATAAAATAGGAAATATGGCATAACGCGCATGCTGGATTAAAAATGGCAATGCGGTGTCCGGGACGCAGGATCGCTTGATCGAAAACGATGTTTCAGAGTAATCCCAACGGTTTTTACTCTCCTAGATGAAATCTGCACCATTGAATTTATCCACGCCTGATCTCCATTTCACACACATAGACCTATCTTCTTCCTCCTCACACCTTTGGCTTGCAAAATCATTCCTGGCCATAGATCTGAATCTTCAATAAATCTTTTCCGTTGAACCATGCAGCTCCACATGATTTCGCAATCCGACATCCCGCTAAACCTCCTGCTTATTTCCATTGCGAAACCAATTTTAGCCATAGATCAAAACTCTGCCACGATCTCTGCCGTCCGAAGTGTGGGGTCTACAAGATTTCGCAGCCCTGAACCATTTTATCTCTCGTGCAAGTTTCGACTGCGAAATCCACAACGACAGTAGATCTGGCCTGCTCCAGATCATGGCCATCAGAATATGCAGGTCCTACCAGATTTCGCTGAACCCGACTGCTCTCATCTGTAGTGCTTGTTTCGGCTGCAAAATCCACCTCGACCGTAGATCTATTCCCGATTTAATCTCCTTTGTCAAAACATGCTGATCTTTAATCCCTTCCGTGGATTGGAAAAGTTAGCTCCCACGTGCATGTTAGATCAGCGGAATTCACCTCCACCGCTGATCTTACCCGATCGTCAATTGTGGCCATCGAAACATGCGGGCCTTTAAGCCATTTTGCTGAGATGGAAAATCACTTTCTACGTGCAAGTTAGATCAGCGAGAGGAATTTCCACCGTTGATCTAATTCTTTCTTAGATCATCGTCGTTGAAATATGAAGCATCTATGCCATTTCGCTGGTTAAAGAAATTTACTTCTCCCTGCATGTTAAAACGACGAAACTCTTCAGCACCTTGGATCTATCTACATCTCTTCATCCAGCGGACCATCACGTCTGCAAGTTAGCCTGCTCCTGCCCAAACCAAAATTCCTCAAGCTTGCGCAATTAGGCCCTTCGTTTCCTGTCACCCTACAGCTTGGGACCGACTTTTCTCATTTACGCACCTTTGCCAAGCTGAAAACCAGAATATTTTCAATTGTTTCGCATTTCCAACCTTGAAATGTTTCTTTCCAGATGCCTGCAGAACCTCATTAACCTCCTTCAAGGTCCTATGATAAGGAATTTTCAGACCTTCTTCCTCCTTTCACTGGCCTACTCTCTTGCCAACTATTTAGCCCCAAAATAGTGCTAACACATCCGCAAAAAACTTCGAAATTTAGCACAGGTGCTAACACATTGCATCATCGGAGTCATGGGACAAGACAAGTGCCTAAATTCAATTTGGCATATGGGGTCATAGAGTAAAAATGGGGCAGCAAATGGGATGATAAATGAGTTTAGCTATCGTTGTTACAAACATGAAAAAAACTGAAAATGTAACAGATTTATATGGCTGGAATTTATATGAGAAAGGCCCCTTCCAAAGGTGACCTTGTATGCATATGCAAATCAATAGAAGGTGATTCTATTGCTAGCTAAAACTTGCATGCAACCAGTTACCATTCAAATTAGCACCATTGATCAAGGTCACAGATCCTGATGCAATGAGTGGAAGAATGGGAGAAGCTAGTTCCCAATGTAACCACATCCCAGCTTCTCAACACTTTAGGTCAATTACTAAGACCATGGGGGAGTCCCTAATATTGGTGAAAGGTATCTGCAATCACTCCAACAACACACAAATACCCTTGCAAGCAACCTTTCAGCTGAGGCCAGTGCCTTATGGAGTCAAAACAATGAAGCAAATAATGACACTAGGTGAGAAGGTTAGGAGTTAAAACACTTTGTAATCAATTTCAAAATAGATAACCTTGATATCTCACTATTGTTATAAAATTACAACAATGTATATCACTGCAGAATATGGATAAAAAAACAACCAAAACAATGCCAAATTACCATATAAGATGTACCTCGAGGGTTAAGGCAAGTGACATGCCACAAGAGAGTGAAAGGGAGCCCTAAATCAAATCTGAAAGTGTTTAACCATATCTGGTTTAAGCCCTAATCATCCCTCAAATAGATGGTGGACCAGCTTAAAAATTTTCCAACAGATTTCCAATGGACCTGGGAGTCAACCCTAAGCCTTTTCTTTGCTTTTTTAGGCCTTCAAAGCTTGTTGATTTGACTGATGTACCTGTTGAAATTATTATACCAGATTTGAAAAATGTTCTAGATCACACAAAACACGGTAAAATTTTCAATCCAACCATAGAAAAAAGGACGCCCATAAGGATTCACCAAGAAACCTACTAGGGTGCACTTTTCCAATGAAGCGCAATTCCAATACTCGCAATAATTTTTGAGCTATGAATTTTCTACATTTTTAAGGGGTTTCCAAATATTATATTTTTGTATTTTTAAAATATTTATAACAAAAATTGATAAAGAAAGTTGAAAAAGAAAAGGGATTAGACCTTAGTCTTTAACCGTAGGGAAATAAGAGATCAAGGTTAATGTCCCTTCTCAATTTGGCTATTCGAGATTTACCAATTAGGGCAAAGACTAGTAACTCTAGATAGGTTAAAGCAACCTTAGCCTAATTAGGCCGAATAATGAATTCCAAGGCCCAACTAAGGAGAGCTTCTTCAAGAGGAAAGTCTCCTCAAACAAGATAGACAAGATGCAAGCAAAACCCTAACTTGCCTTGCTTAAGTTGCACAATATCAACATCAAACAAGAAAATTAAAAGATATTACCACATCCACTAAGAATAGAGCAAGAGAGAGGTATTAGGTCTTCCCTTAGCCTTGAGTTATAACAACCATTCAATGTATCAACCAACGTTACAAAAACTGAACCGGTGGACGAACTGGTCAACCCTGAGAACTGGAACCGGACAAAAACAGGGAAAAAAACTAGATCATAAAACCCGTCCACCAAAAATACATAAAATATTTAAATTTTAAATTTTTTTAAAATATTCGTGTGCATCCATGTGAATTCAAACCATTATACACAAAATATGCAAAGTTTCTCATGTATATAGAAAATAAAAGTTCATTGAACCAAAATAGCACTTATAGCACTTAACATTGAGTGCAATCCATGTCTGAATCAAAATACATCAACAAAAAGGCTCTAAATGGCCTATAGAAAAGACAAGAATCAAAAGACTAAACAATCTAATCATCAGAATCCTCTTAATCCTCAGACTCAGACTCTGAGCCATCATCTACATCCTGATCCTCAATATAGGGTGTCTAGGCTTGGGCCACCTGACTTGACTCCCCTGGTCCAAAAGGCACATGTCCAACATCAACTCTCACATCCTGCTATTGTGGAAGTGGGTCCAAATCCAGCCATGAGAGGTCTTCATTGTCAAATGCATCACCATCATCATCCCCCCCAACCCAACTGCTAAATTTGAAAAACAAAAAAGAATGATTTTGGGGCCGCCATATGTCGTCGTATGGACTGAATGGTTTTATAGAAAAACCGGTTCGGAACCAGTTCGGTATCAAACCAGCCGAAAACTGTTTGGGAGGCCGGTTCGGACCGGAAAACCCCCGAACTTGGGCTAACCGGTCGGTTTTTCCAGTTCCGGTCTGGTTCCTGCAACACTAGTATCAACCTTGAGAGATAGAAAAACCCTAGAAATTTTATCATCCAACCTTCATCAAAAGAGAGTTATGCCAAAGAGAGAGGTGCGCATACCTTGCAAGCTCCAATAGACCAAGAGAAAAAGTAAAAATATTATATTTCAACCCTTGTCTTGTTTACAAATGAGAGTATGAACACCAATTTATATGAGGCATTGTGGTCTTTTTGAGTTTTTAGACTTTACCTTACTAGAAGATAAAATAACTTAAAGTTAGGGTTTGTCACCCATAAGCCGGAGACTAAACCACAAAAAGACTAAAAATAACAGTGTTCCACCAAGTTTCCGGGACGGGGGGAGTGGGAGCGGGGAAACGCACATTGGGGACGTGTAGAGACACCCCAAAATTTTGGGGTTTTTTGGGGGACGGGGGGGCGGGGAGGCGTCAGGGTCCCTAACATAGGGGGGTTGGTCTCTAAATTATAAAAAAGAAAAAAGAAAAATAATAAAAATATGAACCCCAACATATAAACATATCAATTCCTCATCCCATCACCATTTGCATACTAGCATGCTTATGTTCCCGAAGAATTTAGTGTAATTTAATGTAATCGTTATAGCCAAGCATATCATATCGATGTTTGTTTCTTTTTATTTGTTTCTATTTTGTTTTAAAATGACCATTTAGTGTAAAAGCCTAAAATTTAAGATGAACCATCTCTTTTTTAAGTGAAAAAATTTAAAAATCGAGGGCAGTGAGGGCCTGTCGGAGCCCCCCATTTTCAGGAGGGGGTGTGTGGGAGCCCCCCAATCGGGGAAACTCCTAGACCCGCGTTTCCCCAAGTTTCGCAGAAAGGGGGGCGTTGGGAAACGTTTCCCATGGAGCCCCCTAGCCCCCGGGGCGTGGGAAGCGTAGGGGGCGAGCCCTTGACCCTGGGAGGCGCGTCCCTTGGAACACTGAAAAATAATGGTAAAATTATGCAAATGGCTTCAACCAAGAGGAGTATTGAGCCTAAAGGAGAATTCCATGCCCCAACTAAACCCAACGATGTGCTTGTCACTCAATGTCCTCCTCTTTAGCGAGGTAGGGCTTCCTTAGAAGGATGATGAGATCATCATTTTGTTGACATTCAGAGTTGGAGATTATTGGCATTGATGTCAAACAGTGTGTTAATGTGAGTTAATATCATGACTGGAAATGCACGCAACATAGAAGAGGTAAGAAAGTAAGAAGTTGGATGCTTGCATACAAACTGAAATGCCCACAATAAAGGAAGAAATGGCTACAGTAGGAAGGGAAGATGCCTGTAACCAGTTGTAAATGCCCGCAACAAGCAAAATGTGAAGATGCATTGTTTTCATCTTCAAGCAAAGTAAATGCCCATAGTTAACTGATAGTAAGCTTGGATGTTGAAGCTAATAAAATGTCCGCACATAGATGACAAATTGATTATACTTGGAAGAAATGCCCACCACAGTCAAGGAAAATACACGCAGAGGTTTTGAAAAACGCCTGCAGAGGTGAGGATATGCCCGCAGATAGAGTACAAATGCCTGCCAGGCTCCGAGAAGATCCCCGCAGACATATTAAAATGGTTGCTAGGCTCAAAGAAGATGCCCTCAAGCATGTTATAATGCCCGCAGACCTTGTTCAAGATGCCTGCATGAGTTTATTGAAGATACCCGTAGGTTTTGATAGAAGATTCTCGCATGAAGAACTGGCAAAAAGAATAGAATGTCCACCAGTCAAGAAAATGCCCACTGCTAATTGGGAAAATGGCCACAGATGTTATGGTTGAGCTGAATAAAACAAAATTAAAAAAAAAAATGAGATTTTAAGTTTTCTCAGGTCGGCTCCATAATAAAAAATGAAATAATAAAAATAAAATAAAGTATCCACAAACAGGTCGGCTTTGTAATATTTTTGAAGAGGACATACGTGTATAAATAGAAGAGTTGTGTGTGACTTTGAGATATGCATTTCGACGTGAGGTTAGTAAGCAACTGATTGGGGGATGCGAAGTTAGCAGACGACGGAGCATAGATTTGAGTCTAAGACTGTTTTTGTCTCGAGTATTTTTCGAAGCTGAGATTCGTTGGTGAAATAGAGCTCTTGTATTTTCGAAGGTAGAAAAGGAATCTTGTGGCAGTATCTATATTTTCTGGTGGAGCAAGGATTTACAAACTCATTTGGGTTGGTGCCCGAACCACTAACTTTAGTTGAAGTTGAAAATTAATAGAGGTTGAATCCTCATTCTTATCAGTTGTTGCAGCACACACCATGAATGTAAATTTGTCAGATATTTAAATTTATTTGGATTTAAAGAAGTGTTTATCTTTGTCATTTTTACATATGTTGGTATTTATTACAGAGAATTAAGACAGTATTGAAAATTAAATACTAACAAGTCTCCAACACCGATTCACTCTCCCTTCCTCTCAGTGTTGGGTGTGTGTTTTACAATTTGTATCAGAGCGGGTTCTTTTGCTCAAGTTTAGTCAACTGGAAGGAGGTTCTTAGTTAACACACTCTAAGATAGGTGGAGTCAAGTTTAGAGATGCTCCTAAGTTTGATGGAAAAAATTATGTCTTCTAGAGTAATGTAATGTCCCCCTCTAATTAAGCATCCAAAAACACCCGCTAACCTACTTAATTCCCATAGGTTCGAGTGGGTACTGCATGAGAGGGAATTGACTCAGGGCAATTGATACTTAGAGCAGAATAGGACATTCATTCAATGTCAAGTCATCAGTCGGATAAAAGAAGGCTTGTTTCTTTAGGCTTAAAAGTCAACATCAAAATAGAATTGCATGCATGCAAAAGTGAAGCGAAAACCCTAAAAGTGACATGCAAACCCTAAAAGTACATGAGACTCTATTTAAGAGGGTTATGAGACTAAAGAAGATATCTATTGTTATTGTTGATTGATTTTGGAGTTTCGAGTAGCAACACAGCATGTAGCTGCGGCAGTTGGGGTTGGAGACAGTGTCTTCAGTTAGCGAGGGTTCGGCAGTGAGATATCTGCCCTAGTCTCTTATTGGGATAGATCATCCAGGTTTATCCATTGCATCCATCATATACTACAGTATTCGGAGATCCAGCACATTCCGAAGGGTTATTAGCAGATCCACGTTTTGCAGCCAGAAGTAGCAGGGAAAACACAAAAGGATTCGCTGGGACCACAAAACCTAGTCTTTCCTCCGCATGTCAGCTTCCTCTTTCTCAGCAGGCCTATCCTATGGTATGCAGTGATTATCAGCCATCAGTTTGCTCACTTGGAGCAGCTATCAGCCAAACAGATCAGTTGGGGGTGTGAGTAGCAGAACTGCCAATCAATTCGCTAGGGAACTTAGAGGCAACCAAACCTCCGCATGTGCCAGTCCATCTCTTCGGCATCAGCAGACTGACAAGCTCAGAAAGTTTCAGCCCGAACGGACCTCTCCTCCTACAAAAACGTCACCTTCAGTTTGGAGGGTGATTACGGTACTACGAGGTGGTAACCGGAGGAAAAGAGCATTATTAGACAACCCATTCGGATCATTATGCACGCAACTACCTCTGGAGTCATTATCAGCCAGAATATCAGTGGTAAGTGTTAATTTCTCTTTGCAAAACCCTAACCCTAATTCAGCTATATTTTAGGGCATTTTTGCATAGCGAGTTTGCATGGACAATTATTTTGAAAATCTGTACGAGATTGAGTGTGCGAGTCAGCACCATAGTTTTAAAAATCGGAATCGGTCGAGGGTCAACTCAGAATCGGAATCAGAATCGGTAATGTATCAGTCATAAATCGGTTGATTTGAATTTAATGACTCGGTTTAGTAAAAAATACATCAAATATTAAAATTTTAAAGAAAAACAACATTTTCAAGATTTTAATCCATGATTCCAAAGCATTAGAGACAAAATATCTAAAGTCTGCTCATGTATATACTATATACCATATAAGAGTGAATATTTTAAAATTGCACAAAGTGTATTGTACAATACATATGTAGGAGACTCGGACTAGGAGACTGGGACTGGAACAAAATAAATAATCTATGAGGCCTATAGGTTACCTATAGGCTATATGGCATGTAGAGTCCAAAAAACATGCTAGATAGTTAACTACATACTACATAGTCAATTGCCATACATCATCAACTACATACTATATAGTCCACTATTCCCAGTGAAGCCACCTTAGCACATCATTCACGCTAGGGCTTATTTCCTTGTCTTTGGCAATAGTCCAAGAGAAGACCACGTCAATGATGAGCTAAGTAGATGTCATTACCTTCATCGGAATGGAGCTGGAATGATAGAGAAGACCACTCTCCTAGATGGATTTAAATTTCTGCCAAGAAGGGCTCCTTTCAAAAGCCCCCTCTATCCAAGCTTGGATAGGGCTCAAGTACAAACTGCCTTCATTATGAATATGCTCTTCAAAACCGTTTGCTGCCCCTAAAGAATTTTGAAACCAACAAATAAGTCCTAAAATATATGGATGAAAAAGGGACCTCAAATCTGCCCTAAGAGAGGGCACACTTTGTTGCTCCAACCCTGCAATAAAGCCATCTTCTTTCTGTCCAAAACCTACATTACTCCCTAAGAGACATGGTTGAGAATGACAGTCAAGATCCTCCCTATGAGAGGGTAATCTTGGCTTCTCAACAAGTGCAATAGATATCCCCATATGTAACCCTTTATCATCGTCCATGGTGCCCAAGCACGAAGAACCACATCTTGAGAGATCTCATCAAAGGTTGGTTCTCCAAGGTCTTCAAAAGTTTCATTTCTCATTGGAAGAACCATTGGTAGGCTCTCCAACAAATTTTGAATAATCCATACCCATCACATGCTCATTGGGAAAATGCACATCATAACATCCGTGGAAACCATCATCAATAGAAAAAAGATCCCCACACCTGTCGTCCTCAAAACTTTTGTCTTCAAAAGTAAAATGGAGAGGAAGGCTCACCAAACCTTATCACGAAGGGAACAAGGAGAAGCATCAACTACATCTTCATTGACTATGTTTTCCACACCCTTTTGAATCGAGAAAGGCTTTGCAACAAGAGCTTCTTGATTCTCTTCTTGATCTTCATGAAAACCCCTTTCATGTTGTTCCACATATGCATAAGAACCGAGCTTTGGATGATCCAAATTGAGAATCTCTTTCCTCCTACATGACGGCATAAAATCACGGACATCCTCCTTGAAACCTTTGTGCCTCAAAATATCAATTACCACACTCCTAACACTTGAAGAATCACAGATGGGAGGGCCAAGACGATCCAGAATTTATCCAAGGTTAGAAGTTAGAGGACATGGAACTTATAAAGGTGATTGATGTATCATTCTTACGAGCAAGTGCATGCATGCTAAGAGATGTTGAAAGATATTGTTGAATATGTACTAGCAACTTATGTGTAAGTAATGAGAACAGGATCGCCTTTGGTTCTCATTACTTACACATAAGTTGTTGGATCTATACCAACAACTTATGTTTAAGTAATGAGAATTGGAGGTGTCCCATTCTCATTACTTACAGATTAGTCGTTGGTTCATATCCAACAATATATTACAACTTCTCTTAGCATGTACGCACTTGCCCCCAAGGGTGATACATCGATCACCTTTGCAAGTTCCTGTTATCCCCCCCATAGTAGCTGGGATACCATGACAATACAGAGCAGTTTGTCATAGACCTAAGCCAGTCCTTCATTGAGATGAGCCTCCCTTGTTACAGTGATGATCAATGGTAGAGTACCTGTTATCACACAATTTGTAGTTGCTCCAAATGGTTATCCTATCCAGGATGGTAGAGGAGTTGGGAAACTAAAGAGGTGACCATAGAGGATCTCGATCCCCAGATATGTATCGATTGTCACTCCAGTCGCACTTTAAGCCAATAAATCACTAAGGGGAAGACCTTAATTAAGACAAGACACCAAATCTCAATATTGTTATTTAATGTAAGATGACATATGGATAAACCCTAGATCCAAAAGATAGATAGGAAGAGGTTTTAAAGGAAGGGATAGTGTTTAGTATGAGTGAAAATACTCCGAAATGATTTATTTTTTACTATCTTGATCAATTAAATTGACCCAGGTTCAAAGTGGTAGGTGTATAATGATTAAGCCACTACCCTAGGGGGATCTGAATGGGAAGATGATGAAACACCCAAGATAATAAAATTAATATGACTTGCTTGCTAGCACCTTAGAAAGGATTGCTTTATGATGAATATAACAATATAAAAAATCACAAGCAATATCAAAGTCACAAATCAAGGAAAATGGACAAAACCCTAGGAGGATTAGTGCCTTAGTAAATGGGCAAATGGAGTCCCAAATGATGACGCTTCAAGAGGGATTTTGTGGCCTATGGGGTAAGGATAATAACCCCCCCAAAAAATTGCCAAAAATCAAAGACGTGTGACCCTGAGAATTTTTATAAATTTTAACTTCAGGTTTTAATGTGTTTTTATTATGCCCAAGATAGATTAAAAAGAAAAGATTTCTTGACTCACCTGGATCTTAAGAGATGCCAAGAATATGATGATTGTCCCGAATGCTTCACAATTGAAAGAGATCCTGACGCCCAACTTGCTCAACGTATTCCCAAGTGTGCTTTCCTCCTGCAAAGACAAATAACCGAAGATTAATTTGAATCGCAAAAAGAGAAATTAGTAAGCAAAGATCCTTAAGAGAGAAAATGACTAGAGTGACAAATGCACAAAATCAAAGATCACTCCCTGTTTTTCAACAATTTGGAAAAGAGGAAAGAGGTTACCCTGCTATTGCGCCCTCCTCCAAAATGCCTTCCCTGCCACAAAATAAATACACCATGATTTTATTAGAGAAAACCAAGATCCACTTGCAATGTTCCTATTACTGGATGAAATGGTAGTCCAAGCCACCGACAAACGTATGCGAAGAAAGTGACCACTGTCACCTTAGTCACTTCTCCTAACTTCTTCGAAAGTCGAAACCTCCTAGGGGAGAGCCCTATGTAACTCTGCAAAAGACACTTAGACACCAAATATATCTCGTATGTGTGCAAGATTAATGACCAGTGCCTAATGGAGTCTAGAAGAAGATATGAATAATACAAGTTCACTCAACCGAGGATAAGACAATTGCATAGCTAATTTGTTCCAATAAACTAAGTGCAACATGTACGAATTAACAAAAATACATGTATTACATCATTACCAAACAATTAAAGTGCGCATGTACAACAATATGAATATATACATCAATCATTTAGCAGCAGTATTCATAACCCAATCATTGAAGAAATGATTAGCAGCAATATAGTGTTAGTTATGACAACAGTATTAAGTGCGTGTATGTTTATTTAATACAACTTTGTAATTCATATAACGTGCATAAAATACTAGTTAACATCAATCTGAAGTGGATGTGTGTTTATGTATTTATGTGCAGACTGTGTGTATGATGGCAAAGATGCAAAACCATCCACCTTTAGTGGTGATATATGCTAGCAATTTATATCAACATAAGCTAACCTTCACTAATTGATGTGGCTTTCTTGTATATAGGGTTTGAAGGAGAGAAAAAGGACGGCTGCCACTGTAAGGGCAGTCCTAAAGGGGGGTGGTGAAAAGGAACAAGGAAGGAGAAAGGTAAGAGAAGAAGGCTGGAAGGTGTGACCGAGGGTTGCTGCAGTAGCAGCAACAGGCCCATGGGTGGAAGGGAGTAGGCCCAAGAGTAAAGGTTTGTTGCAATAGCAGACCAGAGGGTAGAAGGGGTAGGCCGAGGCTGTTGTAGGCCTGTTAAGGTTGTTTGAAGAGGGCAGCTTAGGGCAGAGAGGGGAGAAGAGATGAGGTCGAGGGTGGACAAGGCCTTAGGGAGGAGGAGCGAAGGTTTAGGGGGGAGAAAAAGGAGGACGCTAGGGCTGAGAGAGAACTAACCTAGGGTTTTAAAGAAACCCTAACAGTCTTAACCTGAAACTACCCTAAATCTAACCTTAACTAACCCTAAGACTAGCCTTATGCTAGGTTTTGGAGAAGAAAAGGATGTTGGTAACGAGAGTATCAGCATTGAGATTTAAAAAACTCACACTTGGCTTTAAAAAAACTTAAAATATCCAAGACTTCAAGACCCCGTATGCTCTTGTGACCACTGCAAGCCTTTGGCTGGTTCAACGGGACAATCAGAAAGGGATTGAAGTGACTAGTAATTAATAAAACACATCAATTAATCCCTACAAGTGAAAATCCGGCACTTATGCGATTTTACCAAGTTCTGAGGAAATTCTGCAAGTGAAGTGGGAACCGCTGAAAAGTGACCGCAGGCTACCGTTAGGCTACACCCTCATTTGGTGTAGTGTTGAACACTGCCTTGCGACTCCATCTAGCCCACATGTCATTGTGAGAGCCACTTCTTGGTAAATCTGGACACATTCCTCGTACCTCCGGGTATATCTGGAATACCATCTTCCCGTCATAAGAAAGAACATTACCACATTAATAATAAAATTTACCAAGAATTGACCCACTCCCTAATTACTTACTTAATAATCTTAAAACTGACCAACTGAGACAACTGCAATACTTCACGAGACTCCACTAGCAACCCTTTACACAAGCACTCCATTGGCATTGGTCTATATTGGCAATCTTGCTTATTTTATGATTAAGTTAATCATTGTGTTGTGGAATGTTGTTACGCTAGTCATTTAAATCAATTTGCAGTTATCTTTGTTTCAAGGTTTTATTTATTTCATCTCCTAGACTAATTGTTATAGATTAAACACCATAGTTTATTTTACTAGGGACCACCTCCCTTGGCTTCGCTAGGAGAAAGCCTAGACGGAGGAGTCAAGATCAAGTGACAACACTTGACTCTTGCTTGCCCCCAAGGTCGCACCCAGTGGCTTGAAGATTTCTGCCACGTGACCCGAGGTGCGAATTAGGCGGCAACATTTTGGTGTCATTGCCAGGGATAAGTCTTTTTATTCCCGAAATACGATTTTGAGTTTTCCTTTTTGTTTTTTATGCTTTCTTTGATGAATGTTAAAATTTGAATAATTTTACTCAGATCATCTGGCGACTCCACTATCTTTAACTTTACCAAGGCATTCAACAAGAAGAAACTCTGAAGGCTTGCTTCAATTCATCCCTGAGGCTAAATAGGTCTATCATAGGAGGAAAAGCAAGCTCGCTTCTCGTAGGATCCTTGAAATTCTTAGATCTGAGTCAATCCTTGACATTCACCTTTTATTTGTTGATCCTCAATCAAGTAATCCACCTACCAGCATGGGCGATCTTTTTAAACACTTGGACTTTACCGCCATTGCTGGTTATCCTTATCAAATCCTTGATAAAGCCATTGAAAAGGTTCCCTCTTTCTATTGTAATGATGCTATCACTGCTAAATCTCATCTATTGTTTTTTGCGCAGTGTTAGGCCAAGTGGTACCATAATGTGAATTTTGAAGATGTAAAGATGAGGCTCTTTGCCTTATCTTTAGAAGCTGATGCATTTGAAAGGTTCTCTAATCTGGCCGATAATAGCTTCAAGACATTCGCAGAGTTTGAGACTGCCTTCAATTCAAGATGGGGTGATAAGAAAGAGAATCAACACCTGTTAGCTGCCTTGACTGAGACTAAGGAGAAAGAAAATAAGACAATTGAGGAGTTTAATAAAAAGTTCAATGATTTAGTTTCAAGACTACATAGAGATATTAAACCTCTGGATGCATTAGAGATATTAAACCTCCGGATGCATCGATTCTCATCTACTACATAGAAGCCTTTGAAGGAGAAATGAGATACTGGCTTAGAGGCAAGGAGCCAACAACCCTTCAGGGTGCTATGCAAACTGCTGAAAAAATAGACAGAAACATGCAAGCATCAAGAAAAACCAATCTACTTGGGTTTTCTAGAAGTAGCGTTTCCATTTAAAAATCACATGATTCCAAGGGAAAAGAAGTTGAGCCAAAAGATAAAGACCAGACAAAGGATTCCATCAAGGAGATAACAAAATTGATCAAACAGATGATGGTCAACCACACTTCCCAACTAAATGCTTTCCAAAATAGATTGATGACCATGGAGAAAACTCACATTGCTCAAAATCAAAGAAGTTTTCAACCAAGGACAAATCAAGAATGGAAGAAGAAGTATTGTCCCCAAGAGAAGAGACCTCCTAACCAACTTGAAACAAACAACATGGTTGATCAGGTTGCTCCTTATTGCAGACCTTGTGAAGAATTCCATGAAGAATCTACTTGTCCAAATTTTTGCTACATCATGGAGCAAGAATAGATGGAGACAAGCAATTTTGTGGGTTATCCTAGATATCTTGAGTACATAAATAATACCAGGAATGTCCATCCCATCTCCAAAGAAAAGTGGAAACAAGCAAGGGAGTATAGTCAAGAGAAGGATAATGCTACAAAGATTTTGGTGAAAAACCTACTTTTGAGCAGATCCTTGAGAAGTATAAAGGCACGGCTTACCAAAGAAGAAGGAATGCCATCCCAACTAAATCGGATCAACACGTACCAAAGGTAAAAAACTCTCCCCATGTAGATCTGAATAGGTAATTGGTTGTCTAGTGCTAAAATCCTTGTCCCAGTAATTGAGATCCTGAAAATTCCTAGTCAAAGGGATATTTTCATGAAAACCTTAGGGGAACCTAAGGAAGCAATTACTGAAAAGACTAAGGAGAAGGTAGCCAACAAAACGAAAGAGACAATTGTGAACAAACTGATTGAGAATCCTACTAAGAAACAAAATAATTTCAATGAAGATACTCCTATTGTTTTGCATAGTAGAGATCCCAACAAAGAAGATCATCCTCCACTCTACATTTCATTGATTGCAAATGATAAGCTGCTACACAATTGTATGCTTGATTCGAGTGCTTCTTCTAACATTATGACCAAGAAAGTTATGGAGAAAATGGGTTTAAAGATAACAAGACCTTACCAGAATGTGTGTGCCATGGACTCAAGGGAAATTGATGTTGTGGGTATAATTTTAAATTTTCCAATCAAGTTAGCTGCCTAACCAGACATTGGTGTGACTATAGACATTGTAGTCATAGATGTACCTGGCATATGGGGAATATTGCTATCTAGGAAGTGGGCTTCCTCCCTTGGCGGATCTATCCAAATGGATTGGACCTATGCCATGATTCCAGCTTCTAAAGATGCACATGTCAAACTGTATAGGGAGAAGGAAAGGAAGTATCATGTTGAAGATCCCGATGAACCTGATAATGAGTACATCTGTGAGACAGATAGCCTAGGAAACCATGCCATCTATGCTAACTACCTTGTACCCATCAGAGCGAAAGCAAAGAATGAAGAAGTTGATGATCTATGGAGGATGAGTTTTGATGGAGCTTTTTCCAAGTCAGGAAAAGGGGCAGGGGTAGTTTGAACTTCACCATCAAATTAGAAATTTAACTTTGCCTATAGACTTAAATTTGATGCATCTAATAATGTGGCCGAGTATGAAGCACTTTTGCTAGGACTTGAGATTGCGAAGGACATGGGCATCAAGGTGTTAAGTATCAAAGGTGATTCAGACTTAATTGTGTCCCAAGTCAAGAAGTTGTTTGCTTGTAAATGTGGAAGACTGAAAAAGTATAGGAATGCTGTGTGGGACACCATGGAGTATTTCAATGCGTTAGACCTCATGGCAGTGCCTCGTCTAGAAAACAGTGAGGCAGACAAACTAGTAGTGGCAGCTTCCACCTTAGAGTTCACTGAAGAGTTGATAGAGGGAAATGGGAAATTTGAAATAAATTTTAGGCCCTCTATCCCAAATAACTTAAACCATTGGCAAGTGTTTAAAGATGACAAGCAGATTATAAACTTCATCAATAACATGAAAGAATTTTCAGACTTTCATGTCAGTTTTCAGGAGGAAGAATCCTACAAGGAGGAAGATGAGCAGCCTAGCAATCATGTTCCCGGGAAGGTGGTAGAATGGGAGAGAGCCTTTGATAGGCAGGACAGGTGTAAGAATAAAGAAAACAGAAAACTAGAGGATTACATAGAAATAAATATTGGCACTGAAGAAGAGCCAAGAAAAATAAAAATTGGGAAAGGGACTTCTGTGAAAGAGAGAAATGATTTGATTGAGTCGGTAAAGGAATTTAGAGATGTGTTTGCTTTTACATATGATGAACTTAAAGCTTATCGAGATGATGTGTTTCAATATACAATCCCAGTAAAACCAGATTCCAAAACCTTTTGATAGATGCTCAGAAGAATAAACCCCAAGTTAGCCCATATGGTCCAACAAGAGTTACAAACAATGTTGGCAGTAGGCATCATTGCTTTGACAAGACATTCATCATGGCGCTCAAACTTGATGGTGGTCAGAAAAAAGAATGGACAGTTGAGGATATGTATTGATTTCCGAAATCTGAACGTCTCATGCATAAAAGATAACTATCCTTTGCCAGATATGGAAACCTTATTGCAAAGGGTGACGGGGTCAAGTATGATGTCTATGCTTGACGGGTTCTCTGGGTATAACCAAGATTTGGTTAAGAAAGAAGATTGACATAAGACTACTTTCACTTCACCTTGGTGAACGTTTGAGTATTTAAGGATGCCCTTTGATCTTGTTTCTGCCTAATACACACTTTATGACACGGGGAAGTCTCCAACCCACTTTGTTGTTAGATTTTTTATCATTTAAGCAATATGATCTTAGGATCTTATCTGAGAGAATAACATGCACAACAATCAATCACAAGAGACAATAGACACAAAGATTTTCCTCGGGGAAACCATAAAGGAGAAAACCCCGCAACTTCCTCAGAGATAGAATGAGCACCAATGGCAGCAATAAAACCCAAATACAAAAGATGATCTCCAACAACTGTTCTCTCTCTCACCTATGCGCTATAGCTGGGTGAGTGTATGTAGGCTGTTATGTAGGCTGTTATGTAGGCTCAAGATACTATGCGCTATAGCTGGGTGAGTGTATGTAGGCTGTTATGTAGGCTGTTATGTAGGCTCAAGTAATCCTAACTCAGTTATATGGGCTCGAGTAACCACAACTAGGGTACTAATGACCCAACTTACGACGGAGGGAAATTCCTCATGACTTTTGGTAATTCTCCCGATAGGAACATCAAGGTACAAATAAATACAATTGATTCTCCCGATAGGAGCATCAGGGATCAATGAAATACACAATATATATGTAAGTGAATACATTCCGAAGTTACAAATACATCAACACTCCCTCTTAACTAGGAAGGTATTCTCTTGACACAATTCATCAGTACAAGTCTTCTTCTTTGGATCATCACTGGGTCATCATCAAAGTTGGATCATCATTGGGTCATCATCAAAGCTGGATCATCACTGGATCATCATCAAAGCTGGATCATCACTAGATCATCATCACTGCTCCGCTATTGTTATACCAAAATCCTGTCACCATCATGTGATAAGACATTTGACATACCTACTTGCCCTGAATCCCAGCTCTTGGAGTGGAAACTCATGCTATTTGTCAATCTTCCATGAAAATTCCCAGCACCGCGCTTCCTCTGTTGTCTAGGAGCGGTACCTTGTTCGCATCACCTATCCCTTGTTATCCACAAGCGGTGCCACCGCTTATGGCCCTTAGTCCATAAGCGTTTCTTACCAGAACCGCTCTGTCATTGAAGGAGAAACGCGGTACCCTAGGTAAAAAGGGGAAAAGAGAAGTTTCTCGAGGCTTCTAGATGATAAGCCTCGTGTCCTCCCTTATCCCTACTGATGTGGGTTAGTTGAGCTCGAGATCCCTCATCCTAGGATCTTAGAGGCCACCTCACCCACTTATCTCTCAACCATCCCTATCCATTTAGCCTTATAAATACAA
>LPNX010775722.1:228412-250252 GCA_001517045.1 Pseudotsuga menziesii
GGAGGAGAACTCTTAAGGTATTGTTATGCTGTTGGATTGATCACTTGGTCCATACCATTGGAGAGCATAGAGAGAGCTAGAGTCGGAGTTTACGGGGATGAGAATGCTTGGTTTCATGGAGATGCATGTCAACACTAAGGCTTGGTTGTAAACTTCTTCGTATTTCTATATTAATGCAAGTTGATTTCTGTCCCACATATATTGTTGTTGTTCGATTTCACATGTATGTTGTTAGATTCCTTAGTCACTAACATAGATCAGTAGATTATATTCTGGCTGCCTTGATCTGTTTGCGTGTTGAAGCTTATTGCAGGTACATAGGGTAACGATCGAAGCATTGCATTCCAGGTATCTACGGCGTCTAGGGAGAAGCTTCAACCTCTGTCCTCTATTTGTTCTGGATCTGAACCATTCAGACCAGTGGAACACCTTACTGTCCGCAGGAGGTGAAATATTCCAGCTAACAAATCTGGCGACTCCACTGGGGAATAGAATTGTGTATTAGTTGTTCTGATCTTCCTCAGTCTGCAACTCTTGTCTGAATCCAAGCTCCTTCTTCAACTCTCTTCAGTCAGATCTACTTTCTGACTTAGTCCATTTGGGTTTGAAACTTCCAGATCTGTTAAGATCTGAGTCGTTTCGATCTTTTATGCTCTGTTTCCATACTCAATTCAACAGTGTTTACCTTGATCTAGTCTTTTTCTGACTGGATCCTTCATTCTCTTTGTGTTTTGGTCATCTACAGGGAACCGCGCCTACGCTGTGTACGAGGAGTGGTGCCACCGCCTGAACAAAGTGAGTAGTACGCGGTGCCACCGCCTATATCCTGTTGGTGAGAAGCGATGCTGGGATAGAACCGCCCTGTCAACACCAGAGAAGCGCAGTGCTAGGTAGGCATCATTCCAAGACCCTTTTTCCTCATTTTTTTTTGTAAAAATTTGAGTTCTGTTGCTTTCAGTTCTGCTTATCAGACTTGTGTTACAGAATCTGATGCTTGTGGTTGGAGATTTTATGGTTTAAGATTGATTTGAGTGGAAATTCAAAAGTTTGATTAGGTCTTTTGATTGTTCATCAGCTTCTATGCTTGTTGGTTGCGTTTACGAAGAGTTTTCTTGTTTTCTGAAAAGCTTAGGGTGTTATTAAAATCTCTTTTCGTTTCTGCCACATAGACTAAAAGAAGAACACTAGATAAGTTTCTAGGTTTCATTTCTTATTTGCATAGTAAACTTCTTTTTCCTTCCTTTAAAAAAGAATTTTTTTTACTGAGACTAGGATATCATCATTGAGCGTTGGACATTGATTTCCTGATTGGCTTTACAAGCTTTCAGGACCTTCATATTCTTTCGTCTCTTATTCATTTAGAACCATCTCGATCAAAATAAAAAATATGGTAGTTTTAAGTTAGATTTGCTTATGTTTTGAGAAAATTGAAAAAATAGAGTGCATTTGCATATAGGCGTGCTTCTTGTTTTTCTTTTAGGAAAAGAGATTCTTCCCCTTCTCATTTGCTTCAGAAAGAAGAAATCAGTTTGGCAAAATATTGCTTGTCTTTGATTTGATGTTCATGACTGTTGTTTGGAAGTATTCTTGGTTTTGAAACAAAAGGAAAATATCTCTTTCCCTCCCGTAAGTAGGCATACTGAACGATAAAGTGAAAATATTTTGCACTAGCATACTGCATGGTTTTACTTTTCTGTCAAAACAGCATGCATTCACCTAACCGTACAAGTTAAAATTAACGGTAGTTATAGGCTAAAATTTACGTAGCAACTTGAGTAATAGGTTAGAGACGTGTTCGGGCGTCGTTAAGCGTAGGAGCTATCGTTATTTGTCAGCATTACATCCCGGGACTCGCGGTTCTTCCACGTACCGTTGGTATATCGAACGACCTTTCACGTACCGTTGGTATATCGAACGACCTTTCACGTACCCTTGAGGTATATAGAAAGGTACTTCACATACTCGATTGTATATCGGAAGGCCCCTTGTGTACGGTTATGCATTAGACAGCACTACTACCGATTTGAACTCCCACGTACCTTGAGTATATCGGGAGACCCCACTAGGGTACCTTATCCATCTTAGAAAAGCCCTTTGGCCGTCTTGTTTGGAGCCATACACCGAAAACAGCAATCGGGGAGATTACTACGCACGTACCCTCAAGGTATATCGCGAGTGGCACTTTCTTGACAATCATCGTGAGAGACTTGACTTTTTGAAGAACTCCTATCATTTTAAGTCTGCTTGTTTTAATCTATAGCTTGTGTAGGGAAAATTTTTGGTGTGTTTTCTAGATTTTCAGACCCTAGGTTAGTTAGGAACTGTACAAACTAGCTGAGTTAAGACACTCCAGAAGAGTAGAGGGCTTGCCACCTGATTTTATTCCTGGTTCAGGAGAAAATCCTATGGAAGCTATCGACCAAGGAGCTGCTACCACCTCCCAAGTGGGAAATAATGTGGTTGCGGAAAGTGGAGTACCATATTCTTCACACTCGCCTCCCTTGGTCCAACAGCCTTCTCAGGGAGATTCCTCGTTCCATTCTCCCATGGAAGGACGTGTTGATGATACTGCCCGTCCGGATTTTGGTCCCAATGCTCCATTTTGGGACACCCCTGTAGGTCAGGCCATTGCCTCATTTGGCACCCGTTTCAACTCTCCTAAAGATGAAGCAGAACATAGACAATACCGTGCTGCCATTCTCCGTGCAAAGAAGATTGATAGGCAGATAGATGACCTTTTAGGCCCAACAGTATTACAGTATTCACTTGCCGATTCTATGAGACCCATTGAACCGATTATAGATCGTCCATTGACACCCCACAACCCAGGTCAAGATACCACCCCTACCACCTCTCAGGTTATGTCTGTGCCTAATCTTCCTAGGTCTTCTGCACCTGAGATTCAATCTTCACTTCCTGTTTCTTCTATACCTTCTAGTGCCGGGGGGAAACCCCCAGCACGACCTACGTTATCTGACACCAAAATTGTCCCTAGTCAAGGACAGACCTCTAACATAGAACCATCTACAGTTTATGTCCCTCCCACCCATACTACTGTGGTTAATCCCCATCCAGTTCAGGTCAACCCTTTGGGGCACAACCTGTAACCATTCAATCTTCTGGAGGTTATGGTTATCAAATACCTGTAGGTAATATTAATCATCCACCCAATCCTATAGGAATTCCATACCTTAGTAATGCTTTTACGCCATGGGGGCAACCCAACTGGTCTTACATGCCAGCTATGGGGAGGATACCCATACATACTGCGGGAGGTGGCAGAGGACTGCCTTATGGAGGTCCTCCCCCTGGGGGGCCTAATGGTTCCGGAGGATCTGGCAACTTTTCTCCTTATGGTCCTGGTGGCCTTAGTGGTCTTGGGGGACTTGGTGGATTTCCTCCTTCTGGCCCTCCTCCTAGTGGTTCCGACGGCTCTGGAGGTTTACCTCCCCTTGGTGGCCCTGGAGGGTTTGGTGGTCCGCCTCTCGATGGTCCTGGTGGTCCTAGTGGTCCCGGTGGTCCTGGTGGTCCCGGTGGCCCTGGCGGGCCTGATCCCAGAAATCAACCCCCTGCGGGCGGATCTTCCGGTAGTTCTTCGTCACCGCAACCTGTTTATCAGTCCACTTATGGTCCTACTGGTAATTATATGCCATATCAATATTACCAGTATGTGCAGCCTAACCGATAGTTACCTTTCCTAGCAACTTTGGACTTGCCTGATTTGTCCAAGTTAATTAATGACCCCATTCAACACAATCCCTCGTGGCCACACATTCCAGTAAAGTTACCATCAAATATCCCGAAATTCGATGGGAAGCAAGGAGACGATCCAAAGAACCATGTGATGACATTCCACTTGTGGTGCTCTTCAAACTCCCTCATGGATGATTCCGTTCAGTTATGACTCTTTCAACGAACTTTGATCGGTACAGCTGCGAAGTGGTACATTGAACTCCCACAACATTCGTTTCTGGATTTTGGCTCGTTGGCCACCATGTTTCTCACACACTTTCAGCTCCCTATTCGTTATGAAACGGGTACTGATCTTTTAACCTCTCTGCTACAGAACACCTCCACCCACATTTTCGATCACATCCATGAGTGGAGAAGGTGGAGAAGGCTTATTAAGGCCCCTATTCCAGATCAGTTACTAGCTGATTGGTTCACCAAATCCTTGTTGCCTCCTATTGCTCGAGATGTGGCTATGGGCGGTACCGTTACCGAAGAGTAGGCTATTAGTCGGGCTCAGTACCTAGACTTGGTCTATTCCCAGTCTGGAACCCTTTATGACTTGATTCCTTAAGCTCCTCGCCCCAGCACTGATCCTGCCAAGCCACCAGCAGAAGTACCTGTTGATGGGATTGTTGGTTCAATCCAGTCCCCATCAGCAACAAAATCTGCCAAGCAAACCCAAACCGCCACCCCTACTCCTTCGACTCCCAAGGTTTCCGCCAAGGTCAATTCCATTCAAAGTACTCAAGCCTCGGGTAATAATAAAAATAAAGGTAAAAATCGAAATAAAAAACCTGGAAACCAACCAGAGACTCCAAGACCAACCAACAATGATAACGACAAGGGGAAAAGAAAAGCAAGATATCCCTGTCTGCTCTGCGGTGGTGACCATTTTTCAAAGGAGTGTCCTCATCGGAACGAAATCTCCCAGTTTTTGAAGTCTAATCCCGCACCTGCAGTACTTACGGATCCTTTTCCCTCTCAACAACAACTGATAGACCACATGTCTAATCAGGGTAGCTCTAGTTCGTCAAAGGAAATTCGTATGATGTCCTCAGATACCATCCATTTGCAAACTTGAAGTCAGAATTATGACAAACCCACGGATAAAAACGAAAAATCATCCGTCTTCAGAGAAAATTCCTTCTACTAGTTGTCCTGAGTCCTCATCTACTGTCCCCTTATCTATCGAGAAGCCCACTCTCGACATGATTTTGCGCCCACCTAAGAGTACTCTTCGAAAGGCAGTATTTAACCCTAATGCCCGAGCTGCTCAGTTTTATAATGTGGTTGAAGATCTCGCCCAGGCACCTTGTGCAATGTCTACCCTAGAAGTGCTCCAAAGTTGCCCTACACAGCGCAAAAACCTGTTAACAACATTAGGAGCTTTAGACCCGGATAACACCAACTTGATTCATTTCAATGTTGAGAACTATAAGTCTAGGTTACCGCATAAGCTTGCTTTTCAAGTCATTACGAAAGTAGTTGGAAAGAAAGTTTTTCGAACGATACTAGATGAAGGAGCTTCGACCTCCGTTTTGTCTCTGTCTTGTTGGAAAGCCCTTGGCTCTCCCGAGCTTGTCACATCACCTACAACCCTCAAGGCCTTTGACGGACAGGGTTTCCAACCCCATGGTCTCATATCAGCCCTAGCAGTCGAGCTGGGGGGCAAAACTGTTTCCATTCAAGTAGAAGTGGTAGATGCCCCTTTAGATTACAATCTCCTTCTTGGACGAAATTGGTTCTATGCCATGACTGCTGTTGCTTCAACAGTATTCCGAACCGTCCAATTTCCACATCTTGGGAGAATCGCTACTATTGACCAGCTTGATTTCTGTACGCCGGATGTTACTATCTCCACGGCTAATAACATCCCCATGTTAGGCCAGTCCCCTCCTCCTTACCAGTCGATTGGGGTAGGCGTGTTGAAGGATTCATCCCTCATGGGAGTTTTTCCATCCACTCCTCCTAGCACGGATTCCGTGTCAGTCCATATGATCGCCTCATTTGATTGTTTGCCTAAGGGTAAACATGTTGTTAAGTCCACCTCGTTGAGTCCATACGAAGCTATGTATGACACCATTCAAACCTTTTTCGATGATCACACTGATGACCTTCATCTAGTGGCTTCGGATCCTTAGCATTTACCGTACTGGTTAGAACCTTCTCTCCCTACTCTAGATTATCTCTCTGAGACTTTTCCTTTCGACGAGTCCATCATAGAGATCATGAATACGGATGAGCCCATTTGGGAGGATCACCATCATAGATCTATGATCCACCCCAATACCAGTTCGGTTAGCCATGATTTTGCATCCTTGTTTCCTACTGATATTGTCAACGTACCCCAAAGTCCTATATTGTTGCAAGATACAGATTTTGAAGGAAACCTTTGCAACATTACATAGACAAACCCGATTGACATATCAGCCAAGCCTGATACTATCGAGCACATTCATGTTGGGCAGAATTGCTCCGCAGATGAATCTGAAGCCTATAAGGCACTTTTTAAAGGGTTCCGTGATATTTTTTCTTGGTCCTATGAAGATATGTAGGGGATTGACCCATCCATTGTGGTCCACGAGATTAAAACCTATCCCTCGGCCAAACTTGTCAGGCAAAAACTAAGGCAAGTCCATCCTTGAAAGGCCGCAACTATAAAAGCTGAAATTGAGAAACTTCTAAAAGCTGAGTTTATTTATCCTGTACCCCTGACGGAATGGGTATCGAACGTTGTCCCTGTCAACAAAAAGCAGGGCACCATTAGGGTCTGTATCGACTTTAGGGATCTCAATAAAACTTGTCCCAAGGGCAACTTTTCTTCCTCGCACATCGATCATATTATCGACAACTGTGCTATAAGTGACATCTTTCCATTCATGGATGGCTTCTCTGGCTATAATCAGATTGAGATATTATTCTCCCATCAGCATAAGACGACATTCATTTGCCCATGGAGAACCTTCGCATATAAGAAGTTACCATTTAGCTTGAAAAATGCTGGAGCCACGTTCCAGCGTGCGATGTCCTATGTGTTTCACGATATTAGACATATTGTTGAACCGTACCTTGATGACCTCCTTGCTCATTCACAACGACGGGAGGACCACCCTGGTCATCTTAGAGAGAGATTCCTGAGATGCCGTCATTATAATATAAGGCTCAATCCGCATAAATGTGTTTTTTGCGTTGAGACGGGAGGTCTGCTAGGCTTTGTGGTATCCAAAGATGGCATCTAGATTGATCCTTTGAAAATTGCCGCCATTCTCGATCTACCAGCGCCGACTAATCTCCTTGAACTCCAAAGTTTGCAGGGGAAGGCAAACTTTCTCCGCCGTTTCGTGTGCAATTTCGTAGAGAAAACACATGCTTATATGTGTCTCCTTAAAAAGAACACACCATTCTTCTGGGATGACCATGCCCAACGCGCCTTTGATAATCTTAAGCACGCTCTGACTCATTCACCCGTGATACACCCCCCTGATTATTCAAAGGACTTTCTCTTGTATATTGCTGCCTCCGCTACTACCATTGCTATGGTCTTAGTGCAGGACAATCTACACGGTCAGGAGAACATGATTTATTACGCCAGTAAGAAGCTCCTAGATTTTGAAACTCGTTATTCACGTGTGGAAAAGTTAGCATTGGCCACGGTCATTGCTGTACAAAAGTTTCGTCATTACATTCTGCTCCACACTACCACCATATTGGCAGACCAGAACCCGATGTACTACATCCTGACTCGTCAGGTGCCCGGGGGCAAGTACTCCCGTTGGATTGTCATACTTCAGGAGTTCGATCTGGAATTTGCCAAGGCTACATCAAAGAAATTTTTGGTCTTTGCAGAGCTTATGTGTGATCTTCCCTGTGCTTCGACAGAATCTGAGCCTAGCGATTCATTTCTGGATGAATTCCTGTTCCTGATAAGCACTACTGATCCTTGGTATGGAGATTTGCTTATGCTTATATATCACCAAACACAACATTTTCAGCCGCATTTATCTCACGATGATCGCCGCCGTATCCGTCACCACGCGAAATAATATCTCATCCTGAATGATACATTGTATAGACGTGGGATTGACTCTATTCTCCGGCGATGCCTCACTCATGAGGAGGCTGAACAGGTGTTGAATGATTGCCACTCTGGAGCATGTGGCGGTCATTTATCTGGGATGGCTACAACCCAGAAAATCCTTCGCGCTGGCTATTTTTGGCCTTCTATCTTCAAAGATTGTCATGAGGCTATTAAGAAATGCCCACCTTGTCAACACTTTTATCGAAAAAAGCGCACCCATCCTGCTTCGCTACACCCCGTCATTGCCGTTGGCCCATTCGCCAAATGGGGGATCGACTTCATGCATTGTAAGCCTACCTCAACCGGGGGGCATGGTTACATCATCATAGCCGTTGATTATTTCACAAAATGGGTTGAGGCCATGCCTACATATGCAGAAGATGGTAAGATTGCCACTCTCTTCTTGTTCAATCATATTATAGCTAGATTTGGAGTTCCGTAGTCCATCGTTACTGATCATGGATCCCATTTCCGTAATCAGATGATGGAGGAAATAAGTGCCAAGCTAGGTTTTCGCCATGAAAACCCTACGCCGTATTATCCACAAGCTAATGGTTAGGTAGAGGCCATTAACAAAGTTTTGAAAACTATGCTTCGTCGGATGGTTGGAGATCATAAATCCAACTGGCACCACGTTCTTTTCTCCGCTCTTTGGGCTTATCAGACTTCGGTGAAAATAGCCACTGGTTTCACGCCATTTCAGCTTGTCTACGGACTTGAAGCTGTCTTACCGATCCAATGTTAGATTCCATCTTTACAACTTGCTGTCGAACTTCTCCCAAACACTTCCGCAGAGAAAGAAAGTTTTTGTACTTGAGTAACCTTAACGAGACTCGCAGAGATGCCGCCTTGGCTAATGAGGCACATAAGAAACGCGTCAAGGCGCAGTATGATAAATCCGTCCAACCTCGTGTCTTTAACGAGGGTGACCTAGTCTTGACTTATGATCAGAGATACGACAAACTAGGGAAGGGTAAGTTCGAGTCCATGTGGTACGGACCTTTCGTTATTTCTAAGGTGTTAGAGAAAGGATCTTACGAGCTCGTTGATTATGATGGAATCCCTTTGGGGCAACCTCGCAATGGGTTGTACCTGAAAAGGTACTATGCCTAGGTCTTGCTTGGATAGTATCTTGTATATATGTATATTGATTGGCTATTTTCAAGATGGTTTTGAGTTTAGTGTCCACATCTGTTTATATCGTGTTTTGGTCATGCAGATGGCTTTCTACGGCTTCGCTGATGGTGCTTGCCGCCACACCTTGAATCTCGCCTCGGTTGCTTGGGTTCTCTATTCCCCAGCTGAAGATTTGGTCAGTTCAGGAGCGGTTTGTATAGGTCCCGCTACTAATAACATCGCCGAGTATGAAGCAGTCATCGGTCTTCTGACTGAAGCTGCCTCCTAGGATGTTTGTGATCTAGTAGTCTTGATGGACTCACAATTCGTGGTTCGCCATTTGAATCATGTCTACACCATTAAGAACCCGGTACTCCTCCGCCTCTTCTAGAGAGTGCGTTTACTAGAAAGGTCATTTGAAACTATTACTTATAGGCATATCCCTAGGGAACATAATGTAGTCCATTGGCTAACTACATCCTAGATTCGCATATTGCCCATTCATGACGTTAAAATCAAACATGGTACATTGTAAATAAACATTTAGAAACACATAAAACTCATAGAAAATGCATTTGCCATTTGAAACATATAAACACCGTGTAAAAGTCTGTATATATATACGAAAAAGTTCACAAAAAATAGGTCCCGAGACCTCCTCTGAAGCACGCAGGCTTTCAGGCAAAATCATCATACAAAATCCTGAAGCTATCAGCTTTCAGTACATGTCTCATACACTAGTGGTGCTCGTGATAGCACATCACTACTCGAGCTACCTTACGTAGCAGCCTACTGAATCAGCCCGGTACTCCCGCTGTGGATCTCTGATATCTCATTGGGAGGTCATCTATGTCAGCATCTAGGACATCCAAGGTCAGCCCCTCCAAGTTCTCCTCCAGCTCCTCGGTGATATCATCACCCTGTGGTACAAAGCAAAGGGAATATCTCGTCTCGTATTTGTCAGGTACATCAAGGACCCAATCATCTGACGATACATCGTAGCATCATCCGACTCTACTGAAAGATCACTCAATAGCTTCAGGTTCGATGCCATAGGTGTGGTCATGTCCTTACAGTCCATCATCCCAAACCTCTTCAGGATCTCTACTGCATACTTCCCTTATCCCAGGGAGATTCCATCTGTACTCTGCCACACCTCCATGCCTAGAGAGTAGCGCATCATATCCAAGTCCTTCATCTCGAACTCGGTAGCAAGTATCCTTCTTGCATCTATAATGAGTTCCTCTTTTCATGTCAGGAACAAGTCATCGACATATAATAGGAGAATCACTGGTCTTCCACCTTCAACCTTGAAGTAAAGGTTGGAATCCGCTTTACTCTCAGTAAAGCCTAGAGCCATCAGTAAACTGTCCATCCTATCATACCATGTCGAACGTCGGGATCTTCTGTAGTCACTCCCTCTTAAGTGGAGCATCATTCTCCCTCTGCCTTTCATACTCTATGTATTGAAGCATTCTGTACTGGAGTGACAAGTAGCTTCCTCTGCTACTAATATTCTATATATCCATCTAGGGTCACTGGATACCAAGATCCTCTATCTTGAAAACGTTCTCCTTGCACCCATATGTGATCTTGTCATCTTCTATAGGCTTCATCTTCAACCTTGTAGCAAAGGTTAAGATCTTCATCACTCTAAGTGATCTTCAAGCTCCTCATGTATGTGTTATCCCATGGGTGTCTTCTAAGCTCATATAAGGCCTTCTTTCATTTGCACACATGATTTTGCCTGTCATGTGTCTTTTTAGTGGTTGCAAATGTCTCTTCGCAGTCTATGCCTTCTTTCCGTGAGAAGCCTCGTGCTACGAATCTTGCCTTGTATCCCATGATGTTTCCATCTACTGCATGATGGAACTATGAACTTCCCTTCAGGTCTCAATACTGCATGCTAGACATCATTCTTCTTGAACGGGTATTCTCCTTCCCTTTCTTCTTGGCTACTTCTTCATAGCTGGAAGTTTCTGCATCAATGATGTCACTCAATAGTGTCACATAACTGCATTCGTCATATTATTCTTCATTCTTGGATTATTTCTCGAACTGTCATCACTTGTTCTTCGAAACAAGTCTCGTCCTTCTTTTCTTATAATGATTGTACACGATCTTTCCTATAAGTCAAATGCATTAGTTGTATGGTTAGAAACATTTCATAAGGCATATTCATAATGAAAAATTCTTATACATAAAGATATAATCATGCAACTATTTTAGCCAATACAACATTCATCCATATCTCACGTAAACTTTCTAGATGCCTTCCATCTCTACCAAGACATCATTGAGATTGTGCACTAATCCAATATGTCAGCAAAGTGGTTTCATTCTAGATAAGTACCAATGGAGAGTTGTATAGCACCATGAGCTACTTACCCATTACATGCATATTAGTAGTATACTGTCATTAATGCAAACATTCTATCATGCATAACACATCAACTGAATATAAACAAATGTATAACAAAATAATATCATGAAATGAAAATTGAATACTTATTTTTATTCGTTTTGTGGGTAGACTGTCTTCCTTGAGCCTTCAGCTTCATCATCTTCTTCATTCGTAACAACATCATTTCTTATCCAAATGCTAAGATGGATAAGAGGTTCTTCGAGAATTGAGTCCTTCATATTCCTCATCGCTTGAAGGATCTTCTTTGAATCGTGAGAGCTAGATCTTCAGTTGCTCCCATCTTCTCCTCTCTTACTATGAGTTGAGCTTCTTCTTTTGTTCACTCTTCCCAGAGTCTGCTGAAGGTAATCACTTCCTTCTGGCGTACATTCCTCGAATGAATGAATCCCATGATCCTGGGAGGCCATTCAAGGTGGTTATCACAATTTCTGCATTTTCTTCTTCTTCATCCACTGCTTCAAGTTGTTTGAGAGACCCTTGTAAAGTATGACTATATGGTCTCTGCATTCTTCAACTGGTTTCTCAAAGTCATCTTCTGATTTATGTTCTTCCCTTCAAATATCTTAGTCAAGGAATCAAACATCTCTTTAGGTGTCTTTAGGGAAGACACTTGTGGTATAATGTGATCCTTTATTGAATCAACAATGATCTTCTTGGCCTTGACCAAGTTTTTCTTGTGTAAGGCTTTAGCTTCATCTCCCTCTGGAGCTGGAACCTCTCCACTTATGCAGGTGTCCAATTCATTTTCTTCAAGAACCAGTGAAATCCTATACTTCCATGCTCGAAAGTTTTCAGCTTCACCAAGCTTGTCATCAAGCTGGTGTGATAGGTCATTTTGAAATGAGAACCTCAAATGTAAATATCAAAAGATTAGATCTTACCGATTTGAGGTGTCCATCCTGGTTCCGGAGTTGGCTGATCTAGGGTTTGTCAGAGAAACCCTAATTTTCAAAACTTGGAATTTCAAACTTCTTATTGGATAGAAAGATAGAACTCTTCAAGGCGAGTTTTCCAGTGTACTCCTTTTCTGAAAACAGTGGAGGGAAACTCCCGAAACATGAAGCCTTAGTTTTCCAATTTCTTCTGCAGAAATGCTTGATACTGTTTCTGCGGTATCTTCGAAAGTACTACCCCTCTGTGTCTGAAATTTTGTACTAAGGTAGCCTCATCTGTCCTCTTTCCAACACCACAGGTTTTATCAGAATTGGTTTCACCAATTGGGACTTATGATAGTTTTCCCACGGTGACTGAATTCAGGATTGTTTAGCATAGCGAACTTGTACGCACTGCCATGTGTCACTGTTTCACCTTTGGGGTCTAAAAGTTTTATCACAGAACGTACAGTCCGTGCCCTATCTGGAACATCTTGTGAAATTTCATTTGGACCTTTGTAGCCCAAGATATAGCAGTTCTCCCTAGGTGTCCTGTTTAGGAATGAATCCTGGGAGATGATGGAACCCTGATTTGGAGGAATCATATCTCCTAGAATATAGCATATCTGAGGCTGAAATTTTTACACAGGGTACATCATTATTTTATCTTCGGCCTGTGAAAATTTCGGCCCCTGAGACTTCTTCAATCCCTAGATATAGCGAATGTATCAAAACTACTAGTTTTAATATTTTAGGGTTTTTCAGGCCCGGGTTCAAATTAGGGTTTGACTTTCCCGGAGTTTTACCCAACCAAAAATCTCGACCTTGGTCTCTAAATTTCGGTTTTGAGGAGAATAGCAATCCTATGCTAGGTTCACTCAAAAATTCCACTTCTCTGAAAAGGCCTAATTTCCCACAGCAAAAACTGAAAATGTCCAGAATGAAATTCTGCTTCGACTGAAAGATGCACCCTTTAATGGAGAGTTAGCCTAGCCTCCTTTTGCTGATGGATTATGGAGAGAGACCCAAAAAGTAAGAAGCCCTAGCTTGTGAAACTGCACAGTGTCTTCCTCTTAGGTTAGCTCTGATACCATGTTAGATTTTTTATCATTTAAGCAATATGATCTTAGGATCTTATCTGAGATAATAACATGCACAACAATCAATCACAAAAGACCATAGACACAGATTTTCCTCGGGGAAACCATAAAGGAGAAAAACTCACAACTTCCTCATAGATAGAATGAGCACCAATGGCAGTAGTAAAACCCAAAGACAAAAGATGATCTCCAACAATTGTTCTCTCTCTCACCTATGCGCTATAGCTGGGTGAGTGTGTGTAATAAATAGAGAGGCTCACTCTCTATTTATACTCTTTCGTTCACTTAATATTTGACTCAGTTATGTAGGCTCGAGTAATCCTAACTCAGTTATGTAGGCTCGAGTAACAACAACTAGGGTACTAATGACCCGACTTACAACGGAGGGGACTTCCTCATGACTTTTAGTAATTCTCCCGATAGGAACATCGAGGTACAAATAAATACAATTGATTCTCCTGATCGGAGCATCGGGGATCAATGAAATACACAATATATATGTAAGTGAATACATTCCGAAGTTACAAATACATCAACATGTGTGTCCTTGGGGGCAAGTTAGAGCTGGGGACCACTATCACCATAGTCTACCAACTCCTTCATTTAGGCCAAATCCCAACAGAACCAACGGGGGTAGTCCCTACAGGAAATTATTCCTAAGTTTATTAACTATTAGTTAAAGGGATCTTTTAACTAAATTTCCGCACCCCTACAGGGGATATTGTAATGATATGTTAGCATGAAGGTCTAGTTTTCGTATAACTTGGTTACCTAGGAATTTTTCATTAGGGAAGTCCTTTCATCGAGTGTTTCTTTCCTTGGATAAATTCAAATTCATTTTTAGTGATTTTAATTATCTAAGTTTTTCACTCAAAAATACCTCCAAAGTGGTGAAAGGCGTTCTAATGATTGTGTTGTCACATATATAGTAGTTGGGCTACTTTTGTTCCTGAACAGTACTTAGCAGTTCTTTGAGCCAGTCCTTTACAATGAGATCATCATATGATGAGCCAGCAGTGGATGATCCCTCACTTTCAGCAGATCTAGCGTGTCCAGATCAAGGTTACTTGGGAGCGGGAGCGGGATGCGAATTTTTTAGAAGCTTCCGTTTTGGAAGCGTTCAGGAAGCGTTTTTTTTATATAATATATATTTTTAATATATTTTGATGCATATATGCCAACAAATGCTTGTAGAATGTTGAATTAGTCATGAAAAGCATAAAAAACATGAAATAAACCATAACATGATAAATCATAATACCATATAACATCATTCATCAACCATCAATGATTCAATCAATTATCATATACTAGTGAATTCATCAAACATAGGTCCATTATCCATAACATCAAGTTATCAACCTTACAGCGTCAGAGTTCAACTTCAAACTTCAAACTTGAATTGCCATGTAATGTTCACAAAATATACCATAATAAATATAAAAGAGTCAATGACTCAAGTTCTCGAATCTCAACAGTGCAGAAACTTGAAAGTACTGTAAATAAGAAAAGACAAGAAAAGTAGATTTTATGGATGTTTCCTCTTGCCACGAGAAATATCTAATTTCTTTTGCCATTGTCTATGTTCATAAACAAAGGGAGCAGGATTTTCATCGCTAGTAGCCACCAATGTTGAGCGGCTTGAGCCATGTCCAAGACTTGATCCTGCATGACCCCCCCTCACTGATGCAGGTGGGGGTTGTGAAGCTGAACCTAGGGGCAAAGGAGGTGGTGGCATTGTTGTTGCTACTACTGCATGGTCATCCTCATTGCCCAAAAGCTCTTCCTCCAAGCGCTCTAAAGTTAAGGCTCCATCCTCCAAGTTATGCTCCTTCGGATTATTGTCCCAAGTGACATATGATGTATCGGTTTTGGCCTGCTCACAGTAATGATTCAACAACCTCAAGTTGTAATGTACATAAACCAAGCTTTCTTCCCGGTTTTCATTTAATCGGTTTCTTTTCACCGAGTGGATGAAGCTATAGGTGCTCCAACACCTTTCTGCAGAGGAACTGTTTACCACCTGTGAAAGCACTTTGCTTGCCAATTTATGCAAGCATGGGCATGATGAGCCATACATGTTCCACCACTCAATAGAAGGCACCCCTAGCATGCAAAGTACCAAACGGACTGTTATCACATATATAGTAGTCGGGCTACCATATTCTATTTTTCAGATACAATACATTTTTCAGCCAGATCTCTTACATATGAGATGCTGAGATGAGCAGTTTTGACGGATCATTATTTTATTTGTGGACTATTGTACTCTCCCATGTCAAGACTGAGTCTCAGGGCACTCAGATTTGATGACCGATGTAGCCATTTGGTTATTACAGAGCAATTATTGATGCCCAGCTTTATATCAGTGCTTTCTCATTGGACAGATGATGTTTTAGATGGATTATATGCATAATTATGACTCAGCTTTTTATATTGTGTTATGGTTATCATTGCTCTTATACTCATTTTTGTGACATGTATTAACATGTGGTGTCATGATCTGGCAGTCATAATTATATGGACTTGGATGTATTTGTATTATGTATTGATGTCCCTACTCTGACTTTGAAGTTCATGATCTATACTCATTGGTTTTACCCTCCTTAGGGAGAATAGAGGTAGTCATTCCCACCATTGTTTTGGCTTGCTAGTGTTAGGCTTCACCTTTCACTGTCTCCACCCATCCATTACCTTCCAATTTTGTTTTCAACCCGACTGACTTCTTGACTTATGGCATGGAGGACCTTTTCCCCGCTAGAACCTTTGTTGGACAAACCTCCCTGTTTATAGAGTGTCTTGGCCCTGAGTTGGTGACATAGTTTGCCTTTAGTGAGTTGGATTGTATGCCTAAATCATTCTGGTTGGTTGTCTCGATGTTTGGCACTGTGCAGAACTCCCCATGGTCACTTGAGATGTTGTTGGCTAAAACTGAAAGCTCATGTACTACTTGTATTGGAAAATGTTTTATATGCGCCCATGGAAAATGAAAATGCTAAAAACTATGTTTCTTAACATATGTGAAAAAGGGCAAGAGCAATGAAATGCTAAAATACTCCTCGAAGGGTAAAAGAAAAAGGTCCAAAAAGGCAATGGTTAAATATATGCTATATCCAAATATTGTTGACCTTGTAAATTTGAAAATGTCCTGGATGAAAGCTGCAATTAGCTGTGCTTTTAAGCACTAGTGAAGTCCCCAAAAGGACATATAGGCCAAAAAGGCTATGGAAATAAAATTGATGATCCTAATGAAACTGGATCAAACTTGATGTAGACATGATGCTTAAGTTGAATAAGCACTCTCTAAACAACTCAACCATTTGTGAGGCACTGCCTTCCCTGTGTTGTTGTTTGTCCGACATTGGTTATAGTGAGTTTTCCCCTTCCATATCCAAAGTGTCATGATGTTAAGTAGAAAGTCATCCTTTGCCCTAGCCTTGTCAATTTTATCCTTCACCCTTCAGTAGCAAATTGACTACAAATATGAAGTGAGTATAATCCTGAAAGTCTAGTCTGAGTAATAATAAATAAATCCCTATATATATATTTGGTTGATACATCGCTGATGAAATGAATCCTACTTGTTGTGATTGTTGCTTAAATGAGTTGTAGAGCATGTCTTAGCCTTATAACACTTGTAGCAGATGGATGATAGTCTGAGTTATATTATTGGTATATGATCATTTACAGGTGATTATATTGTTTATTGGATGTTGTTGATGATTACGCAAAGACCTGGAAAGGGTATGAGTATACAACCTAGATGGATTTGGACTCTCTGAGTCTAATGAGACAATTTATTTTCAGTTCCGGGCACTTGCAGAAATGATCAGGCTCATTTTACCTTTCTGATGCAGTTTTGTTTCACAGGATGATGTGTTTGAGCAAGGAGATGTTTTATTTGGATCTCCTAGAGCGTTGTATGGACATAGGGGGTGCAGCCACTTGTTTATGTTAGACACACCAGGCACACAGAGAGGGGGGTGAATCTGTGTCTGCAGTCTTTATTACTTTTTCAATTTAACAATCAACAATTAATTCATCAATGCGTTATCCTACCATTTGCATAATCATTTCATAATAATCTATCACTTCATCATTTATAGATCATAAGCATCTGAATCATGAAGTCATAACAAGAACCATAGCACAAGAGAACACAACATCATATGATTTTGTAATCTTTTTGTATTTGTTTTTGGAACGGCTACAACCGTGAGTTAAAATTAGCACCTACTGATACAAAGAGCACCTACTCTTCATCCAAGACCCTGCCTAGTTTTCTTAGACCCTGCTAAGAAGGGTTTGATGTATCCTAACCTCAAAAGAAAGACAAGCTTGCTTTTACAATTACAGCTCACTGTCTCAACATACTTATCACACACACATATCACTATCACATCATCTGCTCATCAATGCTATTCATCATCAGCCAATCAACTTTGCTCATCACTACTGCTGGTCATAGGTCTGCTCAACCTCTTCTCTGCTCATCATTCTTCACTGCTGCAATATTGTTCATCAAGGTTCCAAGATTACCAATCTTGTCTACCTTGTCATTGGTCATGTCTTGGCTCATCATACAGTTCATCATAGTCAGTCATAAAGATCAATATATGTTATCACTGTTCATGTGCATCATCATGATGTTCATCTGTGCACTGCTGCTCATCATAAGCATCTTGTTCATCTGTTCATCACTCTTTGCAATCTGCTTATCAATACTACTGGTCAAGCTGCTCATCAATCATTGCTGGTCAATCTGGTCATTGTACTGCCTTATGAACAATCCATTGTCAACTGTCCAAATCACTGTTAGCTGCCCATAACACAGTCAACTCAATCAACTACAATCATTCTCCTCAAATGACTATACACTGCTTATAAGCCCTTGCCAATTTTTGCAACTGCTCAAATTGGTTCAACTGCTAATCTTCTCAACTTACTTAATCATCACTTGTCAATGCACAGACTGTCATCATCTGAACATAAAAGGTACAAGACTAGATCATCAAGGTTGTATATGAAACTTCATGGAATATTCAACAATATATCACTGTTTGCACTTCCTGAGCACTTGTCATCACATCATCATAATTGAGGATATCATGGATCCCTCATCATCATGTCTTCATCATCTAATGTAGTATTAAAGCAACATCATAGTATGGAACATACCCACTGCATATTCAATCAAGTGACTTTATTGTGCACAAAAGGGCATCACATATGTTTAGAATACATAATCAATGCATCATCAAGAACTTTGTCATGAGAGTATGTTTAAGTCTTCACACACATCAATGTAGAAGGTTTTTACTGTGTGTACACACTGTGCATACTCATCATCATTCTTAATGCATCATCAACCAATACATCAATTGTCAACATCATACATGCATCTTTATGATTGTTCATACATTCAACATTGTAGAGTAACATGCATATAGAATGTCACTGTTTCCTCACTCATACACTGCATGTTCATCATCATAGGATATACCATATCATACATCAATATTAAAGTGTATAGATCACAACACTGTTCAGTATGCCTTACTGTGTTCACTGTCTAATATAACTGTTTACTCATTTGATCATTAACATACCTTCATAACTGTGAAGATGCCACTATACATGCTGGTCTGCTGCCCTAGGCTTGAATTTAAGGCTGTCACAGAATTATTCATGCCCAAGCATCAAAGAATAACTTACCATATGCTGCTGCAAAAGTCAGCTCCAACTCAGTCACTGAACCTTGGGTATAGACTACTGATCTTCATCTTCGTTGCCTGTACTGTAGTGCTGCTACAATCAAGCCTTCGCTGCCTCAGTAGCTTGATAAAGGTAAAAACCATACTTACCAAACTCGGAATCGACAATAAATCGGCGAATCAAAAGACCGAAGAGTTTGAATCGAATCGAGAAAAAATCGGCAAATACAAAAAATTAAATATATACCTCTATTTTGAATTTAAAGAAAAGAAAACTGTTGTTATTGCTAAGGAACAAGTTATTGCTAGTGCTAAGTAAGAAGGGCTTGTTTCTTAGGACACCATCTGGCTTGATAAAAGAATCCCTACCCTGCAAGTCCAACATAAAAATTAAAAATACAAATTAAAAAGCATAAATTAAATAATAAAATGAAATAAAAAAGAAAAAACAGGCTTAATTATTAAAAAATACAAATTAAAAAGCATAAATTAAATAATAAAATGAAATTAAAAAAGAAAAAACAAGCTTAATTATTAAAAAATACAAATTAAAAGACAAAAATAAATAAATTAAAATAATAAAATGAAATAAAAAATTAAAAAAATAGCAACATACAATTAAAAAATACAAATTAAAATAATAAAATGAAATAAAAAATAAAAAAATAGCATAAAGAAACGTAGAAATGAGTGAGTAGCTCTGGTAAATCATGATGTCCCTCCTGCAAATCGCAACGGTTGATGGCCCTCCTGCAACTCGCAAAAGTTTATGGCCTACGTTTTTTGGACTAGCGTGCTGCCTGATGCCCGTGACGGCGGAGACCGAGCCCGTGATGGCGGAGACTGAGCCCGCGCACAGAGGATTGAGGTCGTCGTGTGCCTGGAGACTGATTCGAGCCCGAAGCAGGAGACTGATCATTTTTTTTCAGGATTTCCGAGTCCAAATCGTTGCCTACCGATTCAAACTCGCACCGTTTCCACTCGACTCGTTTGTCACCCGATCCGAGTCAAAATCAGGAAAATCGCGATTCAGCTCGCGATTCCTGTAACTGTGGTAAAAACAACTTTATGTCTTTGTTGTCCTGAGTTTCATCTCACATAACATTCAGATGCCAAAATCAAGATCAGACCTGTCTTCAACTCGATTGCAGTTGCCTTAGAGCTGTTATATACCCCAAATTTCTGAGTATATAAAAACAAAAAAAATTAAAAACTAGCTTCTGTTGCTGCCTCGTAAATCTTGGACACCTTCAACCTTTATCCATAAGTGCTGTAGATGACTGTGGAGAAGAAACTTGGGTATGTTCAATGAAGAGTTAGTCTGCTGCTAAACTTGGATTGATATCTTCAGCTGCCACGTCTTAGGGCACACTGCTGATAATGCTTTTCTTACTGCTACCAAATTTAGGGCATCCACGAATTCATCTTCTATTGCTTCAACTGTCACATGTATGTTGAGATAACTGCCTGTAAAATCAGACTTTAGAACCTCCATCGAATTTGGTTGAGGGTTGAACAGTATTCTTGCTGCTCCTGTGTTTTTCACAGTGGACTGCGGTTGCCTCAATGTGCACTGTGATACCTGAAATTCAGAGCTAAGTCACCCTTTTTTTAGCACAACAAAATGAGGGCGTTAGCTATTATTTATACACATTTCTCATAATTTTATGGAGCCGACATGTCAATTTTTTATTTTTTATTTTCTTTTTTTTTGTTTGGAGCGGACTTCAAGGTGTGTAAGGTGAGTTTTATTTTTGTTTTCATTTTGTCATAAAAAACACTTCAAAGTCAAACTTGTCCACATGTGTTATTTTTATTTTTATGTTTTTCATTTTTGTTTTTGTCACACAAACCCTTCCTTCAAGGGTCAAACCTTACCATTAAAATGTATGTAATTCTTTGTCATTATTTCTTTGCCACATCATCAAGGTTCATAGGGTGTCCACCACATCACTTCTTAAGGTTTGCAAGTCATTAGATGGCATACAACACCTTGACCCCAACTTCAAGGGTGTGTATTCAAAGTTACCATCATTTAGTGTGTCTAGGTGGCCAAGTGCTATCATGCCACCCTATGTGGGTGCCAAGTCTTCTCATGTGCTCAGGACCATCTTTAAGACCTCATGACCACCTCATCATGCCATCTAACCATGTCAAGTACAAGTAGTGGGATACATGATCTTTGGAAAGGCATCAGAGTCTTCGTCATGGGTTCCAAGTCTTCATGGGCTTCTTCAACATACCAAGGACATGTTCATGGGTTCCATAACATGTCAAGGATCTTACAAGGTCATCATCATCATATAAGAGCTCCATGACCTCGTCAAGGGTTGCAAGGTCATCAAACCACTCAGTGGGGGTCCAAGGACTTCTTCAGGGCTTCTTCATCCACCTCAACCACACCATGAGGCCTCCAAGGGCCAAAGTCCATCATGCCATCACTTGTGGGATAGATGGGCCTTCTTCTGGGGTACCATGACACCATCAGAGCATAAATGACCACAGAATGGGTCATTAGTGCTTCTCCAAGCCATTTAGGGCTTCTCCATCGTCTACCAAGGCTTCAAGACCATCTCCAAGTTATTCAATGTCTTCAGCAAGGTGGTGGCTTGAAGATCCAAGCTTGTGGGTACAGGGACCTTATCAACTGGGTACAAGGTGCTTCAAGGCACAAACCCACGTTGTAAGGGATCCAAAGCACTAAGAGGTGCAAAACCACTTTGTAAGGGGTCAAGGCACTGCAGGTGGGACTTGGTGGCATCAATGACATCCTGTGGGGCCACTGCAAGTCCATGTTGGCATC
>LPNX010775722.1:261945-281615 GCA_001517045.1 Pseudotsuga menziesii
CCATAGAAAATGAAAATACTAAACTGTGTTTCTTAACATATGTAAAGAGGGAAAGATAAATGAAATGTTAAAATACCCCTTGAAGGGTATAAGAAAAGGTCCAAAACAACAATGGTTAAATATATGCTAGCCTTATAAATTTGAATATGTCCCGGATGAAAGCTGCGATTAGCTGTGGTTTTAAGCACTGGTGAAGTCCCAAAAGGGTCATATAGGCCAAAAAGGCCATGGAAATAAAATTGATGATTCTAATGAAACTGGATCAAGCTTGATGTAGTCATGATGCCTAAGTTGAATAAGCACTCTCTAAACAACTCAACCATTTGTGAGGCACGGCCATTCCTTGTGTTGTTGCTTGTCCGACATTGGTTTTAGTGAGTGATTCCTTTCCATATCCAAAGTGTCATGATGTTAAGTAGGAAGTCATCCTTTGCCCTAGCCTGGTAAATTTCATCCTTCACCCTTCACTAGCAAATTGACTACAACGATGAAGTGAGTATAGTCCTGAAAGTCTAGTCTGAGTAATAATAAATAAAGCCTTATATATGTATTTGGTTGATGTACCGCCAGTGAAATGATTGCTACTTGTTGTGATTGTTGCTTAAATGATTTGTAAAGCATGTCTTATCCTTATAGCACTTGCAGCAGATGGATGATAGTATGAGTTATATTATTGGTATCTGGTCATTTACAGGTGATTATATTGTTTATTGGAAGTTGTTGATGATCAGGCAGAGACCTGGAAAGGGTATGAGTATACACCCTAGATGGATTTAGACTCTCTGAGTCTAATGAGACAATTTATTTTCAGTTCTGGGCACTTGCAGAGATGATTAGGCTCATTTTACCTTTCTGATGCAGTTTTGGTTCACAGGATGACGTGTCTGAGTAGGGAGATGTTTTATTTGGATCTCCTAGGGCGTTGTATGGAACATAGGGGTGCAACCACTTCTTTGTACCATAGTACCCCCATCCCAAAGAGCCTGGTGGGATCAGTTTGATAATGCAGGAACCCTAGGAGGCTGTTTTGGCAGGTTCACGTTTCTCGAGGCAGATTAAAAAAATGATTAAATGGCTATTGAAGAAATCGATTTGGGCTATTGAGGCAACGAAATGACATGGGATGAGTCATGATGATGAGAGTGATGTCCTCTGCACCTTCTCCAGCAGTTGCAGCACCTGATTGGGCCCACACCTATTTTTTTGGGCATTTTTATATTATTTTCTGGAGCTTTTAGGAGGCTCACGATTTCCTCAAGGAGGCACAAAGTCAAAGAATTAAAATATTATATTATTTTATTGTGCCATGGGGACACCCAGAGGGACTTAGTCAACACTCCATGGACCCACCATGTGCTTCATTTATTTCTTGTTGAGTGGGGTACCCTCTTTATGGGTGATTTACTCCACTTTGGTACTTTATGGTTATATTGATGGACGTATTGTATGTTGAGCTCATCTCAACCATTGATTAGAACAATTTATCTTTTAATCTTAGCCACTCGTTTTGAAAGTGGTTAGGATTCGGTTATGATTGTAGTTCTCTCATTTCTATTTAAAGGAGAGAGCTTCTCCTTTGTAAGGGATCTTTGGCTCTCGGATCTGAATAATAGAAATATTTTTCCGTGGATATTTTCTGGATCTGCTTTGCATCTGATGTTCTCAAATGGTGATTGGATAGTCTTCTGCTTCCTAGCATTGTGGAAATTCATGTAAGATCTATATTTTTTATGCTATCATTGTCTTGTCTATAGGAGGGCGTTTTGGCTGAAGCGTTTTTGCAGGGGGACCTCAGCTCGTTCAGTTATCTTCGTCTTGGATCAGCGGGTTTTCATTAGTTTCATTGTGATTTATGATTACTTCATTTTACTTTCCTGTAACATTTAGTTTCTTTATCTTGTCTTAGGAAATCTGATATTGTTGACGTTTGCTCATGCAGGGTAGGGGGCGCATCGGTGGCTTGGGGCTTACATCCGTCATAGAAATCACTTGGATCTTCCAAAATTGATCGGGATAGCAAGGATCATCACTGTTAAGACTTCTACAAGCATTTTCAGGTACGATCCAACAAGTAACTCTCTTCTCTTTAACAGATCTGAATCCATTGTACCTATTTTCCTTCCATTTTTCTGAAAATCCTTAAAATACTAAAAAACTCTAAAAAGTACTAAATCTGGGAACCGTTCGATCTTTGGCCAAACCACTGCTGGCTTTCATAAATCGGGCCTCCCCTTCACTGAATCTACTGCAACGCTGGTCAAATTCCTACTGGTTTGACCTAGATATGATTTTTAGCCTGAAAACTATATAGCGCCCTCACTGAAAATTTGAGTTGCTAGGGTTTTGACTTTTTCTGATTTCTGACTTCATAGACTGATAGATCTGGTCCCACACAATCCAAATCACCCTCAACGTTGTTCAGATTCTTGGCAGTTCGACCTAGATCTGAGTTTTAGACTGAAAACAACCACAGTGCCTTCACTGAAAAAATTGGACCTTTCTAAAGTGTACTTTTTCTGAAATCTGACAGGCTAGGCTGATAGATCAGGGCCTGAGCACTCCAGAACACCCCCAACGCTGAGCTAGTTTCTGCCAGGTTGCCCTAGATCTGAAAACCTAACTTTCAATTTCCTAGCCCCTCCATCAGATTTTGACTTTTCCAAATTTGATTTTTCCTGAAATTTTCTGACTTGGGTTTGTAGATCGGCGCCATCCTGATCTCATTTCCCCTCCAACGTTGAGCTAATAGTCTCCTGGTGGCTCTAGATCTGCAGATATGCCTCTCTAAACCCTAGCGCTAGCCCTCCTTCTGCTGATTTTCCTGTAACCTGAATCTTCCGGGCCAAATCCTTTTCTGGGTCCATAGATCAGGGCATATCCTAGGTGGGTTCACTGAAACGTTGTGTTGATACTGACTCCATTGCCCAATGCACGAAAGGAACTGATCTCCCATCTCTAGCGCTAGCCCTGAATTGACCTTTCTCCCTTTCTCTTTGCCAACATTCCTTGATAACTCAAGTTACCTGATACTTTCATATCTTTCACTGAGTTTATCTCCTTGGTAGTAGACAGTCCCGACTCTATCCTTGCTCACCCTGTCACAGTTACGTTTCCCAAGACAGTGGTCATCTTCACCAGTTGCTAGTACCTAAACCCTAGAGCTAGGGTTTCCATCTACCTTACACTTTACGTACCTCAAAGCCACATTTGATCTGTTCTGGTGACTAGGTCTGATTTCTCCTGTCGGGAGTAGATCCAGGTCTCCCCCATTGTTGTCTTGGACTTGGATAACATAAAGTGAAGACTGCCTTGATTGGCATGACAACCATCCATTTGGGAGTCTAGGCAGTCTTGGTTCCACCTCCTTAGTTGCTTGCCCCTCTACCAACCATCCTGGATCCACCTCACACAAGCAACTACAAGGTTGGTGATAACACTTACCCTTTTTGTATAGTTCACCAATCCATTTGTATTTATTTTCCTTCAACTTAATAATGTCATGCATCAAAAGGTTCAATGTGTGAACCATACACTCGGACGAAAATATGTTGGGGTATTTATCTTTAATGATTGCTCCTGTTGCCTTACAATTAGTAGCATTATCTATTATGACTTGGATGACATTATATGGACCAATAGCTTCAATGTTTTTGAGTAGGAGTTCTGCAATGTTCATGCTGATCTTGAATTTATTTGAGTAGTCATGTGCCGAAAGGAAGATTGCACCAGTAGCAGAGACACCAAGAATATTAATCAATGGCTTACCTTTCACATTGGTCCAACCATCTGATACAATTGATACCCCATACTCATTCCAAGCATTTGTGAATTGCCCCAAAGCATTTTGGATCTTGGCTTTTTCCTTGTCAAGCCCCATAGTTCTAGCTTTGTCATACCTGGGGCTCTTGTATCTTGCTGGGGTAGTGCGGATGGCCTCTACCATTTCATGCCAATAGGGTGAGCGAAGAACATTGAATGGTATGCCACATGCATAGAGAAACCGATACACTTTTGAATCCACGTTGTTATAGCTGATTTTATCACACCTGGTGAATAACACTTTTATGGCCTTCCCTGTCCCTCTGCAGACTCCGTAGACCCCATGGACCATTTTTGTTCCTTTGATGTTTCCAAGATCATCCCTAAAAACATGCTGAAATTGCCATACACGACTTTTAAACCCTTTCTCGCGTATATACGTGGATTTGACTCCTAAAACCGCGTACATCGGGATGTGTGCAAAAGGCCAAATTCTTTTGGAGTTTTCCTTGATGTGGATCCAACTTACTTGTCTCCTGGCCTTCCATATGCCTTGAGATCGCTCGGATTCGACCTTTCATTACCCCATTGAAGAGCTATATAAGGAACCCTTTGGATACATTGAAGGCATATGAGGAATTGAGAGCAAGAGAACTATAGTCCATTGTTGCTGGAGCTTATACTTGAGTCTGCATCCCTTTGTCACTTGGAGCACTTTTGTGTTCTTCCCAAGCTTTCCTTTTGCTTGTGAGCTTGCTATCGAGAGATGGAGGATTGAAGTAGTGGAGGCCCAAGTGGGGGACTCAGTTTCTTCGATCCGCAGACGTGCCGATAGAGGTTGTCTCTATTGTAATCTATGTTTTATATTAATAGAAATATCCTTTCCTATCCAATAATGTATATTTGAATGAATATTTTATCCATGGATGATTTCAAATGCTTATATGTTATTGATTATATATGCTAGAGTAGAGCTAACACAATTATATATAGTATGCTTGTCTTGTTTATTGAATGTTGAGGAAGCAATTTATCAATTCAAGCTGAAGTTGGAAAGCTCAACGGGGATCTACATCAACCGTTCGAAATAAGGTACGAATCGAGATCCTTTAGTGTTAGTTATTTGGTTTCTCTTACATATAGGAAATGATTGATTTCTGGATTCAAGCTGTCTGTTGTGGTACCCCAAGCCATAGGAATTTCTCTCCGTAACACATGTCATCCCTACCACCTTGATCAAGGAAATCTGATATTGTCCTACGGTTGCCACGTGATTGCATGGGGGAGAATCCACCGTCTTGGGTGGATGGGCCTCCAGTTCTTGGTGAGCATGAAAGGTCATGGTCATCCAATAATTGTTTTGATTTGTTTTGTGCTTCAAATTCTTCCTTCATATAGATGGCTCTTTGTGTTGATACCACATTTGGGCAAACACAAACTCCTACAGTTTTTCTTTCATCACATGGCATGTGCCCACATAGATGTCTTCTCACACAGGTATATGAACCTGTGTATGTCTTGTTACAATGGGGGCAAACAAATTTGGTAGTTCCACCCCCTCTAGTTCCTGCCTAGCTTGTGACATATTTACACAAGGATGTGGGGTCCTCTTTGGTTTTCTTTTGGCTTTCCCTCTCCTCTTCCCTCTCCTCTTCCTCCTCCTCCTCCTCCTCTCCATGGTATGTGCCACTTCCCACTTCTTCCTCCTCTTCCTCATTCCTCCTCCGGTTTCCAACCACCACCATCAAAATAACAAAATAAATCATAAACCCATCACCATGGTTGATGCCAAATGAAACTAGAGATTTAACCTGTTGCCTGCAATAGAATGAGGGAGGAACTAGAGATTTAAGTTTTAACAATGTACATTCTAGTCACTAGATTTAAGTTTTTAACAATTTACAAACTTACAAAGAACTTAGAAGGTTGTAGTCTTGTAGAACCTACCTCTTTGGCTCCCGCTCTCCAATGGTGGCAAGCTGCAACTTTCTCCTCTCTTCTCTTCTTCTCTTCTCTTCTCTTCTCCTCTCCTCTTCTCCTTTCTTCTCTTGCAATGTGACAATGAGGTAGGAGAAGAGGGATTTATCCCCCAAATCCCTCCTCCTTCCTTCCAAAACCCCTTCTCCTCTCTTCCGTGGGTGTGGGCAGCGTTAAACGGCGGAAGCGTAAGGGGGAGCGATGGGAAGCGAAGGGGGAGCGTGGGTGAAAGCGTTCAGAAAGTGAAGCGGGAGTGTGCGGAAGCGAACGCTTGGTGAATTGGCAGGGAGCGAAATTTTTTTGTGGGAAGCACACTTCGCCAAACGCTTCGGATCGGGAGCGACTCCGGAATCGTGCTTCGCCAAACGCTTCGGATCGGGAGCGACTCCGGAATCGTGCTTCGCCTTAGCTCCCGTAGCGCTTCGGTCCGAAGCGAGCTTCCGAAGCGGGGGCGAGGGGGGGGTGCTTCCCCACAACAAAGGTCTAAATTGACCAGTTCTATGCCATGACTGAGTCTCATGACCCCAGATTCAATGATTCGATGACCCCAGATTTAATACAGTCCCTATGTGTAGCAGCAGCAATTGTCCCAGGGATTTTCAGACTTGATTTCGGATCCAGTGCAGGTATATGACCCAGGTGATATTATGATTTGTGCTTATGGATTTTGATGTTGCTCTGTTACCTATTTTAGTAGTGAGACTCAGTTGATATTGATTATATGATGGCAATATTCTATCTTGGTTTACTTGAAATCTAAAGTATAAATGATCCAGTGGTTTTGACTGGGAAATCCCTTTGTATACTCATTGACCTTGTCCTACTCCTAGTATGGATTTAGTCTTTTCCCCTCAGGGACATAGCTTGTTAGTTTTGGCATCACTTCCATTGTTGCCATCCATCCGTTGCTTTCCCATTTTCATTGACTATCCTTGATTTGTAATTTGACTAGTGACGTCTGGGATTTCCCCCACCTTCACCTCTAGGTTGGAATAGGTCTCCATGTATAAAACTGTGTCTTAGTGTTGGTTTATGTGATTTTTATCACAGGGAATGTCTACCTCTAGGTCTTGAACACAAGTAGTCCTACCAAAGAAAGTGTCTTTAGACACTAAGGCATTGGAGCTTAAAGTTATTCTAAATGGATGCCTTGTCAGCAAAATAAAAGTGTCTTTAGACACTATTGGAAATGGAAAAATAAAACTAGCCAGTGGCTAAGAGATGAGCACTCATCCATTGTATGGTGTAAGGCTCATGTATCCCCACAGAGTATCACGGAGGCAAGCCTAAGAAGATTTAGCCTTAGTCATTTTCTGGAAGCCCAGAAGGCTTTCCAGGGCACCTGCTCTTGGAGGCTTGCAAGTTATCAACGAAAAATAAAGTTGATGGCTAGAGGATGAGCACTCATTCCTTGTATAATGTACGACTCATTTTCCCCCACAGGGCAACAGGGAGAGACTGGCCCAAGAAGGTCACGTCTTTGTCATTATTTGGAGCCCAGAAGGCTTACCAAGGCACCTTCCTTTAGAGGTCAACTAGTAAAATAAATGTTGAGAAAATAAAGTATTAAAAGGGTTGCTTGTCTAGAGTCTAGTGGAGCCTTCTCATCATTCCACCCATTTGTGAGATACCGCCATGCCCTATTGTTCACCTAGTCCAACTTATGTGTTGTGGGGATCCCCTTGTCCTTTAGCCCAGGTGCTTACAGTGTCAAGTTATCAAGTCATCCCTTGGCCTTACCTATTGTTTATGATCCCTTCACCCTTGACTAGCAAAATGGCTAAATCTATAAATGAATATACATTGGAGGTTCTTGTTTTGAAGCAACTAATCATTTTGATTTGGATTAGTATATGTATTGTGCTTATTCTTGCCAACAAAATTTAATCATACTTGAGTGTCACTGCTAGCATAGATAATTGAGCATGCATGTCCATTAGTACTTTGCAGCATCAAAGTTTAGCACTTGGGTCATCATTTTATCAGTGTTGACTTGGTCAACCCAGTGTTGGCCAGGCCATGAGTAGGATTCGGGATGAGTTATAGACCGATGGTTGTGGATGATGATTATTTATGGTCTACAGGTTTCCATTAGATATTCATGTTTCAAATGGTGATTTGTTGTGATGGCTTGTACTATTTCTATGATTATTAGCATTTACAGGCTTTATTATTGTTGTTGTTCTGACATGGGATAGGGCCTCTGATGTACATTTGTGATGTACTTATGGGGTATGACTACTCATTCCTAGTTGATTTGGACATTCTGAGTCCATTGGTGCAACTGGTTTTCAGTTTTAGGCAGGCACAAGATAGATATGGGTCTTTTGGGATTTTATAGCATATCTGCCCTGGGGAAAATGAAAATAAAACACTTTGTACTATGTAGTTACTAAGGAGATCTCTTGGAACACTGGAGTGGATTTGTGGGGTGCATCCAGTTGTTTGTACTATATACCTGGGGTACCAGGCACATCTGTGCAGTTACTTTTTTGTGTAGACTCTTCCCAGGTGAAATATTGGTTGTTTTATGTTCCCTAGGCAACATTTTAATAATTAAAAATGGCTAATGAGGAAATCAATTTAGGTAATTGAGGCAAAGGATTAGCATGGAATTGGTTTGAGACATAGTGTTTGGGTCATATTCATCATCTGGCATCAGCTTCACTTCACTCGGGGTCCACACATCCTTGATTTATGCACTTTGAGGGTATTTTGATGTATTTTGAGGGAGATCCCCTAGTGATTTTTATCACTCCTTTATATTATTTTCCACCACACATTGTTATTGTGCCATGGGACCATGCTAGTGAAGGATAACATAACCTCCTAGCCCCACCATGTGCTACTTTGTGGTCATTAGTCATATTTTATGTGGTGCGCCCCCTCATCAAGCATTTCTAGTGATGCCCCCCCTTCTATTTGTGAGTTGATTCATGTGAGATGTATCCGACTAATCTTAGTCGTAGATTAGGATGATTTTATCTTATGATCTTGACCCTTAATCTTTTTGGATCTAGGTATTATCATTTATGTACTTGAGAGATCTATATATTGAGATGCTCTCTCATTTGTAAAAGGGACTTTTGGCTTTGGAAATATTGATTATAATAAAACTTTTGCAGAAATTTCTTGGGAGCTTTATGAATGTCGTGGATGTGATTGTTATGCCTCTTGCTTAGACATTCCAGTGAGATCTTGTACGCAAATAATATTATTCTGTGAGGACCATACCCATCTTTTTGTAGGTAGCGAATTGGAGGAGGAGATTGCTAGGGCAACCCACATCGTCTTTCAACCAAACAGCCTCATGTTCAAGGAGTGATCAATTGTTACTTTGTGCATTGATTCTTTCTCTATGGATGTTGTACGTAGCTTATCTTTTTCATCGGTGAACAATTCTGACTTCGGTAGATTGATTTTGCGGGTGGAGAAGAGGGGCTGCACTTCCTCACTTGGGCTCTTTTCCTTCGTTGCATGTCAGATCTAGCTCGAAATTGTAAATAAGTGGAAGGATCATCAACATCTAAGGCGGCCACAAGTATTGTCAGGTACGATTTGCAAGGTATGTATTGTGTTTCATTATTTTTATCCAATTGTCAAACAAACCCTCTTTCTTTAAACCCTCATAAATGGGATCTAGCAATAGTCACTCTAAGACCATCAAAAACCACTTGGATATTAATGAATAAACCTTAGATCTCAAGTTTCATGTTAATCAGACTCCATTTGCCTTGGGATCTAGCAATAGTCACTCGAAGACCTAGGTGGGGACGCCCCTCTTGGGTGGGTGGCCTTCTCTTCAGATCTGTCAGATGGGTATACTTGGACCTGCCTCAAAATCATAGATCTAATCCTCAAGAACCCTAATCTAGTCATCTCAAGCCCTGATCTGCTCTTTTGGGTCCACTTTGTCCACTTATGCAAAAACCCTAGGTGGGTCCCTTTAGGGTTTCATTTCATTTGGCTAGATCTCCTAGATCTACTTCCTTAACTTTGTTGTGGTACAATCTCATCCAAGTTGGGTTATTTCCTATCTTTACTAAGCCTCCCCAACTTGGACCTAATCTCCATACCACTCTAATTCGATAGATCTAGTCTTATCCACTCATTATCTATCCTCTCTTATACATTGTCAAACCCTAGGAGCGTCTTAAGTAGGTGCGCTAGCCTCTTAGGCTAGTAGGGTCTCCCCCTTGGTCATTCTCCGGATTGATCTAAAGTGACAAGAGCCCATCTGTTGTGACAACTACCCTTTATCCATAGTGTACGAAGCCCTTGCGGTGTCACCGGTTAGCTACATCACCTCTACCGTCCCGGATGGGATACCTTTAGTGGGTGGCTACACTTTGTGTGATAACAAATCGATTCCACACGGGGACTAAGGCCTAGGAATGTTCTATGTAACCATGCTAGACACTATCAAAGTCTTGCGGAATTTCGTTAGGTTTTACCTAGAATTTTTTAATTTTTGGTGATTAAAAAATGTCCCTCAGCATAAAAATGTTGTAATAAAAGAGGGTTAAATGGCATCTAATGCCCATGAATAGAGGTATGGGTACTCAAAATCAATGGCATGGGTCCCCCTACACCCTTAGGCAAAGTTTGAAATCATTCGGACAAGTCTTGTTAAGGTTTTGGTCACATTTTCCAAAGTCAGTCAAGGAAATAAAAAAATTTGGCAATTAATTAGCAAGCCAAATTTTGGAAAAGTGCCTAAAGTCACTTAGAAGGGGAAAATTAAGTTTCCAAGTGTAATGTTATGTTCCTAAGGTGACTTTAGAAGAAAATGGGGGGGCCCCATGCAAGTGTTTCACAAGAATGAAGATGCCTCCAAAGGGGGGCGCCTTCTCTACCATGGAAATTGAGATAATTGAAAAAAAACCAAAGTAAGGGGTCCCACTTTGGTGGTAACCCCCTTTGGCCTTGAATGAATATTGAAAATATTAAAAGAGGGTTCCCCCCCCATTTCTATTTGATTTCTCACCGTAGGAGGTGCCCCCAAGAGAAGTGGTTCCCCTCTTTGAGCTCCCACTCTCTCATTTTGACAAGTGGCTTGCATGGACTTGGGCTCTCTCCTCACTCATTTCTTATTTAAGGAGGTTGCCCCTTCTCATTTGGGTTAGAATCTCTCATGCTCTCACTCTCTTTCTCTCTCTTGCTTCCATTTTGCTCTCATTCTGTGAGATTACTGTAATTTCCAGCTATTGGGCATTTTTTATAAAAATATTTGGAGGAGATTTTGTGTTGTTTAGTGGTGACCTGCTCCCATTTTCTCAAGTTTTTTCAAGTACAACTGAGGCCAAAGAGGCAAACAATTTTTCCTTGATAAGATCTTCTTAGTTTGTGTAGATCTTATGAGTTTTTCTCTCTTGTATTCAAGAACTTCAAGCATTTCTTGGTTGAATAGTTTGATTTCTTTAATCATTGTGAGAATCTCACCTCTCTTTGTGTTTGTTTAACTTATCTTTCAAGTTGCAGGTTATCTAGATTGAAGAGTGGGATTCTTTGGTTAGATGCCCACTCCTTCAACCATTTGAAGAGCAAAGAGCACACTAACTCCCTACTTCAAAAAAATTCTGCATTTTTCTTTATCTTTATTTTCATCTTCAAGTCTAGCTTAAATCATCATTTTACAAGTTATTTGAAGCCATTGATTCTATAATTTTTATTAGATATCTTGAGCAAATTTTTACACTTGTATGCAAGGTGTCCCAAAGTGATTTTGAGCATCTTTTACCACTTTATGCTTGCTGGTTTTTTGTAGATTTAGGGTTTTACAAGGGGGAACTCTATCAAAATTTGAGCAGAAAATAGTGCAAAGAGCCCCCAAGGGTCACCACTTCAAAACCTATTTGCCTCAAAGTGGTCAAATCCTCATTCTCTTTCTCATTTTTCCTTATCTAAAGGTGTTGAAATTTTTGTCATTCTAACAAGTCTAAGAGAGTCTCTCGAACTTGATTCTTTGTTTGATTTTCAAAGTTATATTTGAGGTATATATATTTTGGCCATTCCTTACATGCAAAGGAGGTAGGGCTTTCCCACCCTTGCATTGCAAAGTGAAGAGGGGCTAGGGCTTGTTACTTTCTATTATTTACTTTTAATTGCTTGTCCCATCTCTTCTTTAGGAAGAGAGTTGTATGGCTAGGTTAACATTTGTTATTCTTTGAAATTTGTCATCAATTGAATGCAAAGGAAATTGGGCTTCCCCACCCTTGCATAGCAATTGAAAAAAGGCTAGAGTAATTAGTTTTCATATCTGCATGTTTATTTTTTCCCCATCATTTCCATTCGAAAAGTGGATTGAGTGGCTAGGATTAGTTTGTTATTTAACTTTATTTTATTTTTTGCCCACATCTTGTAAGTGATTTGACTTTGCCATCCTTGTAATATCGTGTTGGCTGGTGTAGTGAAATCTCTTTAAAGTTTTTTAATTCTTGTTTTAAAACTGCCCCAATCTTCACACCATATTTATTCCCCTTGCCGGTTGGTCTGACCTTGGATGACAAGAAAGGGAGAAGGTTTGAGTTGGCTAGATTAATAGGCACCCAACTTATATCTTGATAAGAAATTGAGAAACGAAAGGTTGACTTGTGGAGCTAGAGGGGTAGAGGTTGTTGGGAGCTTCGTGGCACTTAGTGTTCTCCTATTGAGCGCCCAACAATCTTCGGGGTTGACTTATGGAGCTAGAAGGGAACCTTGTTGTTCTCTTGATGAGAACCCAACAATCTTTCACAAATCGTAAGAGATAAGTGTTAGGGGTAGACACATTAGATAGGTTGTACTTTTATTGTTTCACACATTAATTCCCCTATGTTCAAATAATGAGCAATTTTTTGCATTCAATGATCTAAGGATTTGGGAAGTATTTCAATGCGAATTCTTGTCTATCTTATATTTTTACATTATTGTGTATTGTACTTTCCAAAGCCCAATAGAATAAGCATTGGACTTGAATAGTTATTTATGTCTTTCTTGTAATTACATTTGATTTAATTCAAAAGCAAGGTGTGTCTGTCAATGAAAACTATTGCATCTCTGCATGGTTGCTTGTCATCAAAGTTAATTTAAACCTTAATAAATTCTAACACCCGATTAAAATCTTTAAGAAACTAAGTAAGTAGGGACTACCCCCCTTGACCTTTAGGGATTTGGGTCTAAACAGAGGAGTTAGGAATCGAGGTGACATTGGGTTCTAAACTCATAGTTTCCCTCAAGAACACACCTAGCGGTTGGGAGACTTTTCTGTGGTTAAGTGTGTTTTAGGCAGAAACACAACCATCTGACATAACTGTGCATCCTTTGAGTCGCCATGACTCCTTAAACTCCTCCAATATCTCAGTGAAGTCAACATTTTTAGCTTGAAGGATAGACCCTCTCAAATCATCAAAGGTGGGGGCTTTATACCCCATGCCAACAATAGCAACAACATCAAACATAGGTTGGTAGAAGGGGTTGGTTTTGGCAATGCTGAAAGGAATGCCACTCTATAAAAAACAACTACCCATAAGCTTATCTACTTTTTCCTTCTCCTTTATTTTAACCATTGACCTAATAGAAGGTTGTGCACAAGCAGTGGTTCTTGGAACATAGAAAGTTGAGGTCGTTGAGGGCATTGTGGAACTTGAAGGTGTAGCTGAGGTAAAGCTCTCACTTCCAGTTCTACTTCTTCCCATCTCAGTCTTCACTGATGCCCTCACATCTCTCTTGATATTCATATCATGAAGTGATTAATTGGCAATTTGAACAATTTCTAGGTTTGCTTGTTCACAAATTCCCACTTCATGCTTGGGAATTTGTGCAAAGTGGTATTTCAATCGATTGATCCCCCTCTGTCATTTTCTTTCCACACAGCTTGCAAGTCAATTTTTTCCTATTAAACCCCTCCAAGGGATCACCATATACCCACATAGAGTCCAAAGCTTTAGGCATTTTGATTTTTCACACAACATTGATTCAACCTAGGGAAAAAAAATGAAAATGAAGTTCAGATTCAAGCTTGAACAATGAAGATAGTAGATGGTAAGATTCATTGAAATTTTCCAAAAAAAATGTTGCAGATAACAAAAAGGTCCTAGATTTGGCATAAATGGTAGTAGATTTCTCTTTAAAATTTGGCAAGAAGAGGGAACATTTCTAAAAGCCCTAAACCTATAACAAATTTTACCAAAAAAGTAAACAAAAGATGAGCAAATGGTTACACAATGATATACATACCTGCAAATTGAGAAACCGCTAATGGGAATCAATCCCCAATCCACAATAACTCGGTGATTGTTGATGGAAACACAACGAATCTACTCTTTGGCTCCAAGCAAAATGATGGAAAGCTCCTTTGCTCTTCAAACCCCTCAACAAGCAAGTAAAATGACCAAAAAAAACTCAAAAATCGGCTTTTATCCCGGACTGTCCGTGGGCTCGGCGCTTTTTTCCGTCGACTCGTGATGTTTGCTAAAAAATCACAATATTTTCAAAAATCATGATATTTTCAAAAATCGCAATTTTAAAAAAAAAAACCGCGATTTTTACCCCCGCGATATATCGTTTCTTTGTGACATCGCAATATATCGCAAACATCGTGATATATCAGCGATGTCTTCCACACTGTTTTTAACCACTGACCAAATGGAAGGCCATGCCCCATCTCTGATTCTTGGAACAAAGAAACGTCAGGTCCTCATGGGAGATGAATCCTTGGAGTCCCTCTCACTGCACTGATCTGACTGTGGTTCTTGAGGATCTAGAAATTCCACCACCAACAATTTAAACTTTGGTACCAGCTGCCTCTTCCCTCTTTTTATCCTTTTCATAAATAGCATTGTGGGAAGTCTGCATAATCTCTAAGGTTGATGAGCTACAAATTATAGAATCATGCCCTAGGATTTTACAGAAGTGATACTTCACTGACCCTCCTATCATTGGCCAGACAGTTAACAAGACAATCTTTATTGGTTTGTCCCATATTTAGTTCATCGTACTATCAAAAAGGGTCCAAAGGCTTCTGCATATTGGCAGGTGAATACTCAACTTTCAACTTCAAACCTGGGAAAAAAGCAAAATAAAAAAATAAATATCAAGCACTGCTGGAGTAAAAATTTGCTGGTTAAAATTAAAACAAAAAAATCAGATCTTAGAAATTTTTCTCTGAGTGATGAAAAATGACAAAAAGAGGCAAGCAACATGGACTTTGAAAACCTTGTATGAATCTAGAAAAGAAGTATTTAAGAGGATGAAATTTGAAGAAATACCTAGGATCTAAGAATATCTCAACACCGTAAGAAGATAGCAATTGATCCATGCTCCAAAAGAAAATATCTTTGATGGTGATAAGACAATGATTTGGCCATTCTAAAACTGGTTGTTGATGATGGTAAATCTCTTCCCTCTCATTCACCAACAGCTACAAAGACAAATGACCCCGCCAAAAAAAATGGCCTTTAAGATGCTTAAGCTTGCCTCAGCCGATTTTTTCGATCATGGTGAATTTGTTTTGCTGATGTTTTCAAAATACCAGTTCAATTTTTCAAAAAAACACACAATCCGATTTTTTCGAAAAATCACAGAGTCTGATTTTTTTGAGAAAATCACAATTTTTTGGTGGCAATTTTTTCAGCTACAGTTATAATGGCTTTGAGAGCCCTTTTGTTGACCTGGCTTTGTGCCCTGGGTACCATACTCAGAACGAGGGGAAGTGCCTAGGGGTATTACCTGAGATATGTTATCTGAAAAAAATAAAAACATTGAATTATGTTTTCTGAGATTATTTATGCTATATCCATTTAGTATTGAAGCCTGAAGAAAATTATGCGACCTACCTAAGGGTTGACAAGAATTGAATGTCAGCAAAACCAGTTTCTAATATAAACAGACTAATCAGTAGCATATGAAATTGCAATTGTCTAAATGTTAGACGTTTTCAACCTTTTCCGGTTTCTTTTTCTGGTTTGTTTTTCACATAATACGGTAGAAATTTAAATTAGTTCTTGAAAAAGCATATGATAGATGTTAAACTTGCATAATCTTGGTTCCCTTGAAGTGTTTGAGGATGCTGAATCCATTTATGTATTCAAAAACATGATTTGGACACTTCAAAATTCAGATTTTGGGAAACAAAATTAGTCAGATTCCAATTAAAACATCACCGGAAAGCCCAAGATGTCTAACAAATAGCCTACTCCTAGTTTGTTACAAATATTTACTATAATTCTCTTATTATTAATTTTTAGCATTGTTCTATTTATTTTAATCTTATCTTACATCTAAGGCATTTTATTAATTACTATGCCTGTCTTGGGTAGACATATACAACAAATAATTAATTCAGAAGGATAAATGCATGTTCTTTATTATAAGCACAGATAAATTTACCATATCATAAATGCCTTTAATAGCAGAAATAAAACATGAACCAAATCTAAGGAGTCAACATGAAATACAACTTATTTTCAAAGCGATGATCATTAAATTAATAGAAAGATGAGTTGTTTTCTTCTTACCTGGTTTCCAATGTGTGTACAAAAGCCACATCCAGCATCTATGCAACCATTGCAGTTCCAAAGAGGCTTGTTGAAATCAAGGAATGATGGACAGGCATAACCAGCCATTTCGAGTGTCTGGTGTACATCAACAGCAGCAACATCAAGTGATGTCCAATAAAATGCACCTGACAGAATGCCGAGGGATACAAACACACCAGATAAACTGGTTAGGACCAGAAATCTTCTTCCACATCGATCTATAAGAGATATGCCAATAATAGAGCCAATAGCATTCATTCCAGCAACCATCAGAGATAGCAACAAAGCAGTTTTGTTTGAAACAAAACCAGCCAGCTCAACAATAGTGGGACTGTAATACATAACAGTATTGATGCCAGTTAGTTGCTGAAACGCCTGCACATCACTCAAGACAGACATCAGAACAGGCAATTATATCCATCAGAAATACACATTAGAGAAAAAATATCTTCAGACTTCAATAAATATTAAATATATAGAATGAAATGTCTAGCAGAGAAGACAGCCAAATGAAAAAAATTGTGAAGATTGTGGAGATTGTCTTTTCCTTGTACCTGTAGACCAACCCCAGCAAGTAGAGCAAGTCTTATTTCCTTTGTGTTCAACAAGCTAAAGTATCCCATTCTTTCCATGGACTGCACCTGCTGAAGCTCTTCTTCAACTGCAGCAGAGAGTTGTTCAATCTCAACTTTCAAGCGGTCTGATTCATATATTTTTTCAAGTACAGCAACAGCTTCAACTTGCTTGTTCTACATGTGTAGTAGATATAATTAAGTCTCATCCACATTTGAAAACACTTGTTAAGTATAATCTCTCAGATAAAATGGCAATACCTTTATAAATAGCCACCGTGGAGACTCTGGCAAGAATAACATCAATACAAATTGCAGCACAGCAGGTAACCCGGCTGCACCAAGCATCCAACGCCATGTCCCTGGTACCTACAGAGTTAGGAACTCCAAACACTATCAGCTGACAAAAGTCTTGAAAATTGTTTAACAAAATAGTAAATCACCTATGAAAGGACATTCAGAACCAACTTCCACACTTAAGAGTCTAAAATTTAAACCAATCATCAGCCAAACACAAGTATTCAACTCAATACTCAAATACAAGTATTCTAAGCTAAACTTTCTACATGACTTCTTTGTAAAATTCTTTGATAAATGAAACCTGAAAGGCCAGTTTATTTTTACCAAGAGTGATAGCACACCAATATCTCAGTATATAAGAAATAGAGCAGAAAGGAAAATGTTCTAGGAGCCAATAGGGCATTGGTTCACCAGTGAGGTTAAGCCAGTGTCAAGCCATCTGCCAGGGTTCCATTTCCACTGGATATGCCCCACTGGTATGGCACGAGTTCAAGAAAGGGATGAGGCCAGGTTCAAGTCTCAGGTGACTTGGCATAACAGACACCCCTCAAACCTGGATTCTAAGTGAACAGAAGTCCATTGTTTGCAATGCAGCCCCTTGGGGCATGTTTCTTGAAACACTTACAAAAAGAGTTCTCGATGAGATTTTATGCAGGCAAAAGCTTCTTACCTCAGTGAATGCTAAATTCACAAGATAGGACAGAAACTGCCCACCAGTTATCATTAGCACATTCACAGATACTAGTCCTCCTCTTATTTCAGAGGGCGAAACTTCGGCAATATATACTGGAGCAGTCATTGATGCGACACCAACACCGAACCCTACCAAAAGCCTACCAAGAATAAGAACATATGGATCCGGTGCAGCAGCCATACAGACTGATCCACTCACAAAAACAAAATCAGCCAAAAGAGTTGCATTCTTGCGCCCATAAGCATCATTAAGCCATCCACCTAAAGCAGCTCCAATAATAGCACCTGCCACTGCCATGCTAACAATAGTTTCCTGTCAAACCCAAGTCTGTTGTTAATAGCTGCAAACAAAGCTCCACGAAGAGAGGAAAGTAATTTTAGAAAGATGTAAACCAGAAAGGTAAGCACAGAGCAAATCCTTGAAGGAACAAGGCGAAGCCCTGGTTGACTCAGGAATTCAACTGCAATTAGAAGATTTTCAGTTTGGGGAAAATAACTCCCAGGGAAGGAGAGCTAAAATTCTGTAATGTAATTATAAAGAAGGATGGTTTTTATCCTATCCATGTAGCTTGTATGAAAGAAATACTAATGACAACCATGGACACCTGTAGAAATGTACTCTCATTTACTGCTTTAAATTCATCACGAATGTAGAGAAGGGCTCCTGATATGACACCTGCACAAACAAATACCATCATAAACTCAATATCTGACCCTCATCAGCAAATACACGTGGATAACAGGAAGCAATAAGTGAAATTAGACAAACTATGATCACAAGAAGCAAAACCAGAATAAACCCCAAAAATCAATACATTAATGCTGAATACTATTTAATGACTATTAAACATATAGTGATTAAAATTTAAAACAGATGCTCAGCTCTAGAAATCTAATAGCTCAATCCATCTAACAAATAGGTAAACTATATAAAGGGAAATCATAAAAGATTAAATGCCAACTTCATTGGCCCGTGCATTGCATTTGGAAGGATGGCATGTAGCACCAGGGTGATCATCCAACACCATCTTGTAATGGTAGTTTATTTGGTTTGCAAATTTCTTTCCAATTGCTAGACCAATCATATGAGAAACATAAATAATTTATTAATTTGTCAAACCATTTGCCACTTAAGGCTTGTCCTCTAATTTCTTTACAGAAATTTTCCATATCATCTTATGCCATTTTCATGTTAAATATTGGTTTTGAGCCTTGTTACCTTCATATTGCATGATGGTTACACTTGTGACTTTCATCAGTGGAGGGGGTTTGCAACATGGTACCTATGAAGCTGCTTCATGGAATTCTCTTCCTTTCATGTGCTTAGAGATGGTTTTGATGGAGTTCGTGTTCTGGATCGGAGGGCATTCATTTCTCGTTTGTGATGGATGGACGTGGATTGGTTCTCTCGTGTTGGTTACCTTTCTTTTGTTGATGGATGAGCATAGTTGGTGGTGATTGTTGGTACTCCATGTGACTTACAGTTGCATCATGGTATATTGCTCAGATGGTATTGCTCATCACACATATGGTTCTAGCCCCTAAAGCGATTAGACGATGATGATATAAGATGATTCTTACGGATTAACCCCCTCCTGATCACTAAAGGATTGATAGTGACATGGTATAGAAGTGTTATATTTGTTGTAGGGATATTTCATTTATTTAGTTAATGTTTTCTTTGACATTACATATTGGTTTCATTATATATATCATGGTGAGCCAAACAAAAGTTCACTCACACAAGGATTACCAAATTATTTGGAATATCAAATAAGCCATAATGTGTAAAATATATAAATATGAGATAAGATATGATGATATTACAAATTTACAACTTGAAGGTTTGATA
>LPNX010775722.1:281651-335967 GCA_001517045.1 Pseudotsuga menziesii
TTATATAACTGTTATCACATATATGTTGTAGCTGGGCTACTATGATGCAGCATACAGATTTTCTCTTTATTCTCTAAGCCAAACATATTTATGGGATACAGCATGGATCATTATTGCAGCATGACCCACTCAGAGCCTTTATTCAATAGCAGATGCAGAGTATTTCCTTTCCAGGACTTAGATCTCCTTGTCTATTGAGATGACTTCAGTGGTGACTTTAGTTTATTCGAGCAAAGCAGCAGATATGGTACACAATTCATAGATGGGCATATCAGATAGAGGCATATATATGGTCAGATCAGGTATATTGCTCCTTGGTAGGATTTTGCTCTCTAATGTATACTAACACCTTTGACTTGTTATGCTATCATGATTATGGTGACCTATGCTTATATTATATGTTCCACTATTGATTGACTTGTGTTGAGAATGATTAGAGAATCTGATGTTGAAGACCATTGCTTATGTCATGCTTTACACAACTTTAAACTTTAGCCACGGCAGTTGGGGTTGGAGACGGTGTCTTCAGCTAGAGAGGGTTCGGTAGTGATATATCTGCCCTAGTCTCTTATTGGGATAGATCAACCAAGTTTATCCACTGCATCCATCATATACTTCAATATTCGGAGATTCAACACATTCCGAAGGGTTGTTAGCAGATCCACGTTTTGCAGCCGAAAGTAGTGGGGAAACCACAGAAGGATTCGCTGGGACCACAAAACCCAGTCTTTCCTCTGCATGTCAGCTTTCTCTTTCTCAGCAGGCCTATCCTACGGCATATAGTGATTATCAGCCATCAGTTTGCTCACCTGGAGCAGCTATCAGCCAAACAGATCAATTGAGGGCATGAGCAGCAGAACTGCCAATCAATTCGCTAGGGCACTTAGAGGTAGCCAAACCTCCGCATGTGCCAGTCCATCTCTCCGGCATCAGCAGGCGGACAAGCTTAGAAAGTTTTAGCCCGATCGGACCTCTCCTCCTACAAAAACGTCACCTTCAGTCTGGAGGGTGCTTACGGTACTGCAGGGCGGTAACACCAGAGTAAAAGAGAATTACTAGACCACCTATCCGGATCTTTATGCATGCAGCTATCTCTAGAGTCATTATCAGCCGAAATATCAGTGGTAAGTGTTAATTTCTCTATGCAAAACCCTAACCCTAATTCAGCTACATTTTAGGGCATTTTTGCATGGCAAGTTTGCATGCACAGTTATTTCGCAATTCTATATGAGATTGAGTGTGTGAGTCAGCACTACCATAGAACATTAGAGAATATCAGTGTTTGGGATATTACACAGACAATGTTTTTGGGCAGCCTGTGTTTTTCGGGCAGAAGAGAGAAATCTCTATTTTTCCTGATAAAGCCCTATTTGGGTATTTGTTGTAAATTTGGAAATTATGGTTTGAAATTATCAGTCTGAGTTTTACTGATAAATTTTACTGTTACTGTGGGTAAAATCTAGATCTGGAGTCAAGGAACTTTTTGAAGAATTTCCTAAGTCATCTCATTTACAAGATGAGCTACTAATGTTTTTTGGGATTTTTGTCCTTTGAAGGTTTCCCCAGTGAAAAATCTTGTGTCCATTGTGTTGATGTGATGAATGTGTTTTTTACTGCACTGATTATTTGTTAAAATTTATCTGCAAATTTTTAAAGTTATATGCTAATGCTAAAATTCAACATGGTATCAGAGCTTAGCATGTGAAAACACAGTAAAGGGGCACTGTTGTTGTTTTTCACTAGATCTTGGAATAAGATTTGCAGATCTAACATTTGGATAAGTGACAGAGATGGCCATCAATGGGTTCAAACCAGAAGAGAAGCTCTATGGTTCAACCAACTTCAATTCCTGGTAGGCTAGGTTAATAACCATTTTAGATGAGAATGACCTAGATGACATTGTTCTTAATGTCACAGAAGAGCCAACTACAAATGTTGGTAGGCTTGCTTACAAGAGGAAGCAAGGTAAGGCTAGAAGATTCATTTATGATTCTATTAGAGAAGCATTGATGCCTAACATCACATCCTTTAGACTGCTAAAGAATGCTATGATACTTTGGTCAACCTATATAAAAAGAAGGCTCCTAGTCAAAAGAGAGTCTTGAAGAAGAGACTACGAACTTTGAAGCTAAACAAAGATGAAAGCGTTGGTTTTTTCTTCACAAAGATTGCACAGGTAAGAGATCAACTCCTTGCTATTGGTATTATTGTTGATGATGACGACCTTGTGCAAACAGTGGTTGGGGGTCTCCCAAGCTCTTGGGAAACTTTCATGGCATCCGTCTATGGACGAGAAAATCAGCCAACCTTTGAAAGGCTTTGGCATGACTGCATACAAGAAGAAGGAAGGAAAACTGACAAGGTAATAAAGGAGGACAACCTTGCACTTGCAGCAAAGACTATGAAGTTCAAGAAGCCTTTCCCGCAACAAAAGAAGGGTAAGAAACCTCAGGGTAAGTTTTCTGACATGTCTAAAATTGAATGTTATACTTGTCACAAGTTTGGACATTATGCTAGAGACTGCAGGAAGAACAAGAAGAAACCCAAGAGAAGGTTTCAAGCATCTGCTGCAGAAGCAGAGGAAGAAGAAGATGAAGAACCAAAGAAGAAGAAGAAAACCAAGGCTAATAAAGTTGATGAGCCTAAAAGAGAGTACTATTTGATTTCTGCTCTAACTGGTTCTTTTTCAGCTTGTTCCACTTCTTGGTTGGTGGACAGTGGTGCCTCCAGGCACATCACAGGTAACCGCGGTGCCATCACCAGTTACAAAAATAAAAGTTCACCACTCAGGTAGAACTTGGAGATGACTCCACTTACAAGATTGAAGGGGTTGGCTCAACTTCACTTCAACTTGACTCAGGTATGGTTCTTCATGTTGATGATATTCTTTATGTTCCTTGTTTAAAGAAAAATCTTTTATATGTTGCTGGTTTAGAAGACAAGGACCACAGAGTCCTCTTTATGGACAAGAAGGTCTTTTATGGGAAAAAGACACAGATCTAGACTCAGCAGTACAGATTGGGGTTCAAGAGGGAGACCTCTACAAGGCCTCCAAAGTTTTCACTCATGCTTTGGTACATCACACAGTTGATCCTTGTGAACTTTGGAATAGAAGGTTTAGACACCTTCACTACACAGCTCTCCCAGGATTGCAGAAGATGGTCACAGGTATGCCAGAAGTTTCTCCAAAACACGAAGGAATATGCAAAGGATGTGCTCTAGGTAAGAACACTAAGAAATCCTTTCCTAGAAGCAATAGTATATCTAAAGGCATCTTGGATTTGATTCATTCTTACATTTGTGGGCTCATGTCTTCACCCTCCTTGAGTGGGTGTTTATATTATGTCTTGTTTATTGATGACTACTCTCGAAAGTCTTGGATTTACTTCCTTAAGGCCAAGAGTGAAACCTTTGACAGGTTCAAAGAGTTCAAGACACCGATTGAAAATCAGACTAACAGGCACATCCGTATCTTGAGATCAGATAACAGAGGTGAGTATGAATCTAATGAGTTTGATGATTTTTGTCGAGAAGCAGGAATCAAGAAAGAGTTGACAGTGCCTTACAACCCCCAGCAAAATGGGGTTGCAGAAAGGAAGAATAGAACGATCTATGAGGCTGCTAAAGCCATGATCACTGATCTAGATCTTTCTTTGTCTTTATGGGTTGAAGCTACCAAAACTGCAGTATACATCCAGAACAGAAGCCCACATGCTATCTTGGGTGAGAAGACTCCTGAAGACCTCTTCACCAAGAAGAAACCTGTAGTTGATCACATCAGGATATTCGGTACTCTTGTGTATGTTCATGTTCCAAAAGAGAAGAGGGTTAAGCTAGAGCCCTCCGGTAAGAAAGGTATCTTTGTTGGGTACTATGATTGCTCGAAGGCTTATCGAGTATATATACCTGGATAGAGCACATTGAGGTCAGCAGAGATGTGATCTTCCATGAGGAAGCGGTGTTTTGTAAAACACTAGAGCTTTCACCGGAAGATGCAATTGCTCCACTTGAGTTTCCAGATTCACAAATTCAGAGGGAGGAAGAGGAATTTGATGATCAAATTCCAGATGTTCCTGAGAACATTGAAGGTCTACTAGAAGAACTACTTGAGGTTCCTCCTTCCAAAAGGAGACCTGCTTGGTACCAAGAGATGGTACAAGAAGCTGAGAAGCATAAAGCTCCTCCAGGGACTTTCAGAGAAAGCATAAGACCACAGAAGTACTCTGGTCTTATGAGTCAGCTTATCAATTCAAAACCTTTATCATACGAAGATGCAGCAAGTAAACAGGTATGGGTTGATGCCATGATTGAAGAGTATAAGTCAATCATGAAGAATGATGTTTGGGAAGTTGTTCTCAAACCTGCAAGAAAGTCAGTAGTGACTTCCAGATGGCTTTATAAGATCAAGCATGTTGCAGATGGCAGTGTGGAGAAGTATAAAGCCAGATTCGTAGCTCGTGGCTTCACTCAAAAAGAAGGCATTGACTATGATGAGACACTTGCTCCTGTTTCTAGGTACACTACCATCAGAACCATCATTTCACTTGCTACAGTTTTCGGATGGAAGTTACATCAGAAGGATGTAAAGACAACCTTTCTCAATGGTAAGATTGAGGAAGAAGTTTATATTGAACAACCTGAAGGCTTTGTGACTCTTGCGAAGAAGACCCATGTATGTAAACTGAAGAAATCCTTGTATGGACTGAAATAGGCTCCTAGAGTCTGGTATGCCAGGATGGATGGATTTCTCCATAGCTTGGGGTTTTCCAAAAGTACAACTGATTCTAACTTGTACATTAAGGTTGTTCATAATCATGTCTTGATACTTGTTCTATATGTAGATGACTTGTTTCTTACAGGTGACTAACAGTTGATAGACTAGTGTAAGAGGGAGCTTACCTCTGAATTTGAGATGAAAGATCCTGAATTGATGCATTACTTCCTTGGCTTAGAAGTCTGGCAAAATCCAGGTGAGATCTTCCTGACGCAAGGAAAGTATGTAGTAGATATCTTGTAGATATTTGGGATACAGGACTGCAAGTCCATGAGCGTACCAATGCCTACCAACTTGACAAAGTTGCAGGATTCAACCTCTAGTTCACAAAGAGTGGACTCTACTCTATAGAGACAGCTCATTGGTTCCCTGATGTATCTCGTGCATACGAGACCCGACATCTACTACATAGTGAATGCACCGAGTCAATGTCAGATCCGAAGCACATACACTTGATAGCTGCCAAACATGTACTCAGATATGTGCGAGGTACTATCACGTATGGGCTCAGGTATACTTCCAGCAATGGAGTATTGTTATCTAGATATTTAGATTCAGATTGGGCTGGAAGTGTAGTTGACTGAAAAAGTACCTCTAGTTATTGCTTCAGTATGGGATCAACAATGATCTCTTGGTCCAACAGGAAGTAGGGTTCCATAGCTCAGAGTACAACTGAGGCAGAGTATATTGTTGCAAGCGATGCCTGCAAGGAAGCAGTTTGTCTCAGAAAGTTGTTATCTAATCTGTTCGAGGGAAAGCTTAACTCAATGATCATCCATTATGATAATCAGAGTTTCATAAAGCTTTCATAGAACCTAGTGTTTCATGACAGATCGAAACACATTGAAATGAGGTATCATTTCATCAAAGACCTAGTGCTAAGAGGTGCTATGAAGTTATAGTACATTCGTATAGATGAACAGATTGTAGAAATATTGACCAAGCCTCTGACAGCATCAAAGTTCATGTAATTTCATGACAAGCTTGGTATGGCAAAGAATGCCTCTCTCACTGAGAGGGAGTGTTGATTTTTCTGAGCAGCATCAAGAGCCCTTCTCTTAGGAGAATGGGACCACCTGGTCCAGGACCACGGCGAAGACTCAACCTAGTGTTGAGTGACCATTATGTTGAATGGTAGATATCTGGTTTGGGACCATGATATAGACCCAGCTCTGCCCTATGTAGACTCAACCTAGTGTTGAGTAGACATCTGGTCTGGGACCACGATGTAGACCAGTCTAGTACTAGTAGAGTCAGCTTAGTTCTGAGTAGCCATTCTCTTGGAGAATGGAGGCACCTGGTCTGTTACTAGGAAGGCACTATAAGCCCTAGACTGGGTATAGGCATGTGTGGCACTCTGACCCTTGATCTATGGGCTTGGTGTGCTTCTCCAAGGATTAGCAACCCTTGGTTAAGTTACGCTAGTACCAAATCTAGATGTCACACAAAGTGTGAGATAAAAGCATTAGTAACTCTCTTCGTTTATGATGATGTACTTTTGGAATAAAAAGGGACCACAGGGGCACTTGGAAAAAGGCCAAAGTCAAAAGTCAAAAATAAATAAGGACTTTTGTACCACAGGAAAATGACCATAGGTGGAAGTAAAAAATAAATAAGGACTTTTGGTAAAAGTCAAAGATAAATAAAAAGACCTTTTGGTAAGAAGGTAAAAGTGAAATTAGGAAAAGATTAAAATATTATTATTTTTATCTTTTCTAATTTTGATCCACTTGAGAGGTGAATGAAGGCTATATAAGAAGATCAAGTCTTCTCATTCTTACATACAAGTTTGCTCTCACAAGTGAAATTACTATTTTGTTGAAGAAGACTGTTTTTGCTTTAGCTAGGGCATCTCCTCCGCAAACCCTCAGCTAGGGTTTTTATTAGCAATTTTTGGAGCAGCTCTTCTTCTCATTTTTCCGGGCAGCCTCACTCAGATCCGGGCAGCTTTGTCTTTTCTCTTTTCTGGCAGCCGAGTATTGGGCAGCCCCTTCTTTCCTCTCGGGCTGCCTCTCTTCCTTTTCTGGGTAGCCATCTAGGGTTCGACCCTTTCTTCTCTCAGCCCACGGGCTATTACCCGTGAGTGTTTGGCAATCTGCTGTAATATCCCAAATCTTGATATTTTCTATTTTTATGCAAATTTACTGAAACAGCCCAGCATGCAAACTGCCATGCGAAATTTCCCTATTTTATAGCTGAAATTAGGGTTAGGGTTTGCAGGATAGAATGAACACTTACCACTGATAAGCCGACTGAATATGCTCCAGAGAGAATACGCATGCAAGATGAGTTGAGCTGATGAACAAATGACCTTGTTTTCTGCTGCAATACCTCGGATGGCTGAATCAAACAATTGTGACGTTTTTGCTGAAGGGATGGTCAATTTCAGCTGGAAATAAGTCAGAAGGAAGGTGTGCCCATGCCGGAGAGGATGGCCGGAGCATGCAAGAGTTTTGACCTCTTAAGATGCCCTAGCGAATTGATCTCCCAGTCTGCTGCTCACGCCCCCACGACCCTGTAAACTGCTGCTAGTTGCCCCGGATGGACAATCTAATAGCTGATAATCACCCAATGCAGTAGAGTGATCCTATCAGTGAGGATGCAGGCTGGATGGTTTATCCTGAAGGAGACTAGGGCAGATATCTCACTACCGAAATCCCGTTAGCTGAAGATGTCGTCTCCAACCCCAACTACTGTGGTTGCACACTGTGCTGCTACTCAAGAGCTCCAAAATCAATAATAATCCAAAAGTAAAGTCTCCATTCACTTTATCTTTCTTTTATATCTTTCAACTACGAAAACCCTAACTTTTGACCTAATTAGGTCACGTTAACTTCTAATTTGCAGTTGACTTGCATGCATGCGCATGGAGACTTAATTGAGTGCATGCATCATTAAATAATGCTTAGATGTCATACATGTCACTTTTAGGGTTTGCATGTCACTTTCAGGGTTTGCATGCATATCACTTTTAGGGTTTGCATGCATGTCATTTTTAGGATTTGCATGCATATCACTTTTAGGGTTTGCATGCATGTCATTTTTAGGGTTTGCATGCATCTCACTTTTAGGGTTTACATGCACGTCATTTTTAGGGTTTGCATGCATGTCACTTTTGGGAACATTACAGTCCTCCCTCACCAAAGATTGCTTGTCCTCAAGTAATGCCAATGCAAATCCACAATCAATCAACTGAACCAACTGAATTCGGGGATGATCCCAGGGTCCCAAATTATCCTAGGAGATCTGTAGCACCCTCTGCTCAAAACACTGCACTATACAATATCATCACCAAAGACCTCCTGAAAGCACCCTCTAGCAATCACTAAACTGTCAGTCACTGTAATCCCAGGGTCCCAAATCAATCTGAGAATTGCAAAGGTCAAAATGCATCCACTGCTACCCTGCGTAGTATCGACACAAGGAGCATCATGTAGACTCCCAAGTAACGCCATCAGTAAACATTGTATCCATCCCTCATAAGGTCTTCCGCCTGGATCCCAATGCAAACTTGTGCATATTTCATCCCAAATATCTGAAGGCTCTTGTGGGACTAAACCCTTGGCTAGGAATGTCTTCCCAAGAATCACCCACTCAATAGGACACCAAATCTTAATCTCTCTCCAATCCAACCCCTGAAAAGTACTTTGTCCATAAGCACCATCACAAGGAATAATCCTACCAAGCTGACATTCTACCCTTCTGATTTTAACTGGAATGCTCATATACTGCTGGTCAATTTCTCGATCCTAGCCAACCTATAACAACCATCCACCATTATGCAAATGTGGACTCAAGCTACTGCAAGCCCTGTTTATGTACTCCTTAAGAGGACTGCTTTGAAATGCAATAGTATGTTTCTTCTGCTGCCCCATCAAGGAATCCAACTGCTCTTCAATACTAGACAGCCTGACCTCTGACTCGTTACATACAACTCGAAAAACTGTAAGCTCAGCATCTCACTGTACTATGGTGTCTCGGAGTATCTTGGTCCTCTCTTTCATCGCTAGAATGCTTTCTTTAACTCGTTCAATCTTCTTTCAGTGACTATCATCTGGAAGCTCTATCTCATGCATGTATAAACTCTCCCTAACCTCCATGTGTGACTGCTCACTGTCTCGACTGCTTTGCTCATTGCCTTGCACCTCATGTATTCCGCCTATCATAACTGTCTGGATTCCTGTTGTAGGTGATGAAGAGTGTACCAACTCCAACTCATCACATGGTTTGTCCACAATCTGACTAGCAAATGTGCTTGTGTCGCTAGACTCACAGGATGGATATAATGTTATCTCCTCGTGCACATCCTCATCATGTACTGTTAACTCCAAATGAAGCTCACCAACAACCTGTACTTCATGCTCATGTTTCTTCTCTTCCCCAACTATGCCTTTAAGGAGATCCTCATCCAAATCCTTGGGCTGGGTCCCGAACTGGATGGTGTAATAATCTTAAAAGGACAATGCCGCACATACCTCATCACCCAAGGCTAGATACTCTTGATATCGAGGCAAGTATTGAAGTACTGCTAACCTCTGCCAATTTCCAGTCAAGATCCTTCTCATTGTCTTCATGTTCTCACAAGCTGGCAGAGAAAAACCTTTGTTCTGACATGCAATTCACCAACATCACTAACATGCATTTGCATGTACACGCATGTATCAACATGCACTTTTATTCAATTGCTATGTGCCCACAGCTGGCAAGGACCATGCTCTGATACTGCTGTAATATCCCAAATCCTGATATTTTCTATTTCTATGCAAATTTACTGAAATAGCCCGGCATGCAAACAGCTATGCAAAATTTCCCTATTTTATAGTTGAAATTAGGGTTAGGGTTTGCAGGATAGAATGAACACTTACCACTGATAAGCCAGTTGAATATGCTCCAGAGATAATACGCATGCAAGATGAGCTGAGCTGATGAAGAAATGACCTTGTTTTCTGTTGCAATACCCCGGATGGCTGAATCAAACAAGTGTGATGTTTTTGCTGAAGGGATGGTCAGTTTCAGCTGGAAATAAGTCGGAAGGTGTTCCCGTGCCGAAGAGGATGGTCAGAGCATGCAAGAGTTTTGACCTCTCCAGATGCCCTGGCGAATTGATCTCCCAGTCTACTGCTCACGCCCCCACAACCCTGTAAACTGCTGCTAGCTGCCCTGGATGGACAATCTGATAGCTGATAATCACCCAATGCAGTAGAGTGATCCTATCAGTGAGGATGCAGGCTGGATGGTTTACCTTGAAGGAGACTAGGGCACATATCTCACTGTCAAAATCCGGTTAGCTGAAGACGTCGTCTCCAACCCCAACTGCTGTGGCCGCACACTGTGCTGCTACTTAAGAGCTCCAAAATCAATAATAATCCAAAAGTAAAGTCTCCATTCACTTTATCTTTCTTTTATAACTTTCAACTGCAAAAACCCTAACTTTTGACCTAATTAGGTCACTTTAACTTCTAATTTGCAGTTGACTTGCATGCATGCGCATGGAGACTTAATTGAGTGCATGCAACATTAAATAATGCTTAGATGTCATGCATGTCACTTTTAGGGTTTGCATGCATATCACTTTTAGGGTTTGCATGCATGTCATTTTTAGGGTTTGCATGCATGTCACTTTTGGGAACATGCATGCAAACCCCTCGGCTAGCCTCCGGGGCAACCCATGAGGGCTGCGAGCTGCCAACAGACTGCTGCAACAGCTGCTGGGCAGACCCTAGGGTCACAGGCTATCAATTGATAGACCCAACAGACCACGGGCAACAGAGATCTGCCCAAACAGATTGCGGGTAGGACAGAGGAGGAAATTCGGGCAGCGGGCAGGATAGAGAAAGACACAGGAAGGACGGAAGTACAATTTGGGAAGCAGACAATGTTTTCGGGCAGCCTGTGTTTTTCAGGCAGGAGAGAGAAATCTTTGTTTTTCCTGATAAAGCCCTAATTGGGTATTTTTTGTAAATCTGGAATTTGTGGTTTGAAATTATCAGTCTGAGTTTTATTGTTACTGTGGTAAAATCCAGATCTGGATTTAAGGAACTTTTTGAAGAATTTCCTAAGTCATCTCATTTACGAGATGAGCTACTAATACTTTTTGGGTTTTTGTCCTTTGAAGGTTTCCCCAGTGAAAAATCTTGTGTCCATTGTGCTGATGTGATGAATGTGTTTTTTACTGCACTGATTATTTGTTAAAGTTTATCTGCAAATTTTTTAAGTTATATTCTAATCCTAAAATTCAACAGGAGAAACAATGCAATTTTATAGGAAATTGTGTTCAAATCCCCCCAAGGGTGAAGGCCAAACTAGCTCTCGAACTCTAAGTATGATCCTCCCAAATTTTAGAATAGAGTATGGGAATGAGTATCAGACATCAATGGCTGTCCTTAATCATGGTTATAAAGTTCTGCAAATAGATTATGATTTGCAACATTTGTAGGGTAACGTTCATGAAAATTGTTTAAGGGAAATTGCATTACTAGCTTGACTTTGACACATGAAAAGTATAATATATAGTTTTGAGAGTAATACGAAACGTGGTGGTAATATATAGGATACAAATGTCTTCCCCAACAACATAAAACTCAAAGGAAAACCCTCATACAAATATGATACAAGACTCCTTCAAGCTTGAAGCCAAAGTCATGGAAACTACTGATTCAATGGCATGGCTGTCACAATATCATCAAACTCAGATAATATCCCTCATACAAATCTGGTATAAAACTAATTCAAGATTGAAGCCAAAATCCATGAAAACTAGTGCTACAATGGCATAAGAATGCAAGCTTTTCACATAGGAGTTTCTTGGATTTCAAGCTGCATAGCTTATGGGAATGAAAGTACAGAGCATTACATAATATATGGCTTCCCCAACATCATCAAACTCATAGAAATGTCCTCATACAAATCTGATATAAAGCTACTTCAATTTTAAAAATCCATGAAAATTAGTTATTCAAGAGAATGGGAATGTGAGCCTCTAACTTATGTATTCTTGATATTTCAACTTACAGAGCATATGGACCAGTGTTATCGGAACCGGACCGGAACCGGCAAAACCGGCCGGTCTGATCGGTTTACAGGGTTGGTCGGTCCGGTCAGCAAAAAAATTTCGAAAAACCGGATTTTTGTCCAGACCGGGTATGGAACCGGCCAAAACCGGCCAAAACCGGCCGAACCGGCCGAACCGGCCGGTCTGGACTGGGGACTCAGGAAACTCAATTTTAAAAAAAAAACCAGAAAACTCAATTTTTAATAGCTTGTGTGACTTGTGGGATGAGGTGTTAGGAGTCTAGTTGAACTGGAAAATTGTTGTAACTTATCCATCAGTAGTGGGTGCTTGAATATCTGGTTACATTGCATTTTCTAGTCTATCTGCAGATACTTGAATATCTAGTATTTGCTGTCCAAATTCTAATAGCTAAGACCATTATCATCTTGATCTGTCTGTTTTGGTCCTGGAGCAATCACCTTGGTTTAAACTTTATACATTGTCATGGGTTTCTGTCTCTGTTGGAGAGGACACTGTTTAGAGATCATTGCATTTTTTAATCAGAGTTTTTTCATCTGTCGCAAGGGAAGGTAGGCTCAGTTTGATCTCCAGAAGGTTAACAAGCAATAGGAGCTGGTTTAATCTATAGGTCCATGCCCCAAATAGAGCCAAACGGGCAGTGGACCTTTTAACAATTTCCAGCTGGATCCCATGGCACATGGCCTCCAACATTGCAATTGCCATCAAGCAGTGCCCAGAGGGTAAGTAAGTTTCTTGAAAGTTGATAGGCCTAGTCAACAAGAAAATCAGTGCTACATGAAGACAGGTGACTGTAAATTTGGTTCATGTACATGCCATCCTAAAGTAAGGATCATTCCCATACCAAACTGAGTCCTCAACCCTCTTGGTCTACCCCTATGATGATTGCTTATTGCTTCTATCATTTTCTGCCTTATATTTCTTCATAAAATTGGAAGGAAATGATCAACCCTGATATTGCTTTGATGTATCATGTACCTTTATAAATTGTCTCTCTATAGACATTCTCACATTGCAAGACAGATATAAGAAAAGGCTCAATCAAAAAAAATAATTGAAACAGTATACATGTATAGAAACCATGATATGATAGAAATAATAGATATCTGATGGAAAATCTAGGATCTTTAATAATAGGATCTGATGGAATCTAGTATTAATGATTAATGATTGTCTATCTGCAAATACTTGAATATCTAGTCTCTGTTGTCCAAATACTTGAATATCTAGTCTCTGTTGTTCCATTGTTCTATTGTTATATATGTTTTTTACAAAATATGAATATTTTATGTATTTTTCAGTCAGCCGGTTTTTTACCCGATTTTTTGCCGGTTCTGGTCCGGTTCACATTTTGGGCTTCGCCGGTTCGATGACCGGTCCGGTTCCGATAACATTGATATGGACATGAGATTACAGAGCCATAAATCATATTGCATAGCTTGGGCACCAAATATACTCAGCAAAGCGCAAGCACCACTCCAACAAGTTCGCCCTCAACATGAGAGTGTGTGGGAATGGAGAAGAAGGAATGAGAAAATAGGGGAATAGATGAGAATTCGACTGTAGGGTCCTTCAACCTACAAATAAAACTCCTTCATTAAGCTGCAATGAGAGGTCTGAATGGCCTCTCCATCAACCAACTTTGAAAAGGAATCCAACTCCCTCAAAATTGGTTCACATGCAGGGAGAGTGAACACTCACCGTGCAATGGACAAGCAAAATCTCTCCAAAATGCCAAAGGCCAATTAATACAAATGATCAAAAGCCATTCTCATTCCTCATGAAATCCTTTTATTAACTTCATGAGGCATCATAAGTTTGAATTTCCCTACATGGGATTCCTCCAACTCATCTTAGTGGTTTAGTAACTTTCATGACACTTGTCTTCCTCTTCATGGTCCAATTCTTTCCCCAATTCGAATGGCTGCCTCTAACTCCCAAATTTGACCTCTTGGTGGCTATTTTTAGCCCTGTCATGTTAGATTTTCCATATGTCTGCAATCAAGTCTGAATTTGTCATACTTGTCATAGAATCTTTCATCCTTTGTTGTCATACTTTTCATAGAATCTTTCATCATTTGTTGTCATGACACCCCGCTTAACCGAAGGGATTTTGATCATTTCTATAAAAGAAACTGAAGTATGGGAGCTTGATAATTTACCATGCACATTAGTCTCAACACCCCCTTACTTTTCTGATTTGGTACTGGAGGAAACTTCATTTTGTCAAGACCATGATCTTTCCTCCACACAACAGCTTTGGGAGATTCTGGCTTTTGCAAAGGCATGTTTTTGGGGACACTCTTCTAAATTTCAGGAAGGTTTTTATTCTTTTGAAGATTGATTACCTCCCTTTGAGGATTTTCAGGAATCTTCTTCTTAGGAAAGACTTGATTAGGAGTGATTTTTCGAGTTATTTGACCATTAAAAGGCTTGGGAGGAGTTGGTTGGTTTTCATCTGATTTGTTACTTGAAACCTTACTAGGACTTGAGTTCGAGAGAGGCATTTAATCACACATATTGTTCATCATGTTTTGAAAATGCTCATCTCGTTGTTTATTTTCTTCTTGCTGTTGAACTATGACTACTATGTTATTAAGCAACTAGCATATATAGTACATCATTTTCATAGTCGATTCATATATGCCATCGTCTTGATAATGAGTACCCATAGTGTCAGGTAAAAGGATATAGGGTCGCTCCTCAGTGGAGTCGCTTTGTGGAGTCACCAGGTGAAATCCTAAATGACTTCACCGAAAGATATGTCATTGGGCAAGTATGATGCGAGAAAGAAACAAGTGAATGTAAAATTATACAAAGGGAGATTCATTGACTTAACTTAGTCCAGATGTGATATGATTCGAAAGATAAGAGTGAAGTACTACTCGCAGACACCAGAGGTAAGCCTCTACCTCCCCAGCAACGGCGCCAAAAGATGTTATCACACAAAGTGTTAGCTACCCACTAAAGGTATCTTATCCAGGACGTTAGAGGTGAGGTAGCTAACCGATGACACCACAAAAGCCTCGTCCACTACAGATGAAGGGTAGTTGTCACACCGGACGGGCTCTTGCCACTTTAGATCAATCCGGAGAATGATAAAGGGGGGAACCCTACTACCCTAAGAGGGCTAGCGTACTTACTCAAGACACTCCTAGGGTTATGCAATGAATGAAAGAGGAGAGATAATGAGTGAAGGAGTCTAGATCTAGGTAATAGATGTGGTATAGAAGTTAGGGAAAAGTTGGGGAGGCTTAGCAGATAGGGAAAATGACCCAACTTGATTGGACAAGTACCACAAAGAGTTTAGTAACGTAGATCTAAAGAGATCTAGCCACACATAAGAGAAACCTAATGAGACCCACCTAGGGTTTATGCAAAAGTGGACATGGTGGACCCAAAGAGGTAGATCAAGGTAGAAAATGGCTAGATCTAATAACATGAAGGATTAGTCTGTGAAAAATGAGTGGGTTCAAGCATACCCAACTGATAGATCTGAAGATTTGGCCACCCACCCAAGGAGGGCACCCCCACCTAGAGAGACTAGTGCTAGATCTTGGGTTGAATGGAGTCGGAATTTTATGAAATTCAAGATCTAGGGTTTATTCAACAATCTCCAAGTTGGTTTTGATTGTCATCATAAAAAACTCACCAGATCTATCAGATCTACAAAACTAGGGTTTGAAAGAAAGGGTTTTGCTTGACAATTGGATGAAAATAATGAAAAACAATACTAGCCTTGCCAAACGTACCTGAAAATACTTGCGGCCACCTTGTATGTCGATGATCCTTCCACTTAGTTACAATTTCGAGCGATATCTGGAAAGAAACAAGAGAAAACGCCTAGTGAAGGTAGTCGCCCCTCTTCTCCACCTGCAAAATCAAATTACCAAAGTGAGATTTGTTCATGGATGAAAAAGAAAAGCTACGTACTGTAAATTTTCCTTCAAAGCTCAAACTAGGGCTAAATAGTATATTTAAATTTAACTAGAATAATTGTTATCACGGATCTTGTAGTTTCCCCAATATAGAAATCCAATATGGGATGGTAGAGGAGACTAGCAACCAAAGTCGTGACCTATGGAAATCCTAACCCCCAAGAGATGGATGGTTGTCATGCCGGTTAGGACTTCCTTCACTTTATGCCATTGAATGCCCAAGTGACAATGGGAGAGACTCGATCACATTCTGAAAGGACAGATCTACAACTAATCACCAGATCAAGCCAAGAAATGTGAATAGGTAAGGTGAGAGCTAGAAATCTTAGATTTAAGGGATAAGCCACAAGATTAATGATTATTCGATTACGGGTGCTTAAGGATTGTAGAAATGTTACTCGAATGAAGATGGATAGGTGAATTAAAGAGTTAAATCAGATCTAGGGTTGGTGTGTTTGTTCAAATGATCAGACCCGGGACCCTGGGGGGATTTAATCAAGAATATGGAAATTTCCCAAGACGAGGTTGATATAGTGAAATTAGGCCTTCAACACACCTACTTGAATGTAAGATTCAACAATTAAAACAATCCAAGTGAAACCGAAAAAAAATGCATAGAAAAACTGGCTAGTAGACCAAACAGGGGTGTTTTCTCCTAGACTAAAACCAGTGCCTAGAGATGGGCAGAGGAGTCCAAGCTTGGCATTTTTGAGGAAGAGGGGGTTTTTCGATATGCCAGACAAAACCCAGATCGCCAAAATTCCACATTCCCAATGCAATTTGGTCTGGTGATTTTTCCTAATGCTAAAGAGGTTTTTTCAATGAAAAGCAGTGATGGGCAATGCATACAGAAATTAAAAGAGGGAGAAATTACCTGTGAGACATACCTGTATTTCGCAGATGACCTCAGAAATGATGAAAAATGTTGCCTCCTTGATCAAATGAATGTTTCCGAAGCGGATCTTAATGTTGTTGAGCTTCAGCCAATCACCCTAGCGCACCCTTCAATCTGCCAAGTCAGAGAAAATAAAATGATAAGACCAATGAATGAGATCTACAGAATAAGGAAAGAACAAGGAGTAAAAATTCATAAGAAAGAAATACTCGCTGAACCAAACACCCCAGAGCCGGGACGATGGTGGGTTTCCCCACAAAAACGCCCTCTTCCCTAGCGGGCCTCCTTCCCTGCAAATGAAATGGCTAAAGGAAAAATATGCAAGATCTATCCCGAAGCACACTCAGTACATAAGAGAAACAATGCCAATCATCAATTCATCATCTCATTTACAAAATACACAGGGAGTAATCCCAGACAAATCTTTTTTATTCAAATTCTGGTGCCAGAGCTCATGAAATACAATGGGTGGGTCACCTCTCTTACATAGTTTGAGAGAGACGAAAACCCTAACTCACTTTTGCATCCAACGATTGAGATTATAACATCATCAAAGGTGGAGATCAACAATACATAGATCAATACATGGATCAAGTGACCAAGTCAAAAGAGGGGCGCACTTTGCTCAAGGACGCCTCTCTAAAGTGAAAGTCACATTATAACATAAGATGTGACATGATAATACATAGGAGGGGGTCACTAGGGGATTAATTTACCCTAGGCCCCTTTACAATTTCAAATCATATGATATAACCATGAAATACATCATTAGCCAAGTTGAGGGGGCGCCCCTTAGGAGGCTTTTCTCACTGGCTTAGCCATAATAAAGTACTCCAGATAAATGTTGACTGAAAAACTGCTAAAGGACTGTCCGAAATGCTGAGACACATCAACTACCAAAATCCCAAGCCATTCCATTGACCAAGGAGGCCAAATCGATTTTTTCAGTGAAATTCCTAGTTCATTTTTGCTGGTACAATCTCTGGAAAATGATAAAATCACCATAACTCTGTCCAGGATGAAAACTAGGGAAAACAGACTACTCTGGATGACACAAAAGAATGGTACAAGTGACTACTCATACAGCATGGAACACTGCACTGCTCTAGGACCCAACATACTGCTATCTGTAATAAAATTTGATCATTTGGCCAATAATAAAGTGATAATAATCACTGATCAAGAGATCTGGCGCCAAAATCTCAAAAATGAAACCGTAGTAATGGTCCTAGGCATGTCTGGAACAAATATAGACCATGTTGTTTTCTGAGTCACTGCCTTGAGAACCGTGCTTGACTTGGTCAACTGGCTTGACCAGGTTGGCTTGACCAGGTCAAAGTACCTAAACTGAAGGCTAGAAACTATATCCATATGATCTTGTAAGCATCAAGGGTAATAAATGCTCCAATGGTGTATATCAAAACCAAGCTAAGTCAAGTTATTCATAATCATGATGACAATAATAATAAGAATAAGAATATATACCTGTGCTTCTGAAAGATCTTGGAACCTTTTGGAAGTCTGCTTGCTCATGCCATACTTACAAAGGGTAAACAATGTGCTACTATTGGGTGAGGATGGAAAACAAAGGCTAAGGCAAAGGGTAATGACTTTTGACTGACTTTGACTTTGTGATCTCTCTGAATGACAACCAATACACTCAACCAAAGTGACATATACATGATAGATAGCAATAGGGGATGGAGGTGTCTCACAAATGGATAAAGTACTTGGGCTTGTTTCCTTCAGACTCTAGCAAGTTTTCCTTTACACTTATTTGCAACATAGGTCAACCTTCAAAGGCAGGCACCCTAGAAGCCTTCTGGACTCCAGTACTGACAAAGACACAGCCTTTGCAGGTTAGTCTCGCCCTATTTCCCTGTGGGGGCAAATGAGTCGAACACTATACAAAGAGTGGGTGCTCATCCTTTGACCATTAACCTTTTATCAATAGATTTCACATTTCACATAAGATAGTAGCCAGCATACAAAAGCAGGTGCCCTGGAAATCCTTCTGGGCTCCAGCAAATGACTAAAGCCTAGACCTGCTGCCAGCGAACAGTCCATAGCCCCGACGGGTTTGCCTCTCCATGCTACCCTTGCGGAGGGCATATGAGCCTTACATTACACAAAGAATGAGTGCTCAACCCCTTGGCCACTGACTACTTTTAAAACATTTATACTTTTGCATCCTTTAGATATAGCTTTTAAGCGTTCCGATGCTTTAGTGTTTAGCAACACTGTTTGGTGGAGCACTTGTTTTGAGGACTAAAGGAGAACTTCCTAGTGAACCCAGCCACATTGGCTAAGCCACATACTTCATAGCCAAAGACACATAATAACATGGAGTCTATCATGTACAGGGGTCAAGATGGGGAAAATTTCTTCAATATCACAAGTCTCAAACACTCTAAGTCATGGATAAAAATCATAAATGGATGAACTGGATGGATGGGGACAAGTGGCATATGAGACCAACCTAGCACTAAGGTTTACTATTTGTACAAGCATGGCATAAGCAACGATCTTCATAGCAAGTTCTTTGATTAGTCATGGCACAAGTTCAAGCATTAGTACAATATAAGCATAGGTCACCATAATCATCCGAACATGACAAGCATAGGTGTTTGACATACATCATAGAGCAAAACTAAACCAAAGAAGCATATACCTGATCTCACCATATATACATGTCTCCAACTGATAGGGCCCCTATGTACTGTGTGTACCAACTGTGATCTGTTGCTCTGCTGAAATGAACTAGGTCATTACTGAAAGCATCTCAATGGACTCCTAAATCTCAGTCCTGGCAAGGAAACTCTGATGAACAAGGATCTGGAATGGTTGAAGTTGTAATGATCCATGCTAATACCCCATGTGAAAAGTAGCTTGGAATAGAACAAGAGAAATGTTTGTATGTTGCATCATGACAGCCCAGCTACAAATGTATATGTGATAACAATAACCACACATGAACTTCTTTACAGTATGCAACGGAATATAAAACTGAGAACCATTTACAACACCAATCACATCAATAGAAATGATAGTCTTTTTGGGTAGAAACCCTTGGACAAAACCCAAGATGGGCAACCCGATGCAGCAGTATGAGAGGATATTTTATTAAGAAAATATGAAGCTTTTACAATATCATAAATTTCGATTTATGCCCTATATAGCAAAATCAAATCACCCAAAAATTCACTGAGAAGAACCTAGACGGTGGGCACGGTTCCCAATGCAGTTGTGCGGCCTGTACTGTACGGCCTGTTGTTGTACGATCTGTACATAATCTGTACGGTCTGCTGTTGTACGACCTCCCTACTGTACGGTCCCTCTGCCTATTCCTCCTGTCTTTCTCCTCTGCAAATTAGGGCTTCCTTTCTAGATTATTGCTCCTTTGTCTTCTTTGCCAAAGTTCTCTCCCTCACTTTTTTTCCTCCGTATTTGTCGAATTGTAATTGTATCCTCTCCACCAACTGATCTTTCTTTTATGAATCAATGCTAAGCAAAAACCCTAATTTCACTTTTCATAAAGTTAATTAATAATTAGATCGCTTTAATTTATTTTCCAAAGTAAACTTAGGAAAAGTAAATTAAATACAATTGGCTTTCTGATTTAAGTCTTTTGCATGCAAGGACACATGCATGCAGGAAGACCTTCCTTGTTGTCACTTTCTAACACTCCCTCTCAATGAGAAAAGGATTCTGTAGCAACCACAACTTATCCCTGAACTTCACAAAATTGTGTCTACAAAGTGCCTTGGTGAAAATATCCGCCGCCTGCTCATCTGTTTGTATGTACTACAACCGAATGGTTCCTCTCTAAACACAATCACTCAAGAAGTGGTACCTGATGTCTATGTGTTTGCTCCGGTCATGGAACACTAGATTTTCAGATACCTTGATGCCACTTTGATCGTCAAAGTGAATTGTTGTAGCCTATAGCTCACACTTGAACAACCGTGAAAGTAACTTCCCCAGCCACATACCCTCAAAGAAGCCATGCTAGCTTCCATATACTCAGCCTCTGCCGAGCTCAATGCAACTGACTTTTGCTGAACCAAGACACAACCCCTGATCCAATGCTAAAACAGCAACCTGAAGTACTCTTCCAGTCCTCTACACATCCTGCCTAGTCAGCATCCCTGAATCCTGCTAACTGTACACTCCCCCTACGCTCATAAACCAATTCATACTCCATTGTACCTCTGATGTAGCAAAGTATGTGCTTTGCAACCGTCCAATGCACTCTCCGACGGTCCACCATGAACTGGCTCAAAGAGTTGACCGCAAAGCTAATGTCTGGCCGTGTGTTGACCAAATACATAAGCGATTCGATAAGCTGATGATACAAGGTAGGATCAAATCCGTCTGACCCTAATGCATCAACCTTCCTCTAGTTGGAAACTAGAGGTATGGCCACAGGCTTGCAGACCTCCATCCTGAATCTCTTCAAGATCTCTATTGCATACTTCCCCTGTCCGATGAAGAAGCATCCATCTCTCTGCCAAACCTCCAAGCCCAGAAAGTAATGCATCAACCCAAGGTCTTTCATCTCGAACTCCACTGCAAGGTTGGACTTGCAGTCTCCAATCAGGCTCTCATCTCCTGTAAGAAAGAGATCATCCACATATAAGACTAGTATGAGAGGCACCTCACATGTCAAGAATTACATGTTGTGGTTAGCCTCAATCTGTTGAAATCCCATCTCCCGTAGATAGCTATCTATCCTCGAGTACCATGCTCGAGGTGCCTGCTTGAGCCCATAAAGAGCTCTATGCAGCCTGCATACATGCGTCTCCCTATTCTCCACATCACACCCCTCTGGTTTCTCAATATATACGTCCTCTATCACTTCGTTGAGGAAGGCATTCCTAACGTCCATTTGATGGACTCGCCAAACCATCTCTGTTGCTAAAGAGATAATGGTTTGAATAAAAGAATACCTGGCTACAGGGGCGAAGGTCTCCTCATAGTCAATACCTTCCTTTTGCGAAAACCCCTTACCCACGAAGCGCGCCTTATACTTCTCCACTCTTCTGTCTGCTGCATGCTTTATTTTGTAGATCCATCTGGATCCCACCACCCTTTTACATTCAGGTCTTGGCAAAACCTCCCATACCTAGTTTTTCATGATGAAGTCATACTCCTCAACCATAGCCTCCTGCCACACATCATGTTGTGCAGCCTCCTCAAAACTGGAAGGTTCAGGGTTGATCAACTCTGCCAACACTACCATATAACTAAGCCTCACTGCTGGTTTGCTTCGTCTCCTGGAGCTCTGTGGAGGATCAACCTGTCTAGAATCCTGAACTATGGACCTAAACCACTTAGGCCTCGGCCTAGTGTCTACCTGTTGCGGCTGCTGGATATTCGTCTCATGCTGCAGCTCATCCTCCAAGTCAACTACTGAAGGATCCTATCCACCTGACTCCCTCTGACTACCAAAACCTGTGCCCTATGTCTATACTTGTACCTATACATATGGCTCCTCCAACTTGACCCCTGAAACCTGTGCTGGTTGTTTCTCTGTTGGTAACTCCATAGATCTTCGCAAGGCCTTGTCCTCATCAAACTGGACATCCCTGCTCACAATGATCCTCTTGCGAGCAAGTATGTATACTCGATATTCCTTCGAAGTCTCCCTGTATCCAATAAGTAACCCCTTCTCTCCAAAAGGTTCCAACTTCTTCATAGTGTCAGCATGAACATGACAATAGCAGACACTCCCAAATATGCGAATGTGACTCACATCTAGTCTAGTGCCTGTGAAGACCTCCTCGGGTGTCTTCCTCCCCAAAGCTGTGTGGGTCTGTTCTGAATGTATACAGCAGTCCTGTATGCCTCAGCCCAAAGGAATAATGGTAATCCCTAATAAAATAGCATGGCCTTAGCTGCTCCTACCATAGTCATGTTCTTTCGCTTTGCTACTCCATTCTGTTGTGGGGTATGAGGCACAGTGTGCTCCTTCTTGATCCCCTATGTTGAACAATACTCCAAGAACTCGTTGGAGGTGTACTCTCCCCCATTGTCCATTCTCAAAACACGGTCTTCCTTCTTGTCTAGTTCTCAATGAGAGTCTTGAACTATCAAAACATTTCAAAGACCTCTGACTTGGCCTTCAGGATATAGATCCAAGTCTTCCTGGAATAGTCATCAATGAAGGTCACACAGTAACTGTAACCACTGAAAGAATGGACACTCATAGGTCCGCATACATCCGAAAGCACTAAGTCCAAGGGCTCCTTAGACTTGTCCTCACTATGTGGAAAAGGCATCCTGATGTTCTTCCCCAAAGCACAACCCTTGCAGTGGTTATGCTTCTCCTCCTGTACCTGAGGAACTCCAATGACTGTTTGTCTCAAGTTCTTTAGTGCTCCATGGTGTAAGTGTACCATCCTCCTATGCCACAACTCACCATGATTGTTGTTGCTGCTGACAAGAGCCTTTGCAGGCTCAAAGTGTAGTCTATATACTTTCCCGAACCTGATCCCAATCACCCGATCCAAGCCCCTATCTGACCCCTTAGGCCTGATATACACTCTATGGTCTCGAAATTTCAACTGAAATCCCCTGTCCTCTAGAGTGGAGACTGATATGAGGTTCTTGGTCAAACCCTGAACATATAACACATCAGCAAAGCTAAAGGGTTTGCCAGACTCCCTCTTAAATGAAACAGTGCCAACTCCCTGCCCTTGATATCGCGCATCATCACCCAGCTCAACGTGGATACCTGTTCCACCCTCCTGCAAGTCCTTGAAGAATCTCCTATGTCCAGTCATATGACTGGATGCTCCATTGTCGATGTACTTCATACTGCTACCGGTGGTGCTTGCCATCTAAGCTATCAAGCAAAACTCCTCATCAAAGTTCCTGCTAAAATCCTCCGCCTATACAAATCCGGCTATCGGAGTGTTTCTCTTCTTCTTCTTGTCTAGCCACTGGGAGGAAAAGTCTCCCTGCTTGTCGCAGATAAAACACTTGACTTTTGACATTTCAAGGTTCTTCTTACCACCCTTCTTCCTCTTTGCCTTACCCTTGCTCTTCCCTGTCAAGGATAGAGCCTCCTCATCCACAATATGTGGGGCACTGCTGAATGAGCTTGATCCTTGACCCATGCGGGTCTTCTCCTGCACAAAGTCATCCCATAGTCTCTGCCAATCAGGGAGCTTCTCCCTAGCCACATCACCTTTGACAAAGGTGTCTCATGGCTTAGAGAAGCCATTGACGGCTATTCGAACTAGCTCCTCATCCTTAGTTTTAGAGCCAACAACTCCAAGCTCATCCCCGATTTGTGTGAGCCTTGTGAGATAAGGCACCACTACTTCTCCCTTGGCCATCTTGGTGTTGCGCTTTCTCTCTTACAGCACCATCTTCTAGTTTTCATTCTTTCTCTGGTACAGACTTTCCAAAGCCGTCCACATCTCTGATGCGGTCTTCTTCTCGGAAAGGTGAGGGACTATGTGGTCCTTCACCCCATCCAAGATGATCAACATGGCTCTGGAATCAATCTTCTTCCAAGCTATCAAATTTGTCGGATCTGTGGGTGCAACCTTCGTGAAGTCAATGTGCTCCTCTGCATCACTAACATCCAGGATCCTTGTGATCCTTTCTTTCCATGCAGAAAAGTTTTGAGCACCCTAGAGTCTATCCTCAACCCTCAATTGCACAGCCATACTGAAGTGTACCTGTCAAACCCTAGATCTACAATCTAGGTTTGTGTCTTAAATAGATCTGCCCCTGATCTATCACTGTTGCTGCAAATCTCTCAGTTTTAGCTCACCAGAGCTCTGATACCATGTAAATTTTCCTTCAAAGCTCAAACTAGGGCTACATAGTATATTTAAATTTAACTGAAATAACCACACATGAACTTCTTTATAGTATGCAGCGGAATATAAAACTGAGAACCATTTACAACATCAATTACATCAATAGAAACGACACAAATATTTTTGTGTAGAAACCCTCGGACAAAACCCAAGATGAGAAAACCGATGCAGCAGTATGAGAGGACATTTTATTAAGAAAATATAAAGCTTTTACAATATCAGAAATTTCGATTTATTCCCTAGATGGCAAAATCAAATCACCCAAAAATTCACTGAGAAGAACCTGAAAGGTGGGCACAATTCCCAATGCAGTTGTACGGCCTGCTGCTGTATGGTTTGCACTGTACGGCCTGCTGCTGTACAGTTTATATGGAACCCGTACGACCTGTTGTTCTACGCTTGTACCTTCTTCCTACTGTACGGTTGTACGACCTCCCTGCTGTATGGTCCCTCTGCCTGTTCCTCCTGTCTTTCTCCTCCGCAAATTAGGGCTTCCTTCCTGGATTACTGCTGCTTCGTCTTCTTTGCCAAAATTTATTTCCTCTGTGTCTGTCGGAATGTAATTGTATCCTCTCCACCAATTGATCTTTCTTTTATAACTCAATGGTAAGCGAAAACCATAATTTCACTTTTTCATAAAGTCAATTAATAATTAAATCACTTTAATTTATTTTTCAAAGTAAACTTAGGAAAAGTAATTAAATACAATTGGCTTCCAGATTTAAGTCTTCTGCATGCAAGGACACATGCATGCAGGAAGACCTTCCTTGTTGTCACTTTCTAACACGTACGTCATCTACAGAGAAAACTCCAATACACAAAGTAACAATTGAAAAACTCCCTGAAGATGAAACGATTAGCCCGGAAGATGATGCAAGACACCTTAGGAATCTCCTCCAACCAATTTGCTACCCTGTAAAAGATCGGTACAGCACCCCATGATTCCCTTTGTTGCCCTAGTAGAACTCACCATTATCTGCACTATGTTTTATTTTTAATTTCCCAGGGAAAATCTGTTGCAAAATGCCTAAAAGACCCATCTCTCTCCTATAACTGTCCAAAACTGAAAATCGGTTGCGCAAATGGAATCAAAATGTCCAAATCAACTAGGAATGAGTACTCATACAACATATGTTCATGATAAAGGTACATCAGAGGCCCCGTCCATGTCAGAACCATAATAATAATAAAGCATGTAAATGTTGATAATCATAAAAATAATACAAGCCATCATAGTAAACGACCATTTGAAGCATAAATATGTCTATTGGACACTGATAGACCATAAATAATCATCATCCACAACCATTGGTCAAAAACTCATCCCAGGCCCTGTTCCTGGCTTGGTCACACTTGGTTGACCAGGTCAAGAATGACCAACTGATGTCCCAAGTGCTAAACTCTGATACTACAAAGTACAAATCGACATGTATGCTCCATTATCTATGCTAATAGTGAGACTCAACTACAAGTAGATTATGTTGGTGATTATAAGCACAATATATATATATATATATACAATCTAAAGCAAAATGATCAACTGCTTTAAATAAGAACCTCCAGTGTATACTCATTTATAGATTTAGCCATTTTCTAGTCAAGGGTGAAGGTGAATGAAACCAGGTAAGTCCAAGAGATGACTTGACACTCGACCCCGTAAGCATCTAAGGTTAAAGGACAAGGGAATCCACACAACGCATAAGTTGGACTAGGTGAACAATAAGGAATGGCAGTGTCTCACAAAAGGGTGTGTTGCCCACCTATTTCGACTAGGTGGCAACCTCATGTACATTGAAGATGTACATTATGTGCAGTTTGCACCATGAAAAATTATGGGGATTTTTCATTCAGCAGGGCAATTATGCCCCTTTGGTACACGAAATGTCCGCTCCCCTGCGTGGGATAATTAATGTAACTTTATATGTCATCATGGGTCATTGCTCTAAGGATGTCACCATGGACTTTATTATTAGGGAAGTCCTCTTGACCGAGTGTTTTTTTCCCCTTCCAGTTAATTTTGTTAATTAACAATTTTAATTGGTTGGGTTTTTCACTCACAAATCCTCCAAAGTGGTGAATTGGCGTTCTGATAATCAAGCCCATGAGGTGGCTAAGGTTTCAAATTGTTGTCCATGACCATGCTAGCCATATCTTGTAGTCTTGCGGAATTTCGTTAGGATTTTTATTTTTATTTTGATTTTTTCTTAATTAATTAACTTTACCATTTGGTGGTTGATTAATTAAGTCTGGATGTAATAATGTAATCTCTTGAACCTTGGCATTTTGTAATAGGGGCTATGAATGCAAATGAAAATGCTATGACACCCCCTTAGCCATTGGTTCAAGTTTCATGTCATTCTGACAAGGGGTTAGGAAGTTAGAGCAATTTTAGTTAAGACAAGGTATTTTTTCCTAGGAAATTAATTTAATTTCCAAGGGTGAAAAATCAAATAAGGCCATGGTAATTAAGTTTGGGGGTGGCCAAGCATAGTCAATTTTTATGGTCAAAAATAAATGTCTGAAGATCTCCTAAGTGGGGCGTCCCTCTTGTCTTAATAAAAGATAAAAAATAAAAATAAAAGATAAAATCAAAAATTAAAAATCAAAAATTAAAAAATTAAAGATCAAAAATTAAAAAATTAAAAAATTAAAATATTAAATAGAAAATAAAAAGATGAGAATAAAAAATATAAGATTAAAACTTGAAAATAAAATTAAAAGATTAAAAAATAAAAAGATAAAAATAAAAAATAAAAGATAAAATAAAAGATTAAAAGATTAAAAGAATAAAAAGATAGAAATTTTAAAAATAAAAGATTAAATAAAATATAAAAAGTAAAAGATAAAATATAAAAAGTAAAAGATAAAAAATAAAAACAATAAAAAATTAAAATAATAAAAATTAAAATTTGAGTCAAAAGGGGGCCCCACTAGAGTCATGGAAACCCTAGATCTAAGGGTTAAGCTTTATTGTGACATGGATCTATCTTTTTGACCATTGATTTGAAAAGGCACCCTTGCTTATGATTGGTGGATGGCTTGCAAAGTCAACAAACCTAGATCTAGTGGTGGAGATCTAATCTAGATCTAGAGCTAATCTTGGCCATTGATCTTCAAGGGGTTGGGGTTGCTCCTCAACTATATAATGAGGGTCTCACTCTCTCATTTGATAACATCTCTGATGCTATGGTTATGCTGCTGAAATCTTTCCCCATTCTCCTCTCATATTCTCTCAAGCATTTGGCTCAAGCCTCTTGCTATTTTTGTATTGAATCTTGCCCTAGTTGGGCTATAATAGAAGAAAGCTTTGGAGGAAAACTGTTGGTGTGGATCTTCTCATTTCATGCTTGGATTAGTGAGGTAACCTTGTAAATTTTTTAATTATTGTTGCATTTGCTTAAGCTTGGAAGCTCTCCACAAAGAATTTTGTGGAGAGACTTGTAGGTAGAAGTATTTCTATCTTCATTTGTGGGTAGATTGATAAGATCCTATAAAGTATTTTGTAGGATTTATTTTTGTGCTCATCTCTTGGCTTTCTTGTTGCAGCTTCAATAGATTTGTTTTGCAGGGATCTAAAGCTAAGAAGGGCTCCTCCAAGGATTTCTTTTTTTCAAAATTTCATTTCGGCCATTTTTCTTTTCCTATCCTGAAACTGGGTTTTATTCACTGTATAGTGAATATAACCCTTGTTTTAGGGCTCTCACCCAATATATATTAGTATAAGGTTTTAAATCTGCTGTTTATAAGTCGTTTTCAGCCTAAAAACGTTCATTTTTAACCATTAAAATTTCACTTTTTCCATTTTTAAAGTTCAGATTTTGCTGTAAATTTTCTGGGTTTTACGCTAGTTTATGTTAACTTTCTGTTTTAGTTTTCTGCAAAAATTTCCAGCAAGTAAAGTTGCTGGTTTTTTGCAGGTTTATGCACAGAAAGAGGGGGTTATGCTGCCCTAAATTGCCCAGAAAAAACCCGGAAAAATTTGGTCCAAAAGAGGCCCTAAACTACACTTCTTCTCTCTCTTCTATAACATTGTAAACCCCAAATGAGAAGTTCTCTTTGGGGTATTCTCTGCTGTAAATCTGTATATGAGTAGTGTAGAGATAGCTGCTTAGATCTATTTTATTGCAAGTTATTTTTCTGTTTACCCACCTATCTCTGTTACAGAGATTGTTGTGTGGTTAAGATAATCAGTTTTATTTTTCTGTTTACCCACCTATCTCTGTGACAGACCACAATCTCTGTTACAAAGATTGTTGTGAGGTTAGTTTACTGTTTTGGCTAGTTGTATTTTCCTTTCAAGTTTTATTTTCTGTTAAAGGGGTAATCATACAACCCACCTATCCGGTGTATCCTCTATCCACTTGTCATCTCCCTTTAGGGACTTCAAGTTGGGTATAAAAAGCAGGAGAAGTGGGGGCTTAGCTTAATTAGAACAACATTTATTTTGTTTCTACAAACTCTCACACTGTATTTTTCAGTCCAAGATCAAGTACCAGCATCTCCCATAAGGGATACCGCTTGGTTGATCTTGTTGATAGTTTAAAATTAACCTTGCATGCTAATCACCAAGATTAAAATTTACTCTTAAAATTTACCAACAACAACTTCACTACCCCCTGTTCCTCTACTCGGTTATCACCCTTCGGGGTACTCGCGAGATACGACAGGGGATAGAGGAGTTTTATTTTAATAGGCATCCATCTAGCTGTTTTTCTTGTAGATTAAAAACAGTGACCTCTGAGGCGACTTGGGGTAGAAGACCGTGGGGAGTCTCTAGGCGTTCTACGTCCCCCTTGTTGAGCACCAGGCCATTGGGGTTTGACCTGGGAGCTACGGGTGGGCTTTGCTCCCACTTTGTTGAGCGCACCAGCATTCCTTCTTTGACTTGAGAAGTACTAGATTGGGGTAGTCACGCCACCGGTTCAAAAACTAAACTTCAAGAAGAAAAACATTAATAAAATCTACCTAAAACGAACCAAGAGACATTGCAAAACGTCCTACAAACACAGGTCACTGCTATTTACCTTTGCCTTGCTGTTCAAGGTTCTTACTGCAAGCACTTTCACATTTTATTTTACTGCAAGCTTTTCACTTTTCAGTTACAAGTATTTCCTTTCAGTTTTGCAAACTCTAGTGGTGGCATCTTTAATTCATTTGATTAAGTAATCACATTGTTTAGTAATCTATAGATCTTGTGTAACACAATTGATTCTTTTTGTTTCAACATTTTTTTGGGTAAAAGCTTAATAATTGTTCCATTTATTCAATCTGTTCATAACATCTGATACAACTGTGGATATTGTTAATACTGCTTAACTATTCATTCATTACTGTTTATATTGTTCATAGTATTCATGTGTCGATATTGTAACCTGTTTTGATTGAGATAACACCTAAACTGTGGGTTAATCAACTTAGATTTCAATTTCATTTGTAAATTTGTAAAGTTGTAATTTATCCTTAGACTCCATTTGTTAATAGGCACTAGTCTTCATTTATCTCAAGGTCTGCTTGTCATTAAAAGGAAATCTTTGCATTTGCATGATGCTTGTCATTCCTTAGATAGTATAAAGTCTCAGCCTCACAACCTTAATAAGATCCCTTAATTTTGTAATAAATTAATAAATCTGGAACTTAGTCTTCCGTAGGGACTTCCCCCCTTGGCTCTGTTGGGATCTTGCCTAAACGGAGGAGTTGTGGACTGTGGTGACAGTGGTCCCCAGCTCTCGCTTGCCCCCAAGGACACACATAGCAGGTCGTGACTTTCCTATTCCTTAAAGTGTGAATTAGGCGGCAACAGGGTGGAATGATGAGAAGGATCCACTAGACTCTAGACAAGCAATATTTTTAATAATTTATTTGCACAGGTGTCCTGTTAATCCTTCTGGGCTTCCAAAAAATGACAAAGACATGACCTTTTGGGTCCAGTCCCATCCTGTTTCCCAGTGGGGGCAAACGAGTCGTACAGCATACAATGAATGAGTGCTCATCCTCTAGCCATCAACTTTTAGAACATTTATTTCAATTTAACAAAAGGTAATAGCCATTCTACAAAGGCAAGTGCCTTGGAAATCCTTCTGGGCTCCATGGAATGACTAAGGCCTAGCGCTGCTGCCAACGAGCATCCATAGCCCCGACGGTTTTGCCTCACCCTGTTGCCCTTGTGGGGGAAAATGATCCCTACATCATACAATAGATGAGTGCTCATCCTTTGGCCACTAACTACGTTTAACATTTATACTTTATTTGCAACAGTGTCTAAAAACACTTTTGTTTTGTTGGCAAGGAATCCATTCAGAATAACTTTAAGCTCTGATGCTTTAGTGTCTAAAGACACTCTTTGGTAAGACTACTTGTGTTCAAGACCTAGAGGTAGACCATCCCTGTGACAAGCATCACATAAAACAACACTGAGACACAATTTAGACATGGAGACCTAATCCAAATAGAGGTGAAGGTGGGGGAAATCCTAGATGTCACTAGTCAAGTTACAAGTCAAAGTTAATCAACAACAAGGGAAGGCAACAGATGGATGGAGACAGTGAAGATCGTGCCAAGACTAGCAAGTTGTGTCCTTCAAGGGAAATAACCAAATCCATACTACAAGCAGTGCAAGGCCAATGGGTATAAAAGGGAATCTCTTGGACAGTGACGGCTAGATCATTTATACTTTAGATTCCAACTAAAACCAAAATAAAGTATCACTTGTTGTCGCCTTTCACACACCTGGGGGGGGACGTGGCAAGAATCTTCAAGCCACTCGGTGTGTCCTTGGGAGCAAGTCTCGATTCAAGGCTGTCATCTTGTTCTTGATTCCTTCGTTTAGGCCAACTCCTAATCAAAGCCAAGGTGAGTAAACACTATTAGTTTCTAAGGCTTAGTGTGATGATTTATGATTGAGTGAGTTATTTAGGAGTTTCGATGAAAATGCTGAAACAAAATATTGCAATAAGAATTGTAAGCAAAACATCATATAGATTATCTTAACACATGATATATAAATGATATTGAAGCAAATGATTGTATGATAAAAAATATCAGTGCCAAAAGTGGAGTCAGAATAAGAAAGTGTTGTTGTAGTGCTGAGAATGCAAATGCTCTTGGTCAGTTTTAAATTATTGTGGAAGATGAGTGAATTAAATTAGGGGGAAGGGAACTCCAAATATACTCGAAGGTACGAGGAGTATGTCTGAAACCCTTATCCGATGTGGTTCAATGCGAAGAATATGTGGGCTGGATCGGAGTCTCTGGGATGTGTCCAACACTACACCAATGAGGGTGTAGCCTGACAGTATTCCGAGGTCACTGCCCAGTTGTTCTTGCTTCCTCTGTGAACTTTCCCCACAATGGATTAATTTGAGACGTTCGATTTTCGCCTTGGGAGGTTAATTCAAATGTGAATCTATCTTAACTAACCACCCTCATTGCTTTTTATGTAGCCAATTGTTCGGTGGAACCACAGCGGTGCAGAGCATACACAACGGAGTCCGACTGATTTTAAGGATTTTAATCACTGTGTTTGTTTGTTAAAAAGAAATAAAACCTCTAGGAATCTCTTTCGGTTCAAATGAACCTCAATCACGAAAGCAAGGAGGGGTTAATTTTAAAGAATAAAACAATGCAAAAGATAAGCAAAAGTTTTCTAATTAGTCCTACCACGCATCTCTTTCCCCTTTCGGGTAACTAGGGAAGTCGTGAGATCAGTATTTGTAATACTTTTGACAAATGAATGATATAACAAAAGTCAACCCTTATCAAAGTATACTAATCTGCAAACAGAAACTAAACTAAAACAAGAAAATCATGAAATTTGACACTGACGCAAATCCCCCCAAGGGATGGGGAGTGGGCTCCAGAGAGCCTACTCAAATACTTTATTAAGATTGATTACAATGCTTGTTAGGAAAGGCCACTTGGTTCTTACAAAAACTAAACAAGGGCCTACAAAACTCTCGAGAAACTGGTTGTGGAAGAAGGGGAAACTCTTGGGGAGCTCCGGATGGCCCAAATGTCAATTTTCGGGCACCACTTCCTCCTCTTTTTTGATGGACCTGCAAAAAGACAACAAGTAATTATTAGTAAAGCGTGCCCAAAAACACTTTGGAAGTGTCTTTGAACAACACAATTTTTTTTTTTAAATTCCAAGTTGAACGATTAATTTTAAAGAAAAGCGAGTAACTAAGAAGATTGGCATTGAAACCCAACTTCTTAAGGTCTTGGACAGCCTTTGCAAGGATGCCAATAAGGCACTTGATGTAGATATTCTTATTATTTGAAAGAAAGAAAAGCTCCTTCTAAGCAAACTACAGATTTAAATTAAGAAACTACTTGCAATAGAGAGAGTTTTCTTCAACTAGATCTAGATGTATGAGATAAAAAATAAATAAACAAAACTAGATCTAGAATGTTATCTTATAACTAAGATATGAAATAGATATGCTCTCAATTATGAAGATCTTGACATACAAGCCAAATAAGTAACCAGAACCGTGAGAAAATTTAAAAATTTTGAAGGAAGAAGGCTAGGAGCCCTAGTGAAAAGAGTCAACAATTGAAAATCGGTTGGACTACTTCAAGATGGATGATGTTTCTTGAAAGGTAACCAGAGAGTAGGAGAAACAAACTAGATCTCCTTCAAATCCACCCAAGAGAAACCTGAAAGACACTTGCACTTGCATAGACTTGTTAAAGGATTGGTGAAATCCAAAATGTGAATGAAGAGAGAATACTCACAAACAAATATGCAAAATCTTGAATTTGACAAAATGGAATTTTCACTAAGAGTTAAAACAACAATGCTCATCCTATTGATTAATATTAATCATTTAGGCTAACCCTTCGATATGTTATTAAACAAATGCAAGATTTAACACTCTACAGTTACCTCAACCATACAAGCATAACATCATCCAGTTGGAACAACAATCCACAATATGACCTCCAAACTCAATCTTTATTCAAAGAAAATATTCAACAAATTACAAATAAGAGCGGAGGTTCCATACAATTCATACCAAAAGAGAGTGAATGGACCTCACTTAAATAGCCAAGAGAGCCTAGGGGAGCGCTACCTTCACTTGAGTTGAAGAATTAGTGAGCTTTGAGTTCGAGAGGGAGTTTATGATTGTGATTGATTTGGTATTCAATGGGAGAGCGCCACCTCTCCAAGAGAGATGCGCTCCTCACCAACTCATAACCAACCTACTCGCTACTCCATACACGCCAATCCAACCACCCACATGCGATTCAATCCAAAGGATGGCGTCACCCTAAAACATATGCGATTTGTAGCTCTTGAAATTTAATCCAAAATTCACACCTTTCATGTTTGGAAAAGATCGCTAACCATGAGGACCCACATGCCATGTCATTTCCACTCTTTATTAATTTTTTGACTTTAGTGCCAAATTGTTCCACTTTTAGCATTAAAATGTCAATTTGATGCTCTGTTAGCTAAATAATGCTCCACGGGATGTTTTAACCGCCCGAAAAATATGAAAAGTGGCCTTTGAGTAAAGAGGATGCTCTGAGTGTGAAAACGAGCATCCCCACGCCAAAAACGGACTCCAGATCCATCTTTTATTACACTTTGAAGTTTTTCAATTAAACCATTACAAATGACCTAATTTTGCGGGAAAATTTTATTTTCTAAAAAATGCACAAAAACCTAGGGGGGGCCCAACACATGTCCATACGACTCAAAATTAATCCTTAGCATGCTCATATACATTGAGACATGAGTTGTAATAACACCCTAAGGCTTACCACCAACACAACCATTCCATCTTTGGAGGAGCACTAAAAAACTCAAAAATTATACATCGTTTATTCAGCATTGCATAATTGACAAGGGAAAAAACACCTTGGAATGATCGAATTGATGTTTAAGTCATAGAAAGCCCAACTCTTTACAAATTCATCATGCTAGCACACTTTATTACAACTCCCCCAAGGGGGTATGAACATGCGGTAAACAATAAAAAAGGGGCCTAGAAGGCCTGATGAACCTCTGAACTCTGATCATGAACAAGTAACCTTGTTCAAACTTTGTCAACTCACTTGAAGTCCAACTAAGTATGACTTAGCCGGTAACATCGCCAACATCCAACCACTATCAACAAAGTCTCACTGCTAAAATAGACAAGAGAGACATCAAAATCCATATGCACAAATCTATAATATCACTTGGGTCATATAGTTGCACTGGATTTGAAACCAATCTGAGGATCACTGGAACAACTGTTGCTGCTACATATCATGGGCACTATAATAATCTCTGCTCTGGGTCATGAAAAATGGCTAACTCGGTTATCAAATCTGGGGTCATGAGGCTCAATCATGGCATAGAACTGGTCATTATGGATGCTCTGGATTTGCTGAAAGTGGGAGATCATCAACTAGTGGCTCATCATTTGTTGATCTCAAAGTAAAGGAATGGCTCAAAGAACTGCTCAGTATTGCTCAGGAATAACAATAACCTAGCTATTATATATGTGACAACAGTTCCCAAGAGCTAGCCTCCATCAAAACCCACCAATCCTCTAGAAAACAAGGAAAAAACATCCCCGCGAAAGGAATGGTTGGATAAAAACAAAGTGGACAAGGACACATGGTGAGATTTAAAGAGAAAGAACTTATGTTTCAACTACAAAGAGCCATGGGCACCAAGCCATAGGTGTTTGAGTAAAGAGAAGGTACACCACATTGAAGTAGTTTTAGATAGTAGTGAGGAAGATTAATTGGAACAGAAACAAGAGGGAGAACTACCTTGTACAAAATTGGAACAATTTCCACAGAGAGGAACTATTGCTACCCTCACGAAATTCCCCACCTTCCGAACTATCAGGAGCAAAGGAAGTGTCCAGGGACAGCGTGCCATTACTCTGATCGATCGGGGGTAACCCATAATTTCATTGATGTCTCTTAGGTAGCGAGGAAGAGATTCCCCACTAAGGACTTTGAGGGCTTTAATGTTTCCATGGTTGGAAATCACAAGATGGAATGCACGTAGAGAATACCTTAGTTACAGGTACAACTTGGGAATTATACCTTGGTCGACATTTTTTATGCGGTGGATGTGCCAAACACGAGCATTGGTTTGGGAGTGCAGTGGTTGTACTCAATCGAGTAATATTTGACAAATTATCAAACATTAGAGATGGAGTTCCTAGCACCAGAGGAAAAGACTTGCACTGTAAAATGGCAAACTCTAACATAAAAGGATTCAAGAAGGGCCCAGTGGCATGAGAAGAACTCTTCAGGTAGACCTCTAAACAAACGTATTGTACGCACCAGCAAGCTCGGAAGAGGAGCCAACACTAGGATGTTCAATCCTCACAAGTACTCAAGGAGATATAAGGAAGGAATATAGGGCATAGGTGAGAAGAAATGGAAATTCAAAGAAAATAAAGAACAGCTCAACAAGGGAATGGAGTGGTTGATGAAAATGTCAAGAAGGGGCAGGGACGAATTGTTCGGTATATCGGTTGGAGATTGCTTAAGGACAAGCAATTTAAAGAGGGAGGACTATAATGTCCTTTTTCTGCTTGAGCAGCAGGAGTCAACCTGCTAATCTATTCAATTCCCATAGGTTCGAGCGGGTACTAATAAACAGGGAATTAGCTAATGCCACACAGGACAAAAGGACAACATGCACAGTGATATTTAGTCATTAGAAGGTAATAAGGACCGCCTAATCAATCAAGTGACATGCGTGACGTGGAGCATAATTCAAAATGCATGCGACATGCATCGTTTAAGTTGCATGCATGCATAAGTTAAGTTGCATGCAACATGCACAGGTCAAAAGAATAAAAAGGAAGCAAATCGACTTGGAGGTGATGCATATGTTATTATTGATGATCGAGATTCAATTTGAGAGCTCTGAGAGTTGTTTTAGGGTTGAGGGCGAATTGGCTTAACCATCATTGATTTCGTCGGTGAGACTTATCCGTCCTAGTCAATTCAAGAGGGTAGGTCATCTAGATCTATCACACGAACTTCAAATGAAAAATTTTGGAACCCCAACCTAGTTTCAAGTTTAGTTTCTCTGCATATAGTTTAATGCCCAAACCCCGACATACATAATCGTTTATAGTTAAAAAATTTCACTTTTTCCTTGAAACACGTGCAATTATTTCAACATAAACAACTCAAAAATTTAAATGGCATCCTGCTATTTCACACTAAGAAATTTATGACAGCCAATACACACATGAAGAATAGACTCGAAATTTTGACCAAAATGGTCCAAGACAAACTCCTAAGGGAAAACCTGTTTTCAGAGAGAGAAATTTATTTATTCAAGCAAAATTACAAAACATAACAACAATACTTATCTCCCTTCTCTTCTCCAAAAATGTGTCAGAGTCTCACTGTTGTCCGCCGATTGCAGACCAGCAACAGAAATCTTCCGAAAGTTGTCTCCTCTCTTGAGAAAGTGGGAGAGGTGTGACCTTGGGGGCAAGCACAGAGCCAGGTACTGTCACCTACTCCTAGCTCCTCCGTTTAGGCTAACTCCTAACGAAGCNNNATAGTTTCTATGGCTCAATGTGTTTAAATTAAGTTTTAATGTTCGAATGATGCGGATGGGTGTTGTTTAGGAGTTATTATAATGAAAGATGATTATAATTATGAAAATTTGAACACAAGACAAAGGCAATCCACGTTGCTGCACTGGATTAAAAAATGAACAATATATCAAGAACTTGTAAAAATAAAAGTGCATTCACAGACAAAGATTTTATATATCAAAAGGACAAAGCTCTGCAATGCTTGAAGAATAACAAAGATACAAGTCTTGAAGTAAAGCTAGTGGATATGTTATGCGAGTGCTCTTGGTACGTTTTAAATATTTTAATGGTCTTGTTTATTATGGCTTGAAAGAAGGTATCAGAGACCGACCGGAAAAGTGTTCAAAGTCATTCCGTTCTAGACATGTCAGCCTGTCCAATATCTCGGGCTGGTGTCCTGGAGGATTGACCAGCTAGTCGTGACTCTAAGACAACGGGGAGTTCTAGCGCCCTTACTGAGAATAGACTTGAATGCTTTCTACAACGCCGGTGCATTGGTTATGGGTAAAAAATTTATTAGGTTGTTATTGCGAGCTTAGCAAGTCCGTTCACCGTTTTGAGTACAAGCTCAACTATGACAGTCAGCAGAGCATACTAGGTGAGGGATGGCAATGAAGTAAATTAATTAGAGAGGAATGTGAGTTGAAAGATTTTATTAAAAGAGATAATTAAAACCCTCCGATAGAGAGCGCTCTTGACTTTGTCTTATGACAAAAGTTCAAAAGTCTTATCTATTCTATATGCCTAAGTGCAAGGATGATGCAAAAATTAACATGCTCTCCGATAGAGAGTGCTCTTGACTTGGTTTCCGGCAAGTTCAAGAGACTTAGAATTTAATTATTAAATTACAAAAGAAAAGTACATGACATAAAAGAAAAATTAAACAAACTCTCTGATAGAGAGCACTCTTGGTCCACCTTACAGTGAGATTCAAGAGATTTTGGTTCTTTTTAATTTTTGCAATATTATATCAAATGAAAGTAAACAAAACTTAAACTAACTAAGTAATGAAACATGAAAATTTTATTTTCTAACTTTTATGAAAGCAAACTTCTAAATAGTGAAACTACTATTTCCTATTCTACTCTAGCAAATTATTATGCAAACACAAAAATAACACTTGGGGGAAGAGGGGTGTGGGAGCCTTTATCCCACTTGCTTTTTATTAACTCTTTTACAGTGCTTTTTGATGCTTTTTGCCTCTTCCGAAAGAGCGGGGTGAGAAAGGGAAAGAGAGAAGAGGGAAGTTTTTTTTTGTCTTTTTGTTCTTTGCTTGCTTCCTTGCTTGCCTTTAGCTTTTAGGCGTTTCTTGATTTTTTCCTGAAAGTAAGAGCTTTAAACACTTGAAACATTATATGTTAATCAAAAAATTAAAAGAAACAAAACTACAAACTAACTCCTAAAAAAGGGATAAACTTCTACGGTGAAAATGGAGGGAAGAGAGAGGAGAAAAGGCTATGAAACAAGAGAGAAAAAAGGCAAAAGAGGGCTGTCCAAAAGGCAAAAAGAGGGCTGCAAAATGAATAAAAGATGGCTGCAAACTAACAAAGAGAGGGCTGCAAACTAAGTGAACAAAGGGGAAAAGAGGGCAACGAAGAGGAAAGAGGAAGAGCAAGCCAAAAAAGGCAATAGAAGGGAAGCCAAAAGATGGAAAAATGGAGACTAGGGCTTCCTAAAGTAACTAGTAACCAAAGAAAAAGATTTCTTGTAGATGGAACACAAGAGACAGAGAGAGACTCCCAGCTTTCTTTTTTTGGTATTAAAAGAAGACGATCCCTGTAGATCCTGCAATCACAAAGTGTTAAACAAAAATTGGTTGCTTGAAGCTTGGGATAGAAGCAGCTGAGCTCACACCCTTCTTCACCTATGAGGCCTAATAACACACCAAAACTCAATACAAAACATGAGATCAAAATTATATGCTAGTATGCTAAGAAAATTAAATCAAGATCAACATTACGTATATACCGATTACTCATGTCCATCGAGATACTAATCTTCTTCGCATAAACAACAAATTGATTATTCTACTGTGCCAGCAATGGCCTTCTTGAGCTAACAAAATAATTGATCTCATGCAAGTATTAAAGAAATAGGGGTTAGAGACAATATCACCTCAACCATTAGAAAGCTACCACATGCACGAGCTCATAGACCTCCAAAGTCGAATCTTTATTAACAAATTCAAAGCAAATGCTTGATACAATTTTCTCAGAGTAACTCTACTACAAAGTTCGATCCCAATAGAGCTCAAAGAGCCTCTATTTATACAAAGAGAGAAGGATAAAACCCTAAAACCAAAAATCCATCAAATGAGGGCCAATCCCCATGATTTAGCTGACTTGGCACATAACTGAGAGCCCAAACCTAAAATAAAGTTGGTGTGAGTGAGGGGTGGCCTCCACCTAGGCAAGGTGCCCCCACTCCCAACCCTAATCACCAAAATCCATCCACTGAATAGCCCACACATGTGAAGGCGCCTCCTTGAGCAGAGAAGGGCATGAGCATGAAGAGAGGCGTGAGCTTGAAGCACTGGTGATAATGGATGCCAAATCCCTTGGGTTTTGCACCAAACACTATTTGCATTTATTTCCCAGCTTTGTAATAATCATCAAACCAATCACTGCTCTCCAAATCACCCAACTCGTGAGCTCGACTAAAGAGGACGAGTTTGCTAACTGAATGCGACTTTAATGCTCTTTGATTGTTGACTAAAGAGGATTTGTGCCAAGATGAATCGTCATAAATGCCCATTGCCATGTCATTTAACCTTTTATTTTATTCAATTTGGTTTATTTTGGAGAGTTTTTTATTTTCTCCAAAATATTCATTTTTAATATTTTAATTAATAATTTCTCCGTAAATAACTTTTTTGAGAAATTATTAATTATGAGGCTGAATAAACTTCTGAAACGTGGGGATAGCTGGCTGGTTGATCATTGATGATTTTTGGCTTAAGGTTAGATCCTTCAATCACTGAATTCGGGTTCTGGATGACTGACATATTACAAATTGAAATTTTTCCATTTAAACTATGGAAAAATTAAAAAATTAAAAACCGAAAATCCAACGCGTCCAGTAAAAAAAAATTCGGAATTTTTTCTGAGGGTCCTAGTGACTTAGGACATGACCATAGTCTATTCTAATAATGTTTAGTAGGTTTATACATACTCAGTTTGGCTTTAATAACCCCCCAAGGCCCAGAATTCAAAATGGAGCATTCCAGCTTTGGAGGAAGCGGGAGAAAACCTCGTCGATTATACTCAGCTATAGGCAAAGCATAATTGACAAGGGCAAAAAACTCCCTGGAATACCTTAGTTGAAATTCTACGTCTTAGGAGATCGACCCACTCAAAACACCCTACTAGCACATTTTATTACAAACCCCGCGGGGCCATGGTCATAATTACTTAAAACAAAAACTGACTAGCCAAAACTGGCTAGGCACAAAGGCGGATCATCCGATACACTGGAACACAAACATTTATCATGTTTGTCAAATGGCGGCTCCTTAGCTAATCCAACTATGGTACAAATAAGTTGGTAACACTCACAATAGTCTGCTGTACAGACTGCATTAATTACAGTGTTGTACGGTCTCACACGTGTGATTGTATGACCTCATTAATAGTTGTACGGAGCTCGAATTTTGTGCTCGCTGCTACAAGATTTTTTTGCCTCGAAAAACGTGCCTATCAAGGCTGAATTTAATGTTGTACTATCTCATTAAATGTTGTACGCACTGTTGTACTAATGCATTAATTGTTGCACCTGCTGCCTCGATTTATGTGCTTATTTTCAGCCTTGAAAAAAGTGCAAACCTCCTCGATTTCTATGCCTGGTACGATTTGCAATAAATGATGGTACAACCTGCTTTGAAACTTATGCCCACTCCTTGGAATTTGTGCCCTGTGTTATCACAGATATAGTAGCCATGCTACCATATTCTACTTTTCAGATACAGTACATTTTTCAGCCAAATCTCTTACATATGAGATGCTGAGATGAGCAGTTTTGGCGGATCATTCTTTTGTTAGTGGACTATTATACTCCTCCCATGTCAGGATTGAGCCTCAAGACACTCAGATTCGAGGACTGATGTAGCCATTTGGTCATTTGCAGAGCAGTTGATGATGCCCAGATTCGTTTTAGTGTTTTCTCATTGGACTGATGATGGTTCAGATGGATTATTTGCATGGTTATGACTCAACATTTATTATATTGTGTTATGGTTATCATTGCTCTTATACTCATCTTTGTGACATATATTAGCATCTAGTGTCATGATTTGGCGGCCATAAATATATGGACTTGGATGTATTTGTATTATGTATTGATGTCCCTACTTAGACTTGGAAGTTCTTGATCTATACTCATTGGCGTTAGCGTCCTTAGGGAGAATAGAGGTAGTCATTCCCACCATTTCTTTGGCTTGCTGGTGTTGGCTTCATCATTCACTGTCTCCACCCATCCATTACCTTCCAGTTTTGTTTTAACCCACCTTACTACTTGACTTGTGGCATGGAGGACCTTTCCCCGCCAGAACCTTTGTTGGACAAACCTCCTTGTTTATATTATGTCTCAACTCTGAGTTGGTGACAGAACTTGCCTTTGGTGAGTTGGATTGTATGCCTAGATCATTCTGGTTGATTGTCCCGATGTTTGGCACTATGCAGAACTCCCCCTGGTCACTCGAGATGTTGTTGGCTAAAACTAAAAGCTCATGTACTACTTGTATTGGAAATGTTTATATATGCACCCATGGAAAATGAAAATGCTAAAACTGTGTTTTGTTAACTTAAGTGAAAAAAGGCAAGAACAATGAAATGCTAAAACACCCATTGAAGGGTATAAGAAAAGGTCCCAAAAGCAATGGTTAAATATATGCTATATCCAAATATTGCTGACCTTATACATTTGAATATGTCCCAGATGAAAGTTGTGATTAGCTGTGCTTTTAAGCACTGGTGAAGTCCCAAAGGGTCATGTAGGACAAAAAGGCCATGGAAATAAAATTGATGGTCCTAATGAACTTGGATCAAACTTGATGTAGACATGATGCCTAAAGTTGAATAAGCACTCTCTCAACAACTTAACCATTTGTGAGGCACCGCCATTCCTTGTGTTGTTGTTTGTCCTGTAAGTGGTTATAGTGGGTATTCCCCTTCTATATCCAAAGTGTTATGATGTTAAGTAGGAAGTCATCCTTTGCCCTAGCCTTGTCAATTTCATCCTTCACCCTTCACTAGCAAATTGACTACAACTATGAAGTGAGTATAGTCCTGAAAGTCTGGTCTGAATAATAATAAATAAAAGCCTATATATGTATTTGGTTGATGTACCGCCAGTGAGATGACTTCTACTTGTTGTGATTGTTGCTTAAGTGATTTGTAGAGCATGTCTTAGCCATATAGCACTTGCAACAGATGGATGATACTCTGAGTTATATTATTGGTATCTGGTCATTTACAGATGATTATATTGTCTATTGGATATTGTTGATAATCAGGCATAAGACCTGGAAAGGATATGAGTATACACTCTAGATGGATTTGGACTCTCTGAGTCTAATGAGGTATTTTATTTTCAGTTCCGGGCATTGGCAACGATGATCAGACTCATTTTACCTTTCTGATGCAGTTTTGCTTCACAGGATGATGTGTCTGAGCAGGAACATGTTTTATTTGGATCTCCTAGGGCATTGTATGGGGCATAGATGGTGCAGCCACTTGATTGTACCATAGTACCGCCATCCCAGAAATCCTGGTGGGCTCAGTTGGACAACACAAGAACCCTAGGAGGCTATTTTGCCAGGTTCACATTTCCTGAGGCAGATTAAAAAATGATTGAATGGTTATTGAAGAAATCAATTTGGGCTACTGAGGCAAGGAAATCACATGGGATGAGTCATGATGATGAGAGTGATGTCCTCCGCACCTTCTCTAGCAGTTGCAGCACCTGACTGGGCCCAAATCTATTTTTTGGGCATTTTTATATTATTTTCTAGGGCTTTTGGTAGGCTCACGATTTCCTCAAGGAGGCACAAAGTCAAAAAATTAGAATATTATATTATTTTATTGTGCCATGGGGCACCCAGAGGGAGTTAGTTAACACTCCATGGACCCGCCATGTGCTTCATTTATTTCTTGTTGAGTGGGGTACCCTCTTTATGGATGATCTAGTCCACTTTGGTACTTTATAGTTATATTGATCCATGTATTGTATGTTGAGCTCATCTCAACCATTGATTAGAACATTTATATCTTTTAATCTTAGCCACTCGTTTTGAAAGTGGTTAGAATTTTCGTTCTCTCATTTCTATTTAAAGGGGAGAGATTCTCATTTGTAAGTGGTCTTTGGCTCTTAGATCTGATTAATTGAAAGATTTTTTTTGTGGATATTTTCTGGATCTACTTTGCATCTGATGTTCTTCGGTGGTGATTGAAAAATCTCTTGCTTCCTAGCATTCGAAATATTGTGTGAGATCTATATCTTTTTTCAGGATCATTGTCTTGTCTACAGGAGGGCGTTTTCAGCTAGAGCGTTTTTGCAAGGGCACCTCAACTCGCTCGGATTGTCTTTGTCTTATATAAGGGGGTTTTCATTAGCTTTATTGTGATCTATGATTACATCTTGTTACTTTTCTGTAGATCTAGCTTTTTCTTTCGTGGTACAGCAAATCTGATATTGTTGACGTTTGCTTGTGCAGGATAGGGGGCGCATTGGTCACCTGGAGCATAACGTTGGTCGTAGAACTCACTCAGATCTTCCAGAATTGATCGGGATGGAGGGGATCATCATCATCATCAAGGCATCCACAAGTATTTCCAAGTAAGATCTACAGGTCAGTCTCTTTTCTTTCAGATCTCAATCCATTGTACCTGCTTTTCTTCAAAATTTCTTAAAAACTCCTAAATAATAAAAAATCCAAAAAAACACTTAATCAAAGAACCGCTCGATCTTTGGACAAACCACTGCTGGGTTTTATAGATCGGGCACCCCTCTCACCAAATCCTCCTCAACGCTGTCAAAATTGTGACTGGTTTGCCCTAGATCTGACTTTTTGACTGCTCAAACCCCAGCGCCCCTACTGAAATTTTGACTTTTCCAAATTTGACTTTTTTCCGGAAAATAATCACTTGGGTTTGTAGATCAGGTCTCCCTCACTCCAGAACACCCCCAACCCTGAGCTAGTTCCTACCAGGTAGCCCTAGATCTGAAAAACTGGCTTTCAGCATCCTAGCTTCCCTCATCAGAGTTTGATTTTTCCAGATCTGATTTTTTTAGAAATTTTCTGACTTGGGTTTGTAGATCAGGCCATTCTGATCTCATCTCCCCTCCAACGCTGAGTTGATAGTCTCCTGGTTGTCTTAGATCTCCAGATCTGTCTCTCCAAACCCTAGCGCTAGCCCTCCTCCTGTCGGTTTCCCTATAAACTGAATGTTCCGGGCCAAACACTTTTCTGGTTCCATAGATCAGAGCATATCCCAGGTGGGTTCACTTTAACGTTGTACAGATATTGACTCCATTGCCCAAGGCCCAACAGGCACTGATCTCCAAGCCTAGCGCTAGCCCTCTTTTGACCTTTTTCCCCTGAAAGTTGACTGCTCCTTGATGACTCAAGTAATCTGTCATTGTCATATCTCTCATTGAGCCTATCCCTTTGGTACTAGACAGTCCCAACTCTGTCCTAACTCACCCTGTCTCGGTTACATTTCCCAAGGCAGTGGTTATCTTCATCAGTTGCTAGTACCTCAACCCTAGATCTAGTATTTACTATTACCCCTATACGTCACTCGTATTTCACTTTAGATCAACCCTCATACGACTAAATCCCTCATCCAAAGCCCTAGTCCACTTAGTATTATCTTCCATAGATCTAGAGTTTCCAATTACCTTACACCTTACTTACCTCAAGCCATACTTGATCTGATCTGGTGTCTAGGTCTGATCTCTCCTATCAGGAGTAGATCTGGGTCTCCCCCATTGTTGTCTTGGACTTAGATAACATAAAGCGAAGACTGCATTGATTGGCGTGACAACCATCCATTTGGGAGTCTAGGCAGTCCTGGTTCCACCTCCTTAGTTGCTTGCCCCTTTACCATTCATCCCGGATCTACCATACATAGGCAACTACAAGGTTGGTGATAACATTTTGGCACCGCTGCCGGGGAGGTAGAGGCCTACCTTGGTTCAACATACCTCACCTCTCCTATGACATTATCCGTTGGTCAACACGGCAATTCGTTCACCTGGCGACTCCACTGAGAAGCGAACCCATCACATAAATCATAATGAATTCAGATGTATTTTTGAAACACATGAAGGAATTGACCAAAAACATGATTGAAACTACAAGACAAATAAACGAAAGGGATAGATGGAGGTTAGACTACGGGTATGAGGATGATCTCGAGCATGATTATGGGTATGAATCTGGTTATCACAATCTTTATGATACCCACCAACTTCCTCACCCATGCAATAAAGATTTTCCAACCATCCTGAGTGGACCTGTAAGTCGACATGAACCTAAAAGTCAGTCCCAGTCAAAGCCTTATAGCCAAGTAACCAAAGCTATTAAAAAACAAGACAAACGGTCTCCTTTTGACTTTTCTGAGATACCGAGAGCACCTCATCCTATACCAAACGATTACACTAGGAGGTTGCCCCAGTTTAGTGGAAATAATGATATATCTATTGAGAGTCATTTGGACATTCTCTGGGATTACATGGAAATTAGAGGTGCGGACAATGAGGATGTTTATATGCAATACTTAGGAGAATCCTTGCGAGGGGACGTTCGACTATGGTTTGATCATTTAGCATCAGAATCCATCACTAGGTATGACATGTTCACAGATCTGTTAATAGAAAAATGGGGTAGGAACACTGATAGTTCTTTAGAGTGTGAATCTATCAATGATTACAATCAATATATTGGCAATTTGCTTTCTCAATTGGACTAGTCCTCTCCTGAAATGTTTCAAATTATGAGCGTGCCTGCAATCCATAAGAATGTTACAGAGTACTTTGAGGATAATGTTTCAAAACCTCATGCTGAAATTAAGAGGGATATAAATCAAATCATACAAGATACTCTATTATCATTACCTGAAGCAGTCACAGAGCAAATCTTGGATTTAATCCATGGAAGGGAACCTAACAATCAAGAAATATCCATAGTTGAGCCTTCCATTTGTGAGTCCATTAAAGAGCCTTTAGAAGACCAACTTCATAGTCATTGCCTAATTGACGATAATTTGAGTCAGTATTCAAGCCATCTGAATCAGGATTCGGACTTTGATGAAATCAATCAAACTTCTGTTGAAGAGAAATCTTATGGTCATATTGTGATTCAAGAGCACGCCTGTAAGATTGATAGGGAAACTGAAACCGAACTTATTGATGTGTTTCCTTATCTAGAGCTAAAAGAAGAACAATCACATGATGATACGATTATAAGTGAACTTGATCGAGAACATTGTAATGAGGAGCCTTGTCCTGATAGTACCGATAGAATTCCTCATCCAATCCTTAATCAGAAGATGTTGGTTCGATGTGTAGATACTGACCTTGTTTCGAATTTTGAAATCACTCCTGGAATTAATTTAAAAACTCTTTCCTCTCGTCAATTTTTGAGATCAATTATTCCAAGTCCGGGAGAAAATTTTCAATCCACCCTCCCGTCCCAACTCTTCAAGTCTTCTTGTATGGGTTTGTCTTTTAGTCAAGTTGTTACTTTCGAAATTTTGAATCGGGAGTTTAAGCATTATCACGTAATTGGGGAAATGCACTTCATGTCTCTTCTCAGTCATCCGTAATGAATAATTTTTTTCAATTTGTAAATCTGTATTATGGATGGCTGAAGAAGTTGTATAAAGATCAATTTCATCTTTTCTCCGTTTTTAAACAGCAAATGGGCTTGATCTCATTCACAGTTTCATTACATTACAACTTGTCCCCATTTGATTCTCCTGGAGTGAATAGAATTGAATGTCCTAGTAGTGTAAAGGAGAAAACAGAGAACTGTTTGGAGTGGCCTTGTAAATCTGTATTATGGATGGCTGAAGAAGGTGTATAAAGATCAATTTCATCTTTTCTCCGTTTTTAAACAGCAAATGGGCTTGATCTCATTCACAGTTTCATTACATTACAACTTGTCCCCATTTGATTCTCCTGGAGTGAATAGAATTGAATGTCCTAGTAGCGTAAAGGAGAAAACAGAGAACTGTTTGGAGTGGCCAAGTCATGAATCATATTGTCTTCTTCCATCAAGAGCAAACTTGCATACCTTTTATGATCCTATCAATATTTTGAGGGACGAAGTTCTGAAAAGTAAATTGCATCCTTGGCATGATTTCATTCCATATCGTTATTTGAATTTCAAACAACAAGTTAAAATGGTTTCAATTTTCATATACATTACTTTTAAACCATCTTTGGCTTGTTGGGTCATTAAAGAACACTCAATAGATTCGTTCAGCAAGTGGTTGCACTGGATTTATGATTTTACCTAAAACATGTTTAAATGGGTTAGAGTAGGTAGGTAGGATGAATAAGCCTTACCCAGCAGTAGTGTAGAACCTTGCATCTTTGCCTGAGGCTCACCTTTGAAGCTCTTAGTATAGTTTTGATTTCTGTTATCCTGCACAATAAAAATCAAACTTTTCTTGAAAGTTACGGTTATAGATTAGATTTATTTTCTGCTTTTCAGTTTTATGCATGCTTACCACATATTGTTCTGACGACCGGTCTGTGAGTTTGGTATAGCTCTGGATATGCTGCAGGTAGTCGATGACATTTTGGTAGCGGTTGCAGAGCTGGAAGGATTGATCGAGGATGCGAGAAGCAGAGTACAAGGACCAGAGATTCTAAGGTTCTCAAGCGCTCTTTTCAGTAGAGCACTTGTCCCAGTTGGAGCCAGATGTTATCACATATATAGTAGCCAGGCTACCATATTCTACTTTTCATATACAGTACATTTTTCCGCCAGATCTCTTACATATGAGATGTTGAGATGAGCAGTTTTGACGGATCATTATTTTGTTAGTGGATTATTATACTCTCCCATGTCAGGACCAGATTCGAGGACTGATGTAGCTATTTAGTCATTTGCAGAGCAGTTGATGATGCCCAGATTGGTTTTAGTGTTTTCTCATTGGACAGATGATGGTTTAGATGGATTATTTGCATGGTTATGACTCGGCATTTATTATATTTTGTTATGGTTATCATTGTTCTTATACTCATCTTTGTGACATATACTATCATTTAGTGTCATGATCTGGCAGTCATAATATATGGACTTGGATGTATTTGTATTATGTATTGATGTCCCTACTTAGACTTGGAAGTTCTTGATCGATACTCATTGGTGTTACCCTCCTTAGGGAGAATAGAGGTAGTCATTCCCACCATTTCTTTGGCTTGCTAGTGTTGTCTTCATCATTCACTGTCTCCACCCACCATTACCTTCCAGTTTTGTTTTAACCCGACTTACTACTTGACTTGTGGCATGGAGGACCTTACCCTGCTAGAACCTTTGTTGGACAAACCTCCTTGTTTATATTGTGTCTCGGCTCTGAGTTGGTGACAAAACTTGCCTTTGGTGAGTTGGATTGTATGTCTAAATCATTCTGGTCGGTTGTCCCAATGTTTGGCACTATGCAGAACTCCCCCTGGTCACTTGAGATGTTGTTGGCTAAAACTGAAAGCTCATGTACTACTTGTATTGGAAATGTTTATATATGCGCCCATGGAAAATGAAAATGCTAAAACTGTGTTTCTCAATATATGTGAATAAGGGCAAGAGCAATGAAATGCTAAAATACCCCTTCAAGGGTATAAGAAAAGGTCCCAAAAGCAATGGTTAAATATATGCTATATCCAAATATTGCTGACCTTATAAATTTGAATATGTCATGAATGAAAGCTGCGATTAGTTGTGCTTTTAAGCACTGGTGAAGTCCCAAAGGGTCATATACGCCAAAAAGGCCATGGAAATAAAATTGATGGTCCTAATGAGCTTGGATCAAACTTGATGTAGACATGATGCCTAAAGTTGAATAAGCATTCTCTGAACAACTTAACCATTTGTGAGGAACCGCCATTCCTTGTGTTGTTGTTTGTCCGACAGGTGGTTATAGTGAGTATTCTCCTTCCATATCCAAAGTGTCATGATGTTAAGTAGGAAGTCATCCTTTGCCCTAGCCTTGTCAATTTCAGTCTTCACCCTTCACTAGCAAATTGACTACAACTATGAAGTGAGTATAGTCTTGAAAGTCTGGTTTGAGTAATAATAAATAAAACCCTATATATGTATTTGGTTGATGTACCACCTGTGAGATGACTACAACTTGTTGTGATTTTTGCTTAAATGATTTGTAGAGCATGTCTTAGCCTTATAGCACTTGCAGCAGATGGATGATAGTCTGAGTTATATTATTGGTATCTGGTCATTTACAGGTGATTATATTGTTTATTGGATATTGTTGATGATGAAGCAGAGACCTGGAAAGGGTATGAGTATACACCGTAGATGGATTTGTACTCTCTGAGTCTAATGAGGTATTTTATTTTCAGTTCTAGGCACTTGTAGAGATGATCAGGCTCATTTTACCTTTCTAATGCAGTTTTGTTTCACAGGATGATGTGTCTGAGCAGGGAGATGTTTTATTTGGATCTCCTAGGGCACTGTATGGGGCATTGGGGGTGCCGCCACTTGATTGTACCATAGTACCCCCATCCTAAAGATCCTAGTGGGCTCAATTGGACAACGCAGGCACCTAGGAGGCTGTTTTGGCAGGTTCACATTTCCCGAGGCAGATTAAAAAATGATTAAATGGCTATTGAAGAAATCGATTTGGGCTACAGAGGCAAAGAAATGACATGGGATGAGTCATGATGATGAGAGTGATGTCCTCCGCACCTTCTCCAACAATTGCAGCACCTGATTGGGCCCACACCTATTTTTTGGGCATTTTTATATTATTTTCTGGGGCTTTTGGGAGGCTCATGATTTCCTCAAGAAGGCACAAAGTCAAAAAATTAAAATATTATTTTATTTTATTGTGCCATGGGGCACCCAAAGGGAGTTAGTTAACACTCCATGGACCCACCATGTGCTTCATTTATTTCTTGTTGAGTGGGGTATCCTCTTTATGGGTGATCTAGTCCACTTTGGTACTTTATGGTTATATTGATCCATGTACTGTATGTTGAGCTCATCTCAACCATTGATTAGAACATTTCTATATTTTAATCTTAGCCACTCATTTTGAAAGTGGTTAGGATTTTGGTTCTCTCATTTCTATTTAAAGGAGAGCGCTTCTCATTTGTAAGTGGTCTTTGGCTCTTGGATCTGATTAATAGAAATATTTTTTTTGTGGATATTTTCTTGATCTGCTTTGCATCTAATGTTCTTCAGTGGTGATTGGAAAATCTCTTGCTTCTTAGCATTCGAAATATTGTGTGAGATCTAAATCTTTTTTCGGGATCATTGTCTTGTCTACAGGGGGGCGTTTTCAGCTGGAGCATTTTTGCAGGGGGACCTCAACTCGCTCGGATTGTCTTCGTCTTATATCAGGGAGTTTTTATTCGCTTCATTGTGATCTATGATTACATCTTGTTACTTTTCTGTAGATCTAGCTTTTTCTTTTGTGGTACAACAAATATGATATTGTTGACGTTTGCTTGTGTAGAATAGGGGGGCGCATTGGTCACTTGAAGCATAACGTTGGTCCTAGAACTCACTCAGATCTTCCAGAATTGATCGGGATGGCAAAGATCATCATCATCAAGGAATCTACAAGCATTTCTAGGTAAGATCTACAGGTCAAACTCTTCTCTTTCAGATCTCAATCCATTGTACCTTCTTTTCTTCAAAATTTCTTAAAAACTCCTAAATAATAAAAAATCCAAAAAATACGTAATTAGGGAACCGCTCAATCTTTGGACAAACCACTGCTGGGTTTTGTAGATCGGGCACCCCTCTCACCAAATCCTCCTCAACGTTGTCCAGATTGTGATTGGTTTGCCCTAGATCTGACTTTCTGACTGCTCAAAACCCAGCGCCCCTACTGAAATTTTGACTTTTCCAGATTTGACTTTTTCCAGAAAATAATCACTTGGGTTTGTAGATCAAGTCTCCCTCAGTCCAGAACACCCCCAACACTGAGCTAGTTCCTGCCAGGTAGCCCTATATCTGGAAAACTGACTTTCAACATCCTAGCTTCCCTCATCAAATTTTGACTTTTCTAGATCTGATTTTTCTAAAATTTTCTGACTTGGGTTTGTAGATCAGGCCATTCTGATTTCATCTCCCCTCCAACGCTGAGGTGATAGTCTCCTGGTTGTCCTAGATCTACAGATCTGTCTCTCCAAACCCTAGCGCTAGCCCTCCTTTTGTTGGTTTCTCTATAAACTGAATCTTCCGGGCCAAACACTTTTCTGGGTCCATAGATCAGGGCATATCCCAGGTGGGTTCACTTTAATGCTGTGCAGATACTAACTCCATTGCCCAAGGCCCAACAAGCACTGATCTCCAAGCCTAGCGCTAGCCCTCTTTTGACCTTTTTCCGTTGAAAGTTGACTGCTCTTTGATGACTCAAGTAATCTGACATTGACATATCTATCATTGAGTCTATCCCTTTGGTACTAGAAAGTCCCAACTCTGTCCTTACTCACCCTATCTTGGTTACGTTTCCCAAGGCAGCAGTTATCTTCATCAATTGGTAGTACCTCAACCCTATATCTAGTATTACCCCTATAGGTCACTTGTATTTCACTTTGGATCAACCCTCATACAACTGAAGCCCTCATCCAAAGCCCTAGTCCACTTAGTCTTATCTTCCATAGATCTAGAGTTTTCAATTACCTTACACCTTATGTACCTCGCGCCATACTTGATCTGATCTGGTGTTTAGGTCTAATCTCTCATGTCGGGAGTATATCTAGGTCTCCCCCGTTGTTGTTTTGGACTTAGATAACATAAAGAGAAGACTGCCTTGATTGGCATGACAACCATCCATTTGGGAGTCTAGGCAGTCTTGGTTCCACCTCCTTAGTTGCTTGCTCCTCTACCATCCATCTGGATCCACCATACATAGGCAACTACAACGTTGGTGATAACACCCTGCTCAATCTTCTCAGTATTTGTGCAAGGATTTTCCCTCTTCTTCTCTTAAAATCAACTTCTCTCTTCTTGCTCTTCTCTTCTCCAAAATTCTCTTTTGTGAAAGTGAACAATTGAATCTCTCAATCTACGCTGTTGGGAGCGGGGAGCGGGAGCGAAAAGGGAAATTTTCAAAAGATTTCGTTTTAGGAGCGTTTTGGGAGCATTTTTTATATAATACATATTTTAATTTATTTTGATGCATATATATTAAAAAAACATGTATTATGCCAAATTAGCTATAGAAAACATAGATATAACCATTTAATACAAATATAACATCAATCATCTAGGAGCTGTGACTTGTAACATTGTCGTCAAATGATCAATCATCAACAACATCAACCTTCAAATTTCAACATATAATATTTGGCATCAACAAACTCTAACAGTCTAACAGATAACATCAACCATGAAATGAAACAAAGCATCATAATATCATATTCAATACCAAAGAGTTGTAAGATCATAAGATAATAAGAATCAAGATGCAATCAACAATTTAAAGTTCAAACTTCAAAGTAGACCATAATGTTTACAAAATTGGCCTCGAGAAGAAGATGAATGGCCTCCACAGATTGCCAGACATTGTGAAGCTAAAGGCAAAACTCCTGCATCTGGAAACTTGCTAGTGGTTGGGGGTGTGTAATATCCCGAATACTGATATACTATTGTTTAACTATTCTAGGGCTTGCTTGTAGCCTCAAGATTTACAATAATACTGAATAAAAATGTGCATGCAAGGTGTCGTGTTAATGGCCCTGTTATCCCTAAAGTTGGACCTAGACTACAGGGGATCCAAGCTTAAGGAAATCTTAGTTTGACAATGACTAAATCAAATGAAATCAAACTCACAATAAAAGCTGGTAACTAATGTACTCTCACAGTACTATAGGGTATTAGGCTGACAACATATGTTTGTACAGTTTACAGGATTGAAATCAAAATCATCACACACTTTACAATGAGCTGGTATATAACATATGGATAAGTACAGATATTCATAGGCAGATCAGAGTGTATGACAGGCTGGTAAAACAGTGAGGGCTGGAAAGAAAATCATAAAGATCAGATAACATAAACATACAGAACAGCATTCAATACAAAGGAATCTATGATCCTGATAACATAAAGTGAAAATATAACTGTGTATGAATAATAAAGGTAACTGTTTCTTCAAATAAGAATTACAATAATGGATTGTGAATGACCATATATGTAAAAGAATTACCAAAGAAAACAGCTCATGTAGTACAGAAACAAATCATCATTATATATCATTCAAAGCTAGAACCTGTTGAAGCTGCAAAGACTTTATGCTATACAAAGGTGTTTACAATTATCCAGCATCATCCCCAAAACTGCCAACCTCCTCAGTCCCCTGTGCTCGAGACTTCTCCTCAAAGGAAGAACTCTGCCCAGTCGAGACCTCTCCTCTCTAGCCCTTGTCTCTTCTAGAGACTCTGCTTAAATACTAAATATCTGTTTGTTGAAGCTAACTATGAGATCCTATTTCTAAGGATCCAGCCTTCACAAAAATAGGGAAATCCCTTTTAAATAGTTTTTTAGCACAAGTGTAAACTAAGAGAAACATCTGTCAACAAACAGAATTGGTTTCCATGCCAAGTGGAGTAACTTTGAAGCAAAATCAGAAGCGCCACCATTTATCTCCCCACTTGGGCTTTCATTTCCTCGGCGAGTACGACTACGTGTAAGACTTGCAAAAGACCTCCCAGGCCTTGACGGTGTTGGCAAAATCCGTCTATTTGGACTTCTGCTAGCTTCCAAAATCAGAAATCAAACTACTAGAATATTCTCCTTCATCCATGGCATTTGACTTGGCTTTAGCCACTGTGCCTAATAGAGCAAAATTTCCAGTGCCTATACCCTTTGCATTTTCAAACTGGGAATTACCAATGCTGCTCTGAATCTCAATGTTTCGATTCGATGAGTTGGGCCACAGATCCTGATCAGATCTATATGCATTTCCATCTAATGACAACTGTTGTGATTGTAGAACTACTCTTTTACCATCCTTCATGTTCATTTTCATAGATGATGAACTGACATCAAGTTTGTCGATACCTGTCTCAAACT
>LPNX010775722.1:336355-376613 GCA_001517045.1 Pseudotsuga menziesii
ATCCTAGACTCTCTAGAGAGAGCAAGTCAGCAGAGATGTACGAATCTGAAGGACTAATTAGGCTAAATCCACGACTTGATGACAACTGAGGCGGCCTGTAAAGCCCATATCCCATTAAAAAATATTCGATTGGTATCAGCATTGCATGAGGCTGTTCCTCTGTGACAAGAGATCCGCAAACTTCAGCTCATCGGTACCACTGCTGGAAAAGACATCATCAAATTCCCCAAATCCTTGAAAGAATTTATGAGGCATTCGTGCAATCTCTCGCAATTCAAACATATCAAGCTCCCAAATGCCAATTCCTTTTATTATACCAGGCCTATCAGCCTTACCAATGTCGCCAACCATCACCAAACGCTCCATGTGACAATCTTTGTAGTGGGAATATCCACCACTTCCAAAGTAGCAAGCAATACCACAAGTCATGTGCTTCTGGCTTATCAGGTGATTCTATATACAATTCTGTTTTGAACAGTAGCAAACTTGGAAAGCTGAGAAGATCGAATATTCATGCTGCAGGATGATGTTTACCATGAAGGAACCTCCTAAGACCATACTGACTAGTTTACTGAGGAATTCTCGCTCTGATTGACTCGGCATGACCAACCAGGTATAAACATAAAATATGAAACAAATCAAAATTTAAAAACCATAAAACCCAATCAAAATCAAAAATTTTAAAAATAAACACTAGGAACAATCCTAGAGATAACAGGCCCTAAATTATAGTTGAACTAGGGCATAGATTTGTAGGAAGAAGGTAAACACTTACCACTGATAATCAAGTTGAAGATACTCCAGAGATAAGACGCATGCATATAAAGCTAAGCCGGTGAAGTAATCTTGCTCCTTTCCTGGTGTTGACGCCCGACAGCATGAAACCCCCTCTTTCAGCTAAAGATGACGTTTTTTATGGAGGAGTGACCTGTTGGTGCTGAGATTTTGCCAGGATGTAGATCTTCCCGTGCCAGACAGAATGACCATAGCATGTAGAGATTCTGAACTCTCCAAAAGCCCTATCGAATTGGTTTACCAATCTGATGCTCACGCCCGCAACCTCTCGAATCTGCTGATAATTGCTCTGGATGAGCAAATCGGAAGCTAATGATTACCCAATGCAGTGGAGTGACCCTGTCAGTGAAGGTGATGCTCGTGTACAGAAGATAAACCGGGATTCAGAGACCCAATGAATACCTTGGGGTTTTCCAGCTAAATCAAATAATCTTCTAGTGGATACTGAATCGTTGGATATGGATGAGTACGATGAATGTTGTTGATAAACCTGGATGGTCTATCCTGAAAGAGACTAGGGAGATAGTTGCACTGCTGAACCCTCGTTAGCTGAAAACGCCTTCTTCAACCCCAACGGCTGCACGCTGTGTTGCTGCTCAAAAACTCCAAATCAACAATCATAATAATAATAAATAGGTCATTTAGTCCAATAACCCTTCTTAAATAGATCAGCATGCGCTTTTAGGGTTTGCATGTCACTTTTAGGGTTTATGCTTCACTTTTGCATGCATGCAATTCTAATTTTATGTTGAATTTTAAGCCTAAAGAAATAAGGCTTCTTTTTTCCGACTGATGATGACTTTAATATTGAATGAGTGTCCCAGTTTGTTTTAAGTACCAAATGCCCTCAATCAATTCCCTCTTATGCAGTACCCGCTCGAACCTATGGAAATTAAGTAGGTCAGTGAGTGTTTTGGTGCTTAATTAGAAGAGGACATTACAGTCCTCACCGCTTGAAATTGCTTGTCCTCAAGCAACTGCAAACTAGGATGCTGCAATACCTGCTCTGCCTCCCATGTGGCATCCTCCATAGGCAATTCTTTCCATTTTACCAGGTACTCTCAAATCACCATGTTTGGAGTTTTCTTTCTCGCACATGTAGGATTCTCTCTGGAATCAATACCAAAAGCCCTTCATCATCTAAGGGAGGAAACTTGGTGGATGGAACAACGTGTTGCCCTACTATTTTCTTGAGGTTGGACACATGAAAAATGTTACCTACTAAGTCATACTTAGTCGGTATTATCAAGTGAGCCAGGTGATGAGAACATACACTTGTTCACCTTTCAAAATTCAGAAGCCATTCAGGCTTTGTCTGGGAACTTTTTGTTTTTTTGTAAACACATGTTCATACCCCCTTGGGAAAATTGTAAAAAATGTCCTAGCAATTAATTTTTTTATAAAAGGCTCGGCTTCCAGGACTTGAGCATCAAGCTGACTAGACCAGAGTGTTTTTCCCTTGGTTATTATTGGTTGTTGAACAAACGACTAATAATTTTTTAGTTTTCACTCACACCTCCAAAGTTGAGGTAGTCGTCTTGGTGTTTCGGCCTTAGGAGGTTATTAGAGCCTTCGTGTCAATGTTTTTCAACGTGTTAGGCATTGATTTTGAGTCGTATGGACATGTGCTAGGTCCCCTTAGAGTTTCATCAGTTTCCGAGAAAATAAAAAATTTCCGCAAAATTAGGCCATTTTTTAATGGTTTAAATAGAAAATTTCAAAATGTAATAAAAGTCAGATACGGAGTCCGTTTCTGACGTAAGGACACTCGTTTTCACATCCGGAGCGTCCACTTTACCCCCAAGACCACTTTCGACATCAGGCGGGCAGTCGGATCACCCCGTGGAGCATTATTCAACTACAAATGCATCAAAAAAGCATTTTAATGCTAAATTAAGACATGTTGGCATAAAAGTCAAAGTTTGAAAAAGGTAAAAAGTTAAAATAATAGTTAATGGGATGACATGGCATGGGTTCCCCATTAAACTTACGGACCTTTCAAACTTAAGTTGATATTAAATCATTGTATTAAAACCTTGGTTTGAGTTGAATAAGGATCATGAGGATGGATGACGTGAGGGTGAAGAGCTCACGCTAATGCGAGGTTGTGAGTGGGTCCACCTCTCCACTTAAGAATATTAAATTAAATCCATGGCATAATATATGGCATATTGTAATGGATATGAATTAAATCAAGATGACGTCAACTTTTTCCAATGTTCACGCTAGCATACGTAGGGATTGCGCTACCTTTGAGTGTGGACCCCTCTTCATGATGTGTATTAATTTTAAACCTTGGTTATAATTTAATGTGAATCTACCATGTACTATGTACCACACTTTTGAGCTCACGTCACTTTGAGTTGTACACTCACGCATGTAGAAAGTTGGCAACCGAATTGATCTTGATTTGGCATTGATTTGGTGATTTGGCATTAGGTGGAGTTGGTTGGCAGCTGATTGAGAGCTAAGTGTGAGAGGTGTCATTCACCTCTTCAGTTTCTATTTACTTCAACTCAATTCCTCTTCAGCTCAGAGTTAGATAACTCCGGGTTTATCTTCAGTGTTGGTAGCCCCCCAGGGGCTTGGCTCTGGCTATAAATAAAGCAGCCTTTCTCTCTTCCAAGCTAGCTCGAGTTGGATAGAGAATTGGTCTTGGCTATTGTAATACTATGATTATTTTTGTTGCTTAGAATAAAAGAAAGCTTTGGAGGCAAGATGGTGTCATGTTATTATGTGTCGATGAGGATTGCGATGTTTCACTGAGGTAACTGGTATCTGTGTTCATAACTTGCTTATTTTGATATTGTGGATCCAGTGCTAAGAGATTGTTAATAAGTTTATTATGATCTTGATAGGAAAGGAATTTGTTAATAAGTTTATTGGCTATCTCTTTTTCTTTTATGCATGTCTAGAGATCTAGATTTAACATGCTTTATAAGATTATATGCATGATATTCTAATATCTCTGTTTATGTATTAACTGGATCTCACAAGCATCTTGGCAAGCCTTTGGATTAGTTGTAGGTTCCTAGCTTGGAGAGGGCGTTGATCTAGTTTGCTTCCTCACTTTCTCCAAACTTTCTCAAAGGCATAGTCCCTCGACATTCCATCGAAAAGCTCCACGGTTGATCATTCGGGCACCAAGCCACCTCTTTGCTCTTTCTCCTTTTTTATCAACACTTCCTTGGTTACTTGGCTTTTATATTTTAGATCTATTGTTTCAAAGCTATCTTTCTAGATCTGAACATATAGGAGTTGCATGCATAGATTTAGTTTCATTTAAGAAAAAAATTCAAGTCCTTTCTCTTTAAAAACTGGATCTAGCAGTAAAAGTCTTTAATTTTTTATAAGCAGTTTTAAGCCAAATCAAAAGCTTGTTTAAAGTGAATAGTCTTTCTTTATTAAAAGTTAAATCTAGCATCTAAAGTGCACATTGCATTGGCTGCCCAATAGGCAAGCCAAGATCCCAAGGAAAGCTTTCCTTGGTTAAATTTCTTACTTTTTTTAAACTTTTAACTTAGAATTTTTTTTCAGTATTTTTTTGTGTTTTCCAAAGACACTTCTAAAGTGTTTTGGGCACTTTTTATTAAACTTTTCTTGCTGGTTTTTAGCAGGTCTGTTCGAAAAAGAAGAGGATACGCTACCAAAAAACCAATTTGTGGGCCATCTAGAGCTACCAGGAGGCTTCCCCCTTAGCTGGGCTTCTTTTCCTTACATTTTGTAAACCTTTGGATCCCAGATAACAAGGACCAAAGAGCATTTCTGCTAAAGCATTGTAATCAAGTAATAAAAAGCAAGTTTGAGTAGGCTCTTTTGAGCCAACTCCCCATCCCCCCAGGGGGGATTATGCGTTTTTTGTGATTTTGTGATTTTTTCAGTTTTTTCTAGTTTAGTTGTTTGTAGTAGCATTGTATACTTTGAATCATAAGCATTTCAATATCTTTTATAAATTAAGTAATCATACTACTTACCCCACGACTTCTCGATTGACCCGAAAGGGGAAAGAGATGCGTGGTAGGACTAATTAGACAATCTGTGAGTTGTGTTTTGTATTTTTCTATTATCTAAAATCAACCCCTCCTTGCTTTCCCAATTGTGGTCCATTTGAACCGAAAGAGATTCCTGGAGGTTTTATTTTTATTTTTAACAAGAACACAAGTTTAAAATCCTTAAAAAATTACCAAGACTCCTTCCCTGTATGCTCTACACCGCTGCAACTTGTCTAATCAGTTGGTTGTATCAAAAAGGGATACGAGTTACTAGATTTAATAGGAAAATCCACACAAGTGATTTTCTCGAGAAACTCGAGAGGTTGCAAAGGGTAACTACTACAGAGTCAGGGGGCTACTCCAAGCAGGTTCATCCTCGCCCCATTGGACACTTGGTGTTACCGCTTTAGCACTCAGTTTGAAGGGACTTGACTTGTTGGGCCAAACCCACAATTAACCCACGCCCTTGATCACTCATTTATAATTTTAAAACTGACCAACGAGACAACTGCAATACTTACACGACACAACAGCACTCCACTTTTACAAGCACTCCATATTCATTGGCACTGGTCTATTTTACTTTCAATGCTTAAATCAATTATTGCAAAATTTAATATCCCAAATACTGATATTTTCTAATTCTATGCAAAATTACTGAAATAACCAGGCATGCAAACTGCCATGCAAAATTGCCCTATATTATAGCTGAATTTAGGGTTAGGGTTTGTAGGATAGAATGTAACACTTACCACTGATAAGCCGGCTGAAATGCTCCTAAGAGAATATGCATGCATCAAGAGCTGATCTGGTGATGAACTGGTGCTTCCTGCCTCCGGTGATACCCCAGCAGCATGAACCCAAAATCAGCTAAGGGTGATGTTTTCAGTGAAGGAGGTGTCTGTTGAAGCTGAGAATCTGCAGGAGTGGTAGTCTTCCCGTGCCGGAGAGGATGCTTGACAAATGCGAAAGTTCTGAGATCTCTAAGCAGTCTAGCGAATTGAACTGGAGGTTTAGCTGTTCACGCCCCCCTAATCCCCAAATTGCTGAGAACTGCTCCGGATGAGCAAGACAGGATCTGATAATCATCGGGTACTAGAGGATGATACTGATGATGAGAATGGTCCCAGTACTCTGAAGATAAATGGAGATCTGAGGACCCAGCGAATGATTTGGGGTTTTCCAGCTAAAAACCCCCTTATAGCTGCACACACGTCCCTGCAAACAATCTCTGATGGATACTAGATAACGGCACTAGATGAATAAGTTGAAGAGCAGATGGTGAACCGGTTTACCCTGGATGAGACTAGGGCAAATATCTCATTGCAGAAACCCCGTTAGCTGAAGACGTCGCCTTCAACCCCAACTGTTGTGGCCGCATGTTGTGCTGCTACTCAAGAGCTCCAAAATCAATAATAATCATAAGTAACCTTCTTTGGTCTCATTAACCTCTTAAATAGAATCTCATAAACTTTTAGGGTTTGCATGTCACTTTTAGGGTTTCCGCTTTACTTTTGCATGCATGCAATTCTATTTTAATGTTGACTTTTAAGCCTAAAGAAACAAGGCTTCTCCCATCCGACTGACGATTTGACGCTGAAGGAATGTCCTGTAGTGCTCTAAGTATCAAACCCAATCAGTCAATTCCCTCTTATGATGTACCCACTCGAACCTAAGGGAATTAAATAGGTTAGCGGGTGTTTGGTATGCTTAATTAGAGGGGGGACATTACAGTCCTTCCCGCTTGAAATTGCTTGTCCTCAAGCAACCGCAAACTAGGATGCTGCAATACCTGCTCTCCTTCCCATGTGGCATCCTCCATGGGTAACTCCTTCCATTTCACCAGATACTCTCAAATCACCCTGTTTCAGAGCTTCCTTTCTCATACCTGTAGAATTTGCTCTGGAATTAGTACCCATAGCCCTTCATCATCTAGAGGAGGTAATTCCGTGGATGGAGCAATGTGTTGTCCTAATGTTTTCTTGAGACTGGACACATGGAATACATTGTGAATCTTGCTTTCTTCTGGCAGTTCTAGCTCATAAGCCACCTCTCCAACCTTCCGAATTACCTTGTAAGGACCATAGGAGCGAGGTTTTAGTTTCTCCACTCCTTTCTGTTTGAGGGAAGATTGTCTGTACGATTGTAACCGCAAAATACCAGATCTCCTACCTCGAAGCTCCTCTCAACCCTGTCTCTGTCTGCGTATAGTTTCTGTTGATTTTGTGCTGCCTGTACGTTTTCTTTCAGGATTTTGAGAATATCCTGATTGTCTTGTATCCAATCTTTGGCCTTGGGTGCTCTGCTGTCACCAAAAGCTAGATCTACGAAGCTCAGTGCCTCATAGTCGTACAGTGCTTTAAAAGGTGTCATCTTGATAGACATGTGGTAGGTGGTATTGTAACAGTATTCCCCTAAGTGTAGCCACTTAATCCATGTCCTCTGTTGGCCTGCTACATAATTGCGCAGATACCCTGCAACCCACTTGTTGACAATCTCAGTCTGCCCGTCGCTTTGTGGGTGATAGCTCGTACTGGTAGCGAGTTCTAGCCCTACCAATCTAAATAACTCCTGCCAGAAGGCACTGGTGAATTTATTGTCTCGATCACTAACTATGGTTTTGGGTAACCCCGTGTAGTCTGAAAATTTCTCTGAAAAATAACTCGGCTACCTGGCCTGCAGAGTAATTGGATGATATAGCAAAGAAATGGGCGAATTTGGTCAGTCGATCAACCACGACATATAAGCAATCTCTCCCTTGGACCTTGGGCAACCCTGTAATGAAGTCCATGGATATACTTTCCCACTTCTGTTCCAGAATTGGTTGTGGCTGAAGTAACCCTGCTGGATGGATGTGCTCGACCTTGTTTTACTGATAAATGTTGCATTCCCGCACGTGTTGCATAACCTCCCCCTTGAGACCTTTTCATGAGAACCTCTCTCGGATCTGCCTGTAGGTTTTCAAGAAACCCTGATGTCCTAATAGTGGAGGGTCATGTGACGCCTGTATGATTTTCTTTCTTAAAGTTGATTCTGGGGCGAGGTATATCCTACTCTTATAATAGATGATGTCATCGATAATTTTGTGCCTGTCATCCTGAACCTACCCATGCAATAATTCGCAAGCGAAATTATTTTTGGAGTACTCTACTAAGAGAAGAGCCCTCCAATCTGTAGATATACTCATGAGAGATAATGAAGTGGGTCGTCTGAATAATGCATCAGCTACTATATTGTTCTTACCCTTCACATACCCTATCTCAAAATCGTAGGCTTGCACTTTGCTAACCTGTTTCTGTTGATGCTCATTCAGCGCCTACTCCAAGAAGTACTTGAGGCTGTTATGATCTGTCTTGATTTTGAACTTGCTGCCCACCAAGTATTGTCTGAATTTAGTGAGAGCATGTAAGATGGCTAGCATCTCTTTGTCATATATGGAGTAGTGGCGCTCATAGTTCTTCAGTTTCCTGCTCTCAAATGCAATGGGGTGATGGTTTTGCATCAATACTGCTCCTAGCCCTTCCCCTGAGGCATCACATTCTACTACAAATGGCTGTGAGAAGTCTGGTAACGCTAAAACCGGGAAGAACTCATGATGACTTTCATCTCCTCAAAAAAATTTTGTGCTAACTCTATCCAGGTGAAGGCTCCCTTCTTTGTGAGATCTGTGAGGGGTGCGGCGAATTGGGAGAACCCCTTAACATACCTCCGATAATATGTGCAAAGGCCTAAGAAGCCTCTCAATTCTGTGACTGTTTTTGGCGTGGGCCAATCCCTGATAGCTCGGATTTTCTCCATAGCAACCTATATCCCTTCTGCACTGATTATGTGCCCTATATACAACATTTCCTTCATGCCAAATTCACATTTGGACATCTTCGCGTAAAGCGAGTGTTCTTCTAGAATGCTTAGTACTTCGTCCAGATGTTTCATACGTTCCTCCCATGTTTTGCTGTAAATCAAAATGTCATCAAAGAATACTAGCAAAAACTTACGTAACTGAGCTCTGAAAGTATGGTTCATGCATGACTGAAAAGTGGCTGGAGCATTGGTAAGTCCAAAAGGCATGACCAGAAATTCATAGTGACCATAGTGACAACGGAAAGCTGTTTTAGAAATGTCTTGATCCCTTACTCGAATCTGATGGTACCCCGAGCGAAGATCAATCTTTTAAAAGTATTTGACGCCCCGCAGCTCGTCCATGAGTTCATCAATCATAGGGATGGGATACCTGTTTTTGATGGTATTTTTGTTGAGTGCTGTGTAATCGATGCACATTCGCAGTGTGCCATCCTTTTTCTTGACTAAGACCACTGATGATGCAAAGGGGTTAGAGCTGGGCCGAATGTATCCAAGCTCCAGTAATTCCTTGATCGTCTTCTCGATCTCGTCCTTATATCTTTTGGGATGTCGATAAGGAGTGGTGATGACTGCCTATGTCCCCTCCTCTAGCTCAATGATGTGTTCAAAGCCCCTGTCTGGCGGTCTACCTACTGGAAGGTCCCAAAATACCTTTTTGTGTTTTGGTAATAAAGCATGAATGTCATCTGGGTGTTGTGTGTTGTTCTCTAGAGGTTTCCTAAAGGTGACCAAACATTCTGTAGCCCATTCTATGTCATCCTGTCTGAGTACTGCCTCCATTCTTTGTGAAGAGACAGGTTTTGGGGGATAAGTGTCCATGCCCCTCCAAACTACCCATTTTCCATCCTCCAAACTACCCATTTTCCATCTGGCCCTTGGAATTCCATTTCCATTGCTCGGTAGTCTGTAGGATATTTCCCTATTGAATAAAGCCATTGAACACCTAATACTACATGTGTATCTGCCACATCTACTACATAAAATGAATCTGTCATCTGGTAGTTGCCTAATGTGACATTCAATTTTGGAATCCAATAGTTGCACTCCATGCTAGAGTTTCCAGCTATAGCTACAGTAAATCCCTCGAACTTCTCTGTTGGAATACCCCTCTTGGCTACCCAAGCGAAATCAATGAAGTTGTGGGTTGCTCCCCCATCAATCAAATCTCCCACTCTATGACCCTGTACTACGCCTCTAACCCTAAGAGTATGGAATCTAGGTACTCCAGATAACGTAGCAATAAATCCCTCTGGTGTATCACCTTGGAGTTACTCTTCCTGTGCTGCCCGTAATTCTTATGTCGCCTCCTGCTCATAGTCCTCTCCATCACTGTCCGAATATACTTTGATGTAGTGAGCCCTGGCCTTTCTTGCGCACCTGTGTCCTAGAACCCATGGTTCCTGACAAGTAAAACATAATTTCTTACGCCTCAAGTCTTTCCTAATGTCCTCTTCTAACCATGTTTTCTTTGGAAAATCCTGTTGGAAAGGTTTCTTGTCCTTATCCCTAACTGGAAAGTTGGTCTTGAGAGGGAACCTGTTCTTCGGGACTGAGTCTTGGAGATCTCTGGCTCGACTAATGGCATCCTGTAGAGTGGGGGGTTTGTAGGCTTTCACCCATCCCCGTAGTGGCTTGGTTAGGGCCTCAGTAAACAACATCATCAACCTGCTCTTTGACACATCTGTTACCATGACCGCTATCCTCTGGAATTCTGAGATGAAGGCCCGGTGCTACCTGTCTGTTTGAGTTGAGACAACTCTCTGAAATGTATCTCCGGATGTTTCCTGTCGAACCGCTCCATGAGTTTTTTAGTGAGCTCGCTATAGGAATGGATGGTGTGTGACCCAATGTCACTAATCCGTGGTACCACCACTCATGAGCCTCTCCGTCCAGGTGGAGTGTAGCCAATTTAATGGCATCTGTCTCTGTCATGGGATTGAGTTGGAAATAGGTAGCCAGCTTCTGAACCCATATCCTCCCTGAACCTCCGCGAGTCCCATCAAAGTTTGGGATGGTCAACCTACCCAAGGTTTTCTGCAACTCATAGTTATGATTGAATCCCTTGTTGAAATTCCTAGGCCTGTTCCTACTCTTCATGTTGCAAAAATCCGAAAAAGACATGGCTGCATGAAACTCATCCCCCAAGTCCCTGTATTCCTGCAAATAAGCCCCAAAGGGTTAGCTAGGCTCTACCTGCATGACTGGACCTCCTACTACATCTGCCAAGAAGTGAAGCATAGTAGGCCTGTTGGAAGGTCTGGTATATATGTGGGGCGTATTCTGTATATTGGTGTATGCAACCTTCCCGCTGCTGCTTGTAGACCCTCTATCTACCGGTGAGGGAGGTGTACTGTTGTTACCTGGTTCTGGTTTCGCCGATAATCTGTTGATTGCATTAAGTACATCTTTTTTCCCTTTGGCTAAGTCTTGCAATGCAGATACTAGGTTGCGAAACTCCATCCTGTCCTCATCTTCTCCCATTCCTTTTCCCCTGTCAGAGTGTATACCTGTTGGGTCCATGTCTGAGTTGGTATCTTCTAGTTGGATATCCTCAAAGTCCTCTGTGTACCTACTCCTTATTTTCCTATAGGTTAAAAAAGTGCCATCTTTTGTATTCATCTACTTCTCATGTTCAAGCCCACAGCTGGCAAGGAACATGCTCTGATACCACTGTAATATCCCAAATACTGATATTTTCTAATTCTATGCAAAATTACTGAAATAGTCGACCATGCACACTGCCATGCAAAATTGTCCTATATTATAGCTGAATTTAGGGTTAGGGTTTGCAGGATATAATGTAACACTTACCACTAATAAGTCGGTTGAAATGCTCCTGAGAGAATATGCATGCATCAAGAGCTGATCTGGTGATGAACTGGTGCTTCCTGCCTCCGGTGATACCCCAACAGCATGAACCCAAAATCAACTAAGGGTGACGTTTTCTATGAAGGAGGTGTCTGTTGAAGCTGAGAATTTGCAGGAGTGGTAGTCTTCCCGTGCCGGAGAGGATGCCTGACACATGCGGAAGTTCTGAGATCTCTAAGCAGGCTAGCAAATTGAACTGCAGGTTTAGTTGCTCACACCCCCCTGATCCCCAAATTGTTGAGAACTGCTCCGAATGAACAAGACAGGATCTGATAATCACAAGGTACTGGAGGATGATACTGATGATGAGAATGGTGCCATTATTCTGAAGATAAACAGAGACCTGAGGACCCAGTGAATGATTTGAGGTTTTCCAACTAAAAACCCCCTTACGGCTGCACACATGTCCCTGCAAACAATCTCTGATGGATACTGGATAACGGCACTAGATGAATAAGTTGAAGAGCGGATGGTGAACCTGGATGGTTTACCCTGAATGAGACTAGGGCATATATCTCACTGCCGAAACCTCGTTAGTTGAAGACGCCGTCTTCAACCCCGACTGTTGTGGCCGCACGTTGTGTTGCTACTCAAGAGCTCCAAAATCAATAATAATCATAAGTAACCTTCTTTGGTCTCATTACCCTCTTAAATAGAATCTCATAAACTTTTAGGGTTTGCATGTCACTTTTAGGGTTTCCGCTTTACTTTTGCATGCATGCAATTCTATTTTACTGTTGACTTTTAAGCCTAAAGAAACAAGGCTTCTCCCATCCGACTGATGATTTGACGCTGAAGGAATGTCCTGTAGTGCTCTAAGTATCAAACCCATTCAGTCAATTCCCTCTTATGCAGTACCCGCTCGAACCTAAGGGAATTAAATAGGTTAGCAGGTGTTTGGTATGCTTAATTAGAGGGGGGACATTACACAAAATGTCGTGAATGGTGCTTACATTGTCATATGTTGTTGATGTGATCTCTTTCTTGCAATAGTCCGTTGTGTTATTTTATCAATTTCATATTAACTCCTAGATTTAATCTTTTCTTTCGTAGACTAAAAACCATAGATTTTCTTTTAATAGGGTCTACCCCCCTTGGCTTCGTTAGGAGTTGGCCTAAACGGAGGAGTCACGCACAAGGTGACAGCCTTGACTCGAGACTTGCCCCCAAGGACACACCGAGTGGCTTGAATATTTCTGCCACGTTCCCCCCAGGTGTGTGAAAGGTGGCAACAAAACACATTGTGAATTTTGCTCTCCTTTGGGATTTCTAGTTCATAAGCTACCTCTCCAACCTTCTTGACTACCTTGTAAGGACCATAGAAGCGAGATTTTAGTTTTTCCATTCCTTTTTTCCTAAGGGAAGATTGCCTATAAGGTTGTAGCCGTAAATATACCAAATCTCCTACCTCAAAACTCCTTTCAATCCTGTGTCTGTCTGCATATAGCTTCTGTTGATTCTGCGTTGCCTGTAGATTCTCCTTCAGGACCTTGAGAATATCTTGACTGTCCTATACCCAATCTTTAACTTTTGGTGCCCTACTGTCTCCAAAAGCTAAGTCTACAAATTTTAGTGCCTCATAGCCATATAGAGCCTTGAAATGTGTCATTTTAATAGATATGTGGTGAGTAGTATTGTAGCAGTACTCTCCTAAGTGTAGCCATTTAATCCAAGTCCTTTGTTGCCCTGCTACATAGTTTCTCAAATACCCCCCAATCCACTTGTTGGCAATCTCTGCCTGCCTGTCGCTCTAGGGATGATAACTTGTGCGTGTAGCAAGTTCTGTCCCTACCAACCTGAATAGCTCCTGCCAGAAAGCATTGGTGAATTTACTGTCACAATCACTGACAATGGTTTTGCGAAGCCCATGGAATCTGAAAACCTCTCTGAAAAATAACTCGGCTACTTGCGATGCTGAATAGTCGGAAGAGATAGCAAAGAAGTGAGCAAATTTGATCAATCGATCTACCACTATATATAAGCAGCCTCGTCCCTGTACCTTGGGTAACCTGTAATGAAGTCTATTGAGATGCTTTCCCATTTCTGCTCCGGTATTGGTAATGGCTGAAGTAACCCTACCGGATGAGTGTGTTCGATCTTGTTCTGCTGGCAGATACTACATTCCCGTACGTGTTGTATTGCCTCCTCCTTGAGGCCCTTCCATGAGAACCTCTCTCTAATCTATTTGTAGGTTTTCAAGAATCCCCGATGCCCTGATAATGGTGAGTCATGCGATGCATGTATGATCTCCCTCTTTAAAGCTGATTCTGGGACGATACATATCCTACCTTTGGAATAGATGACGTCATCAATGATCCTGTACCTGTCATCCTGGATCCGCCAATCTAATAACTCACAAGCAAATTTGTTTTTGGAATATTCTACTAAGAGAAGAGACCTCCAATCCGTGGATATACTCATGAGGGATAATGAAAATGGTCGTCTAGATAAGGCATTAGCTACTACATTGTTCTTACCGTTGACATACTCTATTTCAAAATAGTTAAACTAGCAGCAACAAGGAAGGTCTTCCTGCATGCATGTGTTCTTGAATGCAGAAGATTAAAATTAGGAAACCGGTTGTATTTAACTTACTTTCTTTAAGTTTACTTTGGAAAATAAATTAAAGTGATCTAAATTAACTTTAGTGAAATACTACTTAAAGTGAAAGTGAAATTAGGGTTTTTGCTTTACCACTAGTTAAAGTGAAAGTGAAATTAGGGTTTTCACCAGTGTTACAAACATCGCCGATATATCAGCAACATCGCGATATATCGCAATGTTAACTCACTGGTGATATATCGGCAATATATCGCCCCGATATTTTCCCCGATTTTTTGGCGATTTTTCCTGATTTTTTCACGATATTTGCCGATTTTTTCGCAATATTTACCAACTTTTTGCGATATTTGCCGATTTTATGGCGATATTTGCCGATTTTTTCGAATGTATTGTGATTTTTTGTATTTTTGTATTTTTTCATAATTTTTTATTTTTTATTTTGTCGATATATCGCCGATGTTTGTCGACATTTTCGCCGATAAATCCGATAATTTCTTTTTGGAGCCTCGACGATCTATTCGCCGACACGATATTTGTAACATTGGTTTTCGCTTTACCTAAAGTTATAAAAGAGAGATCAATTGGTGGAGAGGACACACACACTTGTAATCCGACAAAGACAGGATACAGACACTGAGAGAAAGTCAGACAGAGGATTTAGCTGAGAAGACGAAGGAACGAGCAGCAGGATCACCGAGCTTCGTACAGCTGGGCCGTACACTCACACAAGAGGGTGTTGAGGTTTAGCTTGGATTTTCCCAGTGATTCTGCCGGGTACTGCATTTTCCAGGTTTGGGTGAATTTCCAGTGATTGTAAAAGTTCCATATTTTCTCATAATAAAATCTATATCTGACTGCTGCACCGATTTTCCCATCTTCGGTTTTTCCGGGGGTTTCCATACCCAAAATAATAGTGTCAATACTGTGATGTGATGTTGTGATTTATTTCTCAGTTTTATATTCCATTGCATACTGTAAAAGATATTCATGTGGTTATCATTAGAAATTCGAATGCACTGTTTAGCCCTAGTTTGAATATTAAAGGAAAATTTACATAGTATCAGAGCTCTGGTGAGCTAAAGCTGAGAGATTTGCAGCAACAGTGATAGATCAGGGGCAGATCTATAGGAAGACACAAACCTAGACTTCCAGATCTAGGGTTTGACAGGTAACACTTTACTATGGCCGTGCAGTTGAGAGTTGAGGATAGACTCCAGGGTGCTTAGAACTTTCCTACATGGAAAGAAAAGATCACAAGGATCCTAGATGTCAGTGATGCAGAAGAGCACATTGACTCCACGAAGGTTGCACCCACAAATCCGGCAGATCTAGCAACTTGGAAGAAAATTGATTCCAGAGCCATGTTGATTATCATGGATGGAGTGAAGAACCATATAGTTCCTCACCTTTCTGGTAAGAAGACCACAACAAAGATGTGGACGGCTTTGGAGAGTCTGTACCAAAGCAAGAACGAGAACCAAAAGATGGTGTTGCAAGAGAGGATACGCAGCACCAAGATGACCAAGGGAAAAGGAGTGGTGCCTTATCTAACGAGGCTCACACAGATCAGGGATGAGCTTGGAGCTGTTGGCTCTAAGACAATGGATGAGGAGCTAGTTTGGATAGCCCTCAATGGCTTCTCTAAGCCATGGGACACCTTTGTCAAAGGTGTTGTGGCTAGGGAGAAGTTCCCTGATTGGCAGAGACTATGGGATGACTTTGTACAGGAGGAGACCCGCGTGGGTCAAGGATTAGGCTCATCCAGCAATGCCCCACAAATTGTGGATGAGGAGGCTCTAGCCCTTACAGGGAAGAGCAAGGGGAAGGCAAAGAAGAAGAAGGATGGTAAGAAGAACCTTGACGTGTCAAAGGACAAGTGTTTTATCTGCCACATGTAGGGACACTTTGCCTCCCAGTGCCCAAACAGGAAGAAGAAGAGTAACACTCAGATGGTTGGATCTGCAGAGGTGGATGAGTTCAATAGGAACTTCAATGAGGAGTTTTGCTTGATAGCTTGCATGGCAAGCACCACAGGGAGCAGCATATGGTACATTGAGAGTGGAGCATCTAGTCACGTGACTGGGCAGAAGAGATTCTTCAGAGATTTGTAAGAGGGTGGAACAGGGATCCACGTTGAGCTGGCTTATGATGTGCGGTATCAAGTGCAGGGAGTTGGCACTGTTTCATTTGAGAAAGATTCTAGCAAACTCCTCAGTTTTGCTAATGTGTTATATGTTCCAGGACTGACCAAGAACCTTATATCAATCTCCACTCTAGAGGACAAGGGATATCAGGTGAAATTCCGTGACCATAGAGTGTATATCAGGCCCAAGGGGTCGGATAAGAGCTTGGATCGGGTGATTGGCAGAAGGAGAGGGAAAGTGTACAGATTACACTTTGAGCCTGGAAAGGCTCTAGTCAGCAGCAACAATAGCAGTCAAGGTGAGTTGTGGCATAGGAGGATGGCACACTTACACCATGGAGCACTGAAGCATTTGAGACAGGCAGTCATTGGAGTTCCTCAGGTACAGGAGGAAAAGCATAATCACTGCAAGGGTTGTGCTTTGGGGATGAACATCAGGAAGCCTTCCCCACAGAGTGAGCACAAGTCTAAGGATCCCTTGGACTTGGTGCATTCGGATGTATGCGGACCTATGAGTGTCCATTCGTTCAGTGGTTACAGTTACTGCGTAACCTTCATTGATGACTATTCCAGGAAAACCTGGATCTATTCCCTGAAGGCCAAGTCAGAGGTCTTTGAGAGGTTTCGAGAGTTCAAGACTCTTGTGGAGAACCAAACAGGAAAGAAGATTTGGGTGTTAAGAACAGACAACGGGGGTGAGTACACCTCCAATGAGTTCATGGAGTATTGTTCGACGGAGGGGATCAAGAAGGAGCACACTGTGCCCCATACCCCACAGCAGAATGGAGTTGCAGAGAGGAAGAACAGGACGATGGTTGGAGCAGCCAAGGCCATGCTATTTGATCAGGGATTACCACTATTCCTCTGGGCTCGGCATACAAGACTGTAGTATACATTCAGAACAGGTGTCCTCACACAGCTTTGGGGAGGAAGACATCGAAGGAGATCTTCACAAGCTCTAGGCCAGATGTGAGTCACATTTGCATATTCGGCAATGTCTGCTATTGTCATGTTCATGCTGACAATAGGAAGAAGTTGGAACCTTCTGGAGAGAAGGGGTTACTTGTTGGTTATAGTGAGACTTCGAAGGCATACAGAGTTTACATTCCTGCTCACAAGAGGACAGAGTTTACATTCCTGCTCGCAAGAGGATCATTGTGAGCAGGAATGTCCAATTCGATGTGGACAGGGCCTTGCGGAGATCTATGGACTTACGAGCAAAGCAGCAGCCAACACATGATTCTGGGGTCAAGTTGGAGGAGCCAAATGTACAGGTACAGGTACAAACACAGGGTACAGGTTCTAGTAGTCAGAGGGAGTCAGGTGGACAGGATCCTACAGTCATTGACTTGGAGGATGAGCTGCAGCAAGAGACTGGAATCCAGCAGCCGCAGCAGGTTGACACTAGGCCAAGGCCTAAGTGGTTTAGATCCGCAGTACAGGATTCCAGGCAGGTTGATCCTCCACAGAGATCTTTTAGACGGAGTGTACCACCAAAGAGGCTTAGTTACATGGCACTGATGATAGAGTTGATTAACTCTTAACCTTTTAGCTTCGGGGAGGCTGCACAACATGATGTGTGGAAGGAGGCTATGGTTGAGGAGTATGACTCCATTGTGAAAAGCCATGCATGGGAGGTTGTGCCGAGGCCACAAGGGAAAAAGGTGGTGGGATCCAAATGGATCTACAAGGTGAAGCATGCAGCAGACGAAAGTGTGGAGAAGTACAAGGCACGCTTCATGGCTAAGGAGTTTTCACAAAAGGAGGGAATTGACTATGAGGAGACCTTTGCCCCTGTAGCTAGGTATTCTTCCATTCGTACCATTATCTCACTAGCAGCTGAGATGGGTTGGCGTGTCCATCAGATGGATGTCAAGACCGCCATCCTCAACGGAGTGATAGAGGAGGAGGTATATATTGAGCAACCAGAGGGGTTTGATGTGGAGGACAGGGAGTCGCATGTATGTAGACTGCATAGAGCTCTTTATGGGCTTAAGCAGGCACCTCGAGCATGGTACTCGAGGATTGACAGCTATCTACGGGAGATGGGATTTCAGCGGAGTGAGGCTGACCACAACCTGTACTTCTTAACATGTGAGGTTCCTCTAATACTGGTCCTATATGTGGATGATCTCTTTTTGACAGGAGATGAGAGGCTGATTGGAGACTACAAGTCTAATCTTGCAGTGGAGTTTGAGATGAAAGACCTTGGCTTGATGCATTACTTTCTGGGCTTGGAGGTTTGGCAGAGAGATGGATTCTTCTTCATTGGACAGGGGAAGTATGCAGTAGAGATCTTAAAGAGATTCAGGATGGAGGACTGCAAGCCTATGGCCATACCTCTAGTTTCCAATTGGAGGAAGATTGATGCATCAGGGTCAGACGGATTTGACCCTACTTTGTATCGTCAGCTTATCAAATCGCTTATGTATCTGGTCAACACTCGACCAGACATTAGCTTTGCAATCAACTCTTTGAGCCAGTTCATGGTGGACTCTAGGAGTGTGCATTGGACGGCTGCGAAGCACATACTTCGCTACATCAGAGGTACAATGGAGTATGGATTGGTTTATGAACGCAGGGGGAGTGTACTGTAATGTTCCGTTTTTTATAAAAGGGAATAACTAAGGACTAACAGCACTAGGAGCAGAAAGGTACATCAATTCAGTATTATTAAGTCATCAGTGTAGAAAGAAGGCCATCAGAGTTCGTATTCTAAAGCATGCGAAGCATGCAGTCCTTGTTTAGTTAGTATTAAAGTCAACATCAAATTAGAATTGCATGCATGCAAACTGAAGCATAAACCCTAAAAGTGACATGCAAACCCTAAAAGCATATGAAGATCTATTTAAGAAGGGTAATGGGACTAAAGGAGATAGCTATTGTTATTGTTGATTGATTTTGGAGTTTTGAGCAGCAACACAGCGTGCAGCCGCGACAATTGGTGTTGGAGACGATGTCTTCAGCTAGCGAGGGTTCGGAAGTGAAATATCTGCCCTAGTCTCTTATTGGGATAGATCATCCAGGTTTATCCATTGCATCCATCATATACACAGTATTCAGAGATCCAACACATTCTGAAGTGTTATTAGCAGATCCACGTTTTGCAGCAGGAAGTAGCAAGGAAAATACAGAAGGATTCATTGGGACCACAAAACCTAGTCTTTCCTCCACATGTCAGCTTCCTCTTTCTCAGCAGGCCTATCCTACGGTATGCAGTGATTATCAACCATCAGTTTGCTCACTTGGAGCAGCTATCAGCCAAACAGATCAGTTGGGGGCGTGAGCAGCAAAATTGCCAATCAATTCGCTAGGACACTTAGAGGTAGCCAAACCTCCGCATGTGCCAGGCCATCTCTTTGACATCAGCAAACGGACAAACTCAGAAAGTTTCAGCCCAAACGAGCCTCTCCTACAAAAACGCCACCTTCAGTCTGGAGGGTTTTTACGGTACTGCGGGGTGGTACCACCGGAGGAAAAGAGCATTATTAGACCACCAATCCAGATCCTTATGCATGCAGCTATCTCTAGAGTCATTATCAACCAGAATATCAGTTGTAAGTGTTAATTTCTCTCTGCAAAACCCTAACCCTAATTCAGCGATATTTTAGGGCATTTTTGTATGGCGAGTTTGCATGCACAATTATTTTGCAAATTTGTATGAGATTGAGTGTGTGAGTCAACACTATCATAGAACATTAGAGAATATTAGTATTTGGGATATTACATGTACAGTTAGCAGGTTTCACAGATGCTGACTAGGCAAGATGTGTAGAGGACCGGAAGAGTACTTCAGGTTGTGTTTCAGCGTTGGATCAGGGGTTGTCTCTTGGTTCAGCAGGAAGCAGAAGTCAGTTGCATTGAGCTCGATAGAGGCTGAGTACATGGCAGCCAGCATGGCTGCTTGTGAGGGTATGTGTGTGAGGAAGTTACTTGCAGGGTTGTTCGAGTGTGAGCGAGAGGCTACAATAGTTCACTGTGAAAATCAAAGTGGCATCAGGCTATCTGAGAATCCATTATTCCATGATCGGAGCAAACACATAGACCTCAGATACCACTTCTTGAGAGATTGTGTTTAGAGAGGAACCATTCGGTTGGAGTACATACAAACAGATGAGCAGGTGGCGAACAATTTCACCAAGGCACTTTGCAGACAGAGTTTTGTGAAGTTCAGGGATAAGTTGGGGTTGCTACCGAATCCCTTCCTCGTTGAGAGGTAGTGTTAAACTAGCAGCAACAAGGAAAGTCTTCTTGCATGCAGAAGACTAAAATTAGGAAAACCAGTTGTATTTAACTTACTTTTCCTAAGTTTACTTTGGAAAATAAATTAAAGTGATCTAAATTAACTTTAGTGAAACACTAGTTAAAGTGAAAGTGAAATTAGGGTTTTTGCTTTACCACTGGTTAAAGTGAAAGTGAAATTAGGGTTTTGCTTTACCTAAAGTTATAAAAAAGAGATCAATTGGTGGAGAGGACACACACACTTGTATTCCGAAAGAGATAGGATACAGACAGCGAGAGAAAGTCAGACGGAGGATTTAGCTGAGAAGACGGAGGAGCGAGCAGCAGGATCACCGAGCTTCGTATAGCTGGGCTGTACACTCACACAAGAAGGTGTTGAGGTTTAGCTGGGATTTTCCCAGTGATTCTGCCAGGTACTACATTCGCCAAGTTTGGGTGAATTTGCAGTGATTGTAAAAGTTTTGTTGCCCGCCGGATGTGCATACCGCCAGCCGAGAATCTTTCGAACGACTGTCTCCCGACAGAAGGGAGAGGTGTGGCCCTTGGGGGCAAGCAAAGAGTCAGGTGTTGTCACCTAATCTTGAATCCTCCATTTAGGCAAACTCCTAACGAAGCCAAGGGAGGTAGTCCCTAAAAAATATTTGCTAAGGCTCTTGTTTTAAATATATTTTAGTGCGTGATGTGGATGGGTGATGTTTAGGAGTTTTTATAAACACTCACAAGAAACTAAACCAAATAAGCACTTGCGAGTAAAAATGGAAATGAACAATCACTTGATAATTGCACAGCTAAAACAAAGCATTCATGATATGGATCAATAGATAATTTAAACAATGTAACATTTTAAACAGATAATAAGCAATATAGACCAGTGCCAGATAGGGTGCAAGAGATTGTTTTGCGAGTGCTTCTTGGTAAGTTTTGATGTAAGTTTTTAAAGGTGAGTTGGTTATTACAGGGAAAGGGGATCTCTAAGATATTCCTTGCGGAACTAGAGATATGTCTGGAATTTAAGCTTTGGTGGCTCAGTACAAGGACATGTTGGCTGCCAAAGTCCCAAGGGCGTGTTCAACACTACACCAACCAGGGATGTAGCCTAACGGTGCCCCCAAGATCTAAGTACAGTGGTCCAGCGTCTCCAGGCGGAATTTGCCCACACAAAATCTAACCGAAGTGCCAGATTTTCACTTATCTTTGTTGGGTGGTTACTTTTATTAGGGTGACTTGGATTAAAATGTGATAATTGGAAAAGTCTACGACTGCTTCTATGTATCCCAACTGGGTAGAGCATATACAGCGTAGCACAAATGTTTATTCTGATTTTAATTAGATGTGAAGAAAAACCATTGTAACAATCCTCTAACAAAGAGCACTCTTCATCTGCCTTATGGCAAGATTCAAGAGATTTATTGAAAATAAGAAACAGATGCCAAAAAGAAATAAATAAAGTAGTAAACGCTCTGTTAGAGAGCATTCTTGATCCACCTTCCAGTGGATTCAAGAGATTTTGGATTCCTTTTATTACTTAACAAAATGATAAACAAAATTAATCTAAAAAAATAAACCTCTCCAATAGAGAGTGCTCTTGATCCACTTTTCAGTGAGATTCAAGAGGCTTTGGTTCTTTTTACTTTTTTGCAATTTATATAAATCAAAGAATGCGAAAGTAAATCTAAGCTAAACAAAGTTTTTCTTTTCTTTTTATGAAACTAAAAACAAACTAAACTACTCTAAACAATTATTATGCATGCAAAACTAAAACAGAAAAAAGAAAGCAAAAGAGGCGATACAGGCTTCCCCCAACTGGGGGAACGGGGGTGTGAGGGCCTTTGTCCCACTTGCTTCTTCTTAAACCTTTTACAACGCTTTGAAAGAAATAGTGCCCTTTGAGCCTTGAAATATAGGGTCAAAAAAGGCCCTAAAGTATCGGGATAGTAAGGGAATGAAGAAGGGGGAAGGCAGAATCGAGTATAGACGCTCCGGGTGGCTTGAAACTCAAAAAAATTTCGGCAGCATATCCTTCTCTTTTTGGATATGTTGGAGAGCGCTCAAACGACGCCTCCTCGAGACCCCCAAGCCTATTCCTGGTCTTCTTGGCTGAGAACTGGTGGAGCATGCAAACAGTAGACTAGTCCAATGACTCAGTAAAAACACCCTGCACTCAGCAGTAAGATCTCTCAGCTTAAAAGCTGCACTAGATCACTCAGCAGTTATCCCCTCAAACTCTTCCACAATTCCCTTCCATTGAATTTCTCTGAAGTACATTCACCTGAATGATCACTTCTCTAGAATGAGTAGCCCCAGCTCTCTTCAATGGACATTTTTATAAAGATTGCCTAGGTCTTTTGGGTCAGTTGTCATTAATTGAGCCACTTGCTCTGATCCCACTTTCTTGGGGATCATGACCCCAAATGTAGGGAGGTTGCCACCTAAAACAGTTGGAAGTGGTTTGAGGATGCTGCCACATGTCTGTTTGCTCTCCACCCAGTCTCCTCCACCAACTTGACCAGTAAACACTCTTTTAACAGCTCTCCTACGCTGTTGTCTCCACCTTTATTTATTTATAATAAAAAATATTCAAAATTACATTAAATATCCTTGACTCTGCTGAGTCATCAATTACAACTTAGCATAAAATTTAACATATTGTCCTCAAATAAAATCAAATAAGATAATTTTTTTTGCAAAAATTGGAGCATGTGACAAATTGAGACAAGAGAAAACTCTTGCTCAAACTTCTTGGCATATTCTTCTATTACTGCAGAGGCTTCCACATCTCTTTCAATCTTCACAATCTTTTTCTCAGGACATTTCGAGGCATAATGCCCCATTTTTCCACAATGGTAGCACCTGATCTGACTGAGGTCTTTCTTCTTCTTGTTTGTCTTCACTATAAGTGCAACATTCTGCTCCATCTCTTCGCTGACTTTCCCACCCAAAGCTCCTTCTCGAATCTCCTCTTGGGTGAAATCATCCCACAGCCTGGACCAGTCCAAAAGTTTCTCTCTGCCAACAATATCTTTGACAAAGACCTCCCATCTCTTGGTAAAGCCCTTGAGGGCTACCAATTCTGAGTCTGAGATGATCTCTCCTACTGCAGCTAACTCGTCTTTGACCTGAGCCACACGAGTCATGTAGGAAGTTACACTTTCATCTTTTATCATCATTATATTGTGTAACTTGTCTTTCAAGGCCATATTTTGATTCTCGTTCTTTGCCTCGAACAGCTGCTTCAGGGTGTCCCACATGTCATAGGCTGTCTTTTTCTCTACCAAATGCAGGATTAGATGATCTTTCACTCCATCCAGGATCACCCTCTAAGCTCTGGCTTCTAAGGCTTCATGTTCTTCTAATGCATCCTTGTTTGTGGGTTTCGTCATTACCGTGCTTGCAAATCTCCAGATTTTCCATTCTTTGAGCACTGCGGTTATCCTCACTTTCCAAGATATATAGTTGGATATGTTATCCAACCGATCTTCGTACCTAATGCTCATCATATGAAGACAACAACTTACAACAAATCTTAAACCGAAAGACAACACAATTTTGTTCTGTGATTCAAAACTTGAATAACCTCAACTTGGACTTAGCTCTGATACCATGAAGAAATTCAGACATAAATATGAATTTTCTCATTTACATATTATATCAAACACTTGATCAACCTAGGGTTTATAATTTAAAATTAAAAATATGAACCACCAAGATCAAGAACTGTTCCAATACTCAAGTAAGTTATTCACACATGAATACACAGGAAATTTGGTCTAAGACCAAGCAAAACCCCACTGCTTGGGGAAAACCCTAGAAAGAAGATATTTTTATTAAAAGAGAGATTCATAAATATTTTTCTCCAACACAAAAAAATATTTTTCTTTAGACCCATACTGGAAAAATTATTCATCAGAACAATTGCAAATACCTCAAAAACCATGCAAACCTGCTATTGTATGGAACTGTTGTACTTTCCACATGTGTGGTATGGATCTCACACGTGCTTCACTTTTATGTACTTTCTTCCTGCCTCGGGATTCGTGCCCAGCAGCAATAAATGTTGTACAACCTTGTCAAAGAAAAAACAGCAATACAGCTACCTCGAAATCTGAGCCTTCACAAGTGTTGTACAGAATAAACAGGCTGCATTTAAATGCTGTTGTACTTGCATCAATATTTGTGCTGCAAATTGTCTTGAAAAACGTGTCAGTCTTCTAGGGTTCTTTTCTCTTTGAGTCTCAATTTCTTCTTCCTCTTCTCATTGATGGTGAGTGTTCTTCATTTGTCCTCTCTCTTTGTTTTATACTTGTATTTTGTAACCAACTTCATCAACTACCTAATCTAGGGTTGATATTCATTTACAAAATTAAGGATCTACATCATAACTCACTTTTTAATAATTAAAACCTTTAATTATTATACATCATTTAAGTGTGACCCACTTTTCTAAAGTATAAAAACACATTCACTTTATTTACAAATGTCACTTTGTTACATAAATACATAAAGGACAAAAGTTTTTGGTCCCTCATCACACCCTCAGCAAAAACATGGGAGGAACTTCAGAGTTAACTTTTCAACAATGTCCACCTCAAGGCATCACAAGGTGAACAAACACTTCCTTGGTAATTTTTTAACACTCCCTCTTATCGAGGACGTTGTTCTTTACCACTCCCACCTTGTCTCTGAAATGAATATGCTTCCCTCTTCACAAAGATTTCGTTAGAATGTCAGCCACCTGCTCCTCAGTAAATATGTACGACAACTCAACAGCTCCCCTCTGAACATTATCTCTAATGAAGTGGTATCTATTCACTATGTGTTTAGACTTCTCATGAAATACTGGATTCTTAGAGAGCCTGATGCAACTCTGATTGCCACAATATATAACTGTAGGCCTCAACTCCTGATCAAACAAGTTGTTGACCACCTAACCAACTAGGTGGCCAACCATGTACCATGTGCATGGAAGATGAGAAAAAAGTACCTAATAAAGTTTTTTCAAGTGAGGCAGCTCTTCTTCTTATCTTTTTTTCCATGAAATTTCTACACCCCTGTAGGAGATGTTGTAATGATATGTCAGCATAGAGGTTTAGATTTTGTATAACTTGGTTACCTAGGACTTTATCATTAGGGAAGTCCTTTCATCGAGTGTTTTTGCCTTGGATAATTAAAATTCGTTTTTAGTGATTTTAATTATCTAAGTTTTTCAGTCAAAAATATCTCCAAAGTGGCGAATGGCGTTCTGATGATAGAGTCCATGGAGTGACTAAAGCCTAGGAATGTTCTATGTAACCATGCTAAACACTATCCAAAGTCTTGCGAAATTTCGATAGGTTTTACCTAAGATTTTTTAATTTTTGGTGATTAAAAAATGTCCCTCAACATAAAAATGTTGTAATAAAAAGACTGTGAAATGGCATATAATGTCCACGGATTGGGGTATGGGTACTCAAAATCAATGGCATGAGTTCCCCTACACCCTTGGGAAAAGTTTGAAGTCATTCAGACAAGCCTTGCTAAGGTCTTGGTCACATTTTCCAAAGTCAATCAAGGAAATCAGGAAAATTGGCAATTAATTAGCAAGCCAAATTTTGGAAAAGTGCCTAAAATTAAGTTTCTAAGTGTTATATTATGTTCCTAAGGTACTTTAGAAGAAAAAAGGGCCCCCCATGCAAGTGCTTCACAAGAATAAAGATGTCACCAAAGGGGGGGGGGCACCCTCCTCATGGAAATTGAGATAATTGAAAATAAGCCAAAGGGGTCCCACTTTGGTGGTCCCCCCCTTTGGGCCTAGAATGAAGATTAAAAATATTAGAGGGGGATTTCTCCCCCATTTCTGTTTGATTTCTCTGTTGAAAAATTACCAAGGAAGTGTTGTTCACCTTGTGTTGCCTTGGGGTGGACAAGAACACTTTAAAAGGTGACCCCTAGTCATTTAAATTAATAAAGTGAGAAGTACTTTATATTTTTAAAGTCACTTTTTAAAAGTTAAGTCATCATTTATCCTAAGTTCATATTTAATGATAAAGTCAAGTGAGTGATTAATTAGAAGGGTCTTCACTTTATTAAATGACATGAGGTGCACTAAATGTCATTTATTATTTATTTAATGAGCATTTATTGTGAACCCTCAATCTAATCTAATCTAGACCATTGGATTGAAATAGGAAGTTACCATGAACAAAAAAGGGCTTGGGGAGAGGCAAACCGAATCTATTGTTCACTTTCACAAGAGAGATTTTTGAGAAAGGAGAGGGCAAGAAGAAGAAGAGTGCAAGGGTTTGAAGTGATTTCATTTCCAGAGAAAGAGAAGGAGAGAGAAGGAGAATTCTGCAGGTTTCAGAGGCACAAAAACCAAGGAAGAATCATTCTTTTATTTCAGCAATTTCAGCAAGGCAAACAGGATGTTTTCCAGGGCAGAATTTGCAGTTTTGATGGTAGATTTTTTCAGCACGTTTTTCGAGGTGATTTCTGAAGAAAAAAAATTCGAAAAAAAAAAATTATGTCCGTACAGCCGTACGGAATCCGTACAGTCCGCACATCCGTACAGCACGTTTTTCGAGGCAAACTGCAGAACTTTTGTTGGGTTGTTTTTCTAGCACGTGGTTCGAGAAGAATAAATTCTGAAATTTTAGCAGGCCATTCAGGGATTGATTGGCACGTTTACCAAGGCATTTGGTGAAGATAAGTGCTGCTGCATTTTTATTTAAAGTTTGCCTGAAATAATAAAAATATCTCTCTCCAGAACAGGTTTTCCCTTGGGGGTTTTTCCTGGACCATTTTGGTCAAAAATCTGAGTCTCTAAAAATTTCATGAGTGACTGATTTAATTTTCTGTATTTGAAAATTTGGCTGTTAGAAATTTTCTGAGTTTATAAAGTTGAAAGAATGTCAAGTGTTTCTAAGTTTTCAGTGAAAATTTTTAATTTTTAAAATGTACATGCATATTGGGGTTGGGCATTAAACCATATGCAGTGATCTAAACTTGAAACTGGGTTGGGGTTTGAAAATTTTCATTCTCACCCTAGGAGGTGCCCCCAAGAGAAGTGGTTCCCCTCTTTGAACTCCCACTCTCTCATTTTGACAAGTGGCTTGCATGGACTTGGGCTCTCTCCTCACTGATATCCTATTTAAGGAGGCTTCCCCTCTTCATTTGGGTTACAAACACACTCACACCCACTCTCTTTCTCATGCTCTCATTCATTCTCTTGCTCTCTTGCCCTTGCTCTTGCTTGGGCCATTGTAATTTCAGCCATTTGGCTTTGTTAATCAAAATCTTTGGAGGAACCTTATGTCCATTGTTTCCATTGATGATTTGCTTCCATGCTTGAGGAGCTACACAAGTTTGGTTGGCCAAGGAAGTGTACTTATTAGCTTTGGTAAGATTTATGGTATTTGCATTCCACAAATTTTGTGAGTTCTCATTCTTGTAGCAAAACAAGTTCATGTATTTTCGAGTTTGAAGTTTATGATTTCTTTGCTCATTATTTGATTTTCACCTTCTAGTAGTTGTGTAGTGAAAATCTTATAAGTTACAGGTTATTTGGATTGAAGAGTGAGATTCCTCGGTTGGATGCCCCATTGCTTCACTTCTTGAAGAACAAAGGACCAATTTTCTCTTTCTTTACATACAAATTTATGCATTTTAATTTTAGTTTGTTGAGTGTTTCAAATCTGATTTTAACATTTTTATACTCAAGTTCTTTCAAAATTATTCATTTGGCAACTTTGTGTAAATTTTGTATATATATTGCACTAACATAATAACTTCCCTAAAGTGATTTTTGGGCACATTTTATCATTTTTCTGTTTGCTGGTTTTTAGCAGGTTGGTAACAAAACAAGACAAAACTCTGTCAAATTTCGGCTAAGAAGGGTGCAAAGGCTACCCCAAAGGAAAAGCGTCAAGGCCATCACAAGAAAAGGGTGAAAACACGGTTTTTCCCACTTCTTTTCTCTTATTCTTTATGCTGAAATTCCAGCCATTGTAACAAGTCCAAGAGAGTCTCTTGGACTTGATTTCTTATTTTGCATTTTAAGTTAAGTTGAAGTTTCCCTTGTTTGTCATCATTGCATGCAAAAGAAGTTGGGTTTGCCCACCTTTGCATAAGCAATTGTTGATTGGCGTGGATTTAGATTAGTTAAAGTTTCATTTTGTTTTTATTTTCTTCTTTATTTTTTCCCACACCTTGCAAATGATTTGGCTATGCCATCCTTGCAAAATCGTGCCAGCTAGCGTTCTATTTTTGTTATTTTCATTTGCCCACACCTTGCAAATGAATTGTCTTTGCCATCCTTGCGAAATCGTGATGGCTTGTATCTTTCTTCTTTTTATTTTTATTTTCCCACACCTTGCAAGTGATTTGGCTTTGCCATCCTTGCGAAATCGTGATGGTTTGTATCTTTCTTCTTTTTATTTTTATTTGCCCACACCTTGCAAGTGATTCGACTATGCCATCCTTGCAATATCGTGTTGGCTTGCATTGTTAATAATTGTTAAATTCTTCATTTTGTTTAAAATAAACCTTGCCCCAATCTTCGCCCCGTATTCACTCCCCTTGCCGGTTGGTCCGACCCTAGGTGACAAGGAAGAGAGAGGATTTGAGTTGGCTAGAATAATAGGCATTTCAATCCATATTGCAAGATTGAGAAAAAGAGGATTAGTGTGTGGAACTAAAGGGGTAGAGGTTGTTGGGGGCCTCATGGCACTCTGTGTCCTCTTGTTGAGCACATGGCTAGTTCTTGCGACTAACTTGTGGAGCTAAGAGGGAGCCTTGTGCTCTCTTGTTGAGCACCCAACCGTTTCTCTCAGTTCAGGGATAAGGGTTGGAGGTAGACACATTAGTTAGTTGGTTTATTTTCTCATGCAAACACATTAATTCCCCCAAGTTGAAGAAAAACCTTAAAATAAACTTAAATCTATTGGACCAGTTGCACACCATCACGATCTTTCGTTTTATTTACTATTGCAGCCATCGTTCATTTGGTTCAGTTCTACTTCAAGCTTATCTCGTACACTTTAGCTCATTTGCTTAAAGTATTTTACATTTGATGAATGTGGTCTTTTGATTATTGTGGTGAGCGAATGATTTAGAGCAATTTGTGCATTTTGGCAATTTCATTGTAATCTTTGCTTGTGACTCCATAGCCCGATTCATGCAGGCACTGGTTTAGTAATACTATATTTCTCTTGCAATTATATTTGGATTTATGAACAAAGAAAGATTTTCCTGTCATTTGAAATTATTTCATTTTTGCATGATTGATTGCCAGAAAGCTTAAATTAATCTATTCATCTTTTAATTCTTAAAACACAACCTTTAAAACATAACAAATAGGAACAACTCCCCTTGAACTTTTAGGAGTTGGGTCTAAACGAAGGAGTTAGGAATTGAAATGACATTGGGTTCTAAACTCATAGTTGCCCTCGAGAACACGCCTAGTGGTGGAAGACTTTTCCACGGTCAAGTGTGTTTTGGGCGGCAACATTTTTGGCGTCGTTGTCGGGGACAAGTCTTTTTGTTCCTAGAGTACAACTTTTGCTTTCCTTTTGGATTTTGCTTTGTTTGATGAATGTTTAGAGTAGATCTTTATTATTCATCTGGCAACTCCACTAACCCTTTTGTTTTGTAATTTACAAGAAAACCAAAAATAGTTTTTTTTGTGAGAAATTTATAATGCATATTTTTCTTCTCACTTGGCGACTCCATTGAAAGGATAAAACCCTATTTCTCATAAAATTGTTGAGATTGATTTTGTAGATGAGTCGGTTGTTGATAGCTCCAGTCCAGTTCAAAATGCATGTTTAACTCAGATATGTGCTATTAGTAACCATTATGGATGACGAAGAATCCAGAGCAGAAATTTCAAATGCATATCCTCCCATTGACTTCTTAGGCATCCTGGACTTTCCACACCATGAGCTATGTTTTTCAAAAGAGGGAAGTGTTATGCTTCCTATTTTTTTTGGAAATGGTGATTCAGTTGTCTGTCACATCATATATTTTTTTTCATTTTTCGGTAAATGATGTCAACATACTTCATCAAGATAGTAAGATGCGAGCATTTGTTAGTACATTAAGTGAGGATGCTTGGATGTTGTATTATGGTCTTCCTGATAAAAGCATTACGTTCCGAAAAAAATTCTTGGAAATTTTTTTAAGAGGTGGCATAATGGTGAAGAAGATATGATGACTGCTTTAGAGAAGGGCTTGACCAACTAAAAATGATAAGAGAACGAATTGAGCAACACCTCCATGATGATCTCTGTGAAAAAATTTATCAAAATTCAGACATTGTTGAAGATCCTCCTTGTAAGCCCGCAACAGAAAATATTGAAGATTGGGGATCTTTTCATGATTATTTCAGTGATGATGATCACATTTACACCCCAGACACACATCAAGAAGAACCAATGTGAGAGCGAGATTTTATTACAAGGGTAAAGACAGCATCACAGGGTTTATACTTGGGATAGATCAAACTGAAGAGTGGACTGATTGTTCAACATTCAGATCTTTTCCATCATGGTTGTTATCAGTCAGCCATCAATGATTAGCACAGGCTTTAGGAGGTGAGGTGGATCCTATCATGAGGCTGCTGAAGAACCTTTCTTTACTTCTAAAATGAGAAATTCAAAGTCACGTCATGTTCATGATGGCTTTTCTGAAGTTGAAATAGTGACAGATGGTGCAATCCCAGACAGTCACCCTGAATCCCAAACAAATGAACAGGTTTTCAGAGATAACACTGAGGCCAGTTCTGAAAATAATGGCCTCACTAAGACAAATGTATCCTGTGGAGACGTCTAGACTGAGTACCATGAAATGAGCTGGGAGAGTATTGAGGCTGCTGCTGACCATAAAGTATATACCGCAGAAACTGTCATAGATCTGCTACACTTTGTTGCTCCAAAACTGATGCAACAAGGAGATGCTCATTTTTCTTACAGCATTGATAAAAATTTGGATGATCCCAAATACAAGCATTACAAGTACTGGTCTAATCCTCTTGAGACAAAACTGCCAAACGCACCGGATACTAAAATATACTCTATGTATGGTGTTGGAATTCCTACAGAAAGAGCATATGTTTATAAGTTGTCCCCTTCCTCTGACACATGCTACATACCATTCCGAATCGACACTTCAGCTGATGGTGGGGAAGCAGACAGTTGTCTAAAAGGAGGTGTGTATTTAAGTTTTTAACTAAAGGTGACGAAACTGTGTCGTCTCTCAGTGTTGGATTCATGTGTGCCAAAGCCTGGCGTGGGAAAACTAGATTTAATCCTTCGGGCATGTCAACCTATATAAGGGAGTACATGCATGCCCCGCCTGCAAACATATTGGAAGGATGTGGTACCCAGAGTTGTGCTCATGTTGACATAATGGGGAACTTTGCTTTGATAGAGGATATCTTAAGAGTAGCAGCAGGTACAAATGGGGAAGATATGGGTGGAGATCAAGTGTATTCAGTATTCTAATTGGTCTGATAAATCTCTCACTTCTCCAACAGATTCCTTGCCCGCTAGTCTCCATCGTGGTCTGCAAATTATTGATCATCACCAACAAAAACGCAAACATCTCAGCGATGGTGGTGAGTCCATATTCACGGTGATCTCCAGTCTCATCTCCAAAATTTTCGATTTAAGAGAAAAGCCATGCCTAGAATCAATTCAATGGTGCCTACCCCTTTTTTTTATCACATGGACCGGATTTGCTCGTCTGACCGACTAATGGAGGTCACATTGTTTTCTGAAAGCAGCTAGCGTCAATTTGCTGAGTAATTGGTTACAGCTTTGAACAAGTCATACTTCTCAAATTATCGCCAAAGCTCGGAGTATGGACTGGGCCCGTGTGAGTTTTTAGAAACCGATTGCAGCGTTTGATGAAATAACGGGCATGAAATCATGCACCGACAAAGCTCGACTTTTCTATCTCAAAATTCTTGGGCATCTATTTGTGACTTGGCAGCTAGTGAAATGTCTATGTTGTTCACAATTCCCTCACGTAAATTTTCGGAGCGGCTGATTCCAAAGTCTCGTCAAATTGGCCGCTGGTTGTATCGAGTTTTAAATGTCTGGTGATCATCTGCGGTGGCATGGCAGAAATTGACAATCAGTTCTGAATAAACAATTGTTTGGAGAAATCTTCGCAGCGATGTGGAGTTTATAGGAGCCCACGCGATTTCGGTGACGGAGAGCGTAAACTCGAGTTCTCCCACAATGACGTCGTGCATTTAGTATGGAATCCATCAATTCATGTTTTTGAAATCGGGCCAACCCTCTCAGATTTGATTTGGTAGAAGATTGTAGTCGTTGATGGTTGTTGTGTTATCCACGGTGGTCCACGCTTTCTTGTCCATCATCACACGCCCAAACAAAGCTCCACCTGTGGACCCACGTTGATTAACAGCGGTTGATTTAACGCCAGAGCTTGGGGCTCAGCATGATCAAGGCTTGAGCAGATCAGTTCAGGCAGTTTGAGTAAGACCCACACTTACACTTGGCAATCGATGGCTCATTTGGAGTGATCAACCTTTTATTTTTATTATCTTTTATTTTTTAAATTTGGGTTAAGAAAGAGTTGGAACAACTAGTTGAAAGATGATTTCCATGTAGTAGTTTATGTAGTAGTTTAGGGAGGAAAAGGTGGATCTAAGTTTCATCCACTTTTTATCTCTTTAATTATTATTTTATTATTATTTTGGCAGAGGCTCTTTCATTGTAAAGGATGGAAAATTTGGCTGGGAGGATTTTTCCCCAGAGTTAATAAAGAAAAAATCATGTTGAGTTCTTGGATATTTTGGGCATCTCTATCGTAGTTCTGTGTTTTTTTCATAAGTTATAGACCAAGCCGGCATAGAGGGCTATAATCTAGCACATTGGGCAAGCATTTGCGGCTGCCAAGTTGCTTATCGTCGTTATGTTCTTAGAGGTCTAGGAGCAAGGAATATTAGTCGGTTATACTTCCATCTCCTTGCCTTTGATTATGGAACGGACCAGCTTAGTCTCCCTTCTGTGAAACGCAAAGCCTTTCTGAGTCCCCTTCTGACTCCATTTACCCTTTTGGTACTGGAACTGGCCTTCCCTCAAGGACTGATCCTCCCTTCCCTTCCGTCCCATCAATCCGACTCATTTTCCTCTTTTGCTACCCATGTTTCTCTAAGGCAGCCTCTTCAGATCACCCTGCCCTCAGCTGCACCTGCAATAGCAATCCGAACTTAGGGAAACCCCCCTAGAGCTGGAGAAGAGCCATCCTGAAACGAGGAGAGAGGGGTGTGGTGACATTGGTCTCTCGAGAGAGAGTTGTCACCGGGTAGGCGCGCCCGGACTTTGGGCTTCAGCACTCGTGTGCCAATTTCGGGAGACAACATTTTGGCGCCGTTGCCGAGGACAAAGTCCAGTTCCTGGATTTTGAAGACTATGCTTCATTAACATTTGTGGGAGATTACATTCCAGATTCTTCCTCTCACATGGCGACTCCACGAAGGGACAGAGCGCTTCTCCTTTTGCAGATTTGAAGATCCTATTGGGTGTACAGGTGAGCACACTCATCAGAAGGATTTCAAGCTCACCTTGGCGACTCCACAGTTTGGTATGAGGTATGATTAAACACATTTTTCAAATTAAGTACCTCATTGTTTGATTTATGGGAAAATCGCATGATATTTGGCACAAGGCTTACAGCCCACTGGATTTCTCAAAAATCCATGGATTTCCTAACCAGTGCTACGACCGTGGGAAGGTGCATGACATTCTTCCTGAATTTTATGGAAATGATGATGTTTTAACCATAGTTTTAAAAATCGGAATCGGGCTCGGAATCGGTCGAGGGTCAACTCGGAATCGGAATCGGAATCGGTAATGAATCGGTCATAAATCGGCCAATTTGAATTTAATGAATCGGTTTGCTAAAAAATACATCGAATATTTAGGAGCTAGATGGATGACATAGAGCTGCTAATTTCTGAATGATTTCATATCTAAAGCATTTATTATAACTAAGAACTAAATGTCAGCCTGCAAAATGTGTAATCAACTAATCATGGCCTATTGTAGAAATGAGGGCACCATTAGATATTTTGCAGCTATGAAAATCTCAGGTTTATTTCACACTGTTCTGTTACTAATATGGGTCCTCAGAAGTTTGAATCCTAGCATTCTTACAAAGTACAAACATATAGCAGATCGAAGCCAGCATCAGTAATATTTTCAGCCAAAAAAGTGATGTATCCAGTCAGCATTTTAAAGATAAAGTAGGCCGACTTGTCCCTAATGGAATTCCTAAGGCTGATCTGTGCTCATTTTAATCATAACTCGTAAATATATACAGTTCAGGGGTGTTTTTGTTTTTCATTCTGTGGCAGATCTATGCTTTTGAGGAGATAAAACGACCAAGCCTGTTTTCTTTTTCAAATTTTAAGACAGTTGTAGCAGAGATATTGTCTGTCTTGTCCCTTCCTTGATGTTCCCAATCTATAGAGCAGCATAGGAGTAGACTTTGAGGCCTGGTACACAAATTTTGATGTCACTGCCAGCTTGCTAACAGCCACCTAAGAGAATTTGCATGCCTGATAACGTTCACATGAGATCTAACTGATAGAAGACCTTTCATTCTCTATTAACGTTCTCCAGATTTGTGCAATTTCTTGTACAGAGCCTCATGTTTGATAGGATAGGTTAGGAGTTAGGGAACCGTTAGGTTAGTAAACATCTATAAAATAAATAAAAAATAACTAAAAAATAAAAAAAATTGCCTTTTTCCAAACCGGACCGGTCAGGCTCGAACTTGGCCGATTGGACCGGTTAGTTACCGAACCGGACCGGTTTGGTACCCCGGCCGGTTCTGTAACTAACCAGTCCCCGATCCGGTTAACCTGCCGATTTGAACCGGTTTGGTTCCGAACCGGTGAACCGGCTGGTTCCGGTTCCGATTTAACCGATTTTTAATACTATGGTTTTAACCACCCATCATATTGCCTCTCTCTGCAAACTGATGGCTGATTTTAATGTTCATCATGAGGATGATATTATGGTCGTTTTTGCTATAACTTTGGAAAGGGATGCAATGATCTGGTTCTATGGCCTTGTTACCGACTAGGCTGCACCTAGTCAGTACTTTCAGTGAGCCGCCAGTGATGAACAAGATACTTGTTCATATTCAGAGTTCAGAGGTCCTTTCAGGCCTCCAGGGTCGTTTTATTTTTTGTAACGCATGTTCATACCCCCTTGGGGAAATTGTAAAAAATGTCCTAGCATTTAATTTTTTATAAAAGGCTCGGCTTCCCAGACTTAAGCATCAAGCCGACTAGCCCAGAGTGTTTTTTCCCTTGGTTATTATTGGTTGTTGAACAAACGACTAATAATTTCTGAGTTTTTCACTCACACCTCCAAAGCTGGGGTAGTCATCTTGGTGTTGCGTCCTAGGGAGGTTATTAGAGCCTTCGTGTCGGTGTTTTTCACCATGCTAGGCATTCGAATTGAGTCGTATGGACATGTACTAGGTCCCCCTAGAGTTTCGTCAATTTCCGCAAAAAAAATAATTTTTCCATTTTTTAAGCCATTTTTTAATGGTTTAATTAAAAAAATTCAGATTGTAATAAAAGTCAGATACGGAGTCCGTTTCTGACGTGGGGACACTCGTTTTCACATCCAAAGTGTCCACTTTACTCATGGGACCACTTTCTACATCAGTGTGACAGCCGGAGCACCCCGTGAGGCATTATTTGGGCTAAAAGTGCATAAAATAGCATTTTAATGCTAAATCTGGACAAATTGGCACTAAAGTCAAAATAAAATAAAATAAGTCAAAATCAATTAATAATTTGATTTGAGTGACATGGCAAGAGTCCCATGTGACTAGCGATTCATACCTCCACTCATTTGAAGTCAAATTTTGATTTTAAATTAAGTGGTGAAAGATTATATTAAAAGATGAGGTAAGGAGAGACTCACGCTAGCCTTGGTTATGGTAGCGAATGGTAAAAATTAATGTATGGTTTACGCTTGCTAGTGGAGTGGCCCCATCACTTAATAACACGTCATGTTATATGATTCATTCCATGCATGGTTTATCCTAAAGTCTTGGCTCACGGATTACACCATCCATACGATTCGCGGCTATGGGTGATATGGCACTCGGGCTCACCTTTTGATTGGCGGCTTCATGTTTTAGCATCAGCATCACTTAGCATTGGTTTAAATTAGGAAGTGATTCACGTGGCGGTTTACAACATGGCATCTCATCACCCATGCGCATGTGTTGTGAATCATTCACATCAAAAGGTGGAGCTCACGCATTGTTTTACGGCAGCCAAAGGTGGACCCTCTTTACACATGGCTACGATGAACTTGAGTTATAGCAATTCCACGTCACTCTTTGAAAGATCAAGTGAATATTGGGTTGGTGAGACTATCCGTACACTCACGCGAGGGTAGTGAATGATGTCATCTTCAGTCTTATTCATTGGTTGGTATGTGCTGGAAATTTATGATTCGATGAGGGAGTTTGGTGAGAGAGGTGTCAATCACCTCCTCTGTTCAAGCTCAGCTAAACTCTGACTTCATCTTCAGTATTGATGAGGCCCCATTGGGTCTCTCTTTTCCTATTTAAGCAGGTCACCTCTCCATTGTTCATGATCAAAGGTGGAACCTCTGCTTGTAATATTGTAATATTTTTCTTGAAGTATTGTGAATAAAAGGCTTTGGAGGCAATTTCTGTGTGGGATCTATGGATGTTTGGATAGAGTTTACTCTACATTTGTGAGGTAACCTGTATTTGTTTTCATGCTTGCATATGTTTGGGATTAACTTGCTTTCGGAAGGAAATGGTATTTTTGTAGAGATAAAAGGTAATTCTTGTTAGGTTACTCTTTTATTGCAAGTCAAGGAAGACTATTTGATATATGTATGATTTCATGCTTGGATCTACATTGTTGTTGTAGTCTCTTTCGGTTTACACACGTATTTTTTAATCCCCATTGCTAGTGTTGATAATCTTTTGCAGGAAGCTAATGCTGGAGTATTGATGAGCGAATGTGCTCTACCTTTCCTTCAGTAAAATTTGAAAATAAGCTCTGTCCCTCTGATCTCACCAAGGAAGTTTTTTCCTTCCTTTATTTCTTGCTCTACTCTGGGTTCTAAGAAATTTGATCTACAAATTTCTTAAAATTTTCTTTCGGTTTCAAATGTTTCCACATTAGATCTAGCATCTAAAGTCATATCAAAGGTAGATCTAATGTCTAAAAGTTTCTATTTCTAGTCTGCTTCAAAGGTACATTTGAAATTTTAGATCTAGTTACTTTTCCCTTTTTTCCGCAAGTTAAAAAAAAAATTTGAAAATTAAAAAAGCTTGTTGAAAGAGTTTCTATGCATTTTAAAGTTTGATCTAGAATTTTGTGCTTAAGATTTGCTTGCCATTCTCCTCAAGAGGCAAGCAAAGATCCTAAGAAGGCAAGCTTTCTAGCTTACCTCACTTAGTTGTTTCCTTGTTTTTGTAATCAGTTGTTATTTAGATTTTTTTTGTAAATTTTTGCATGTTGCCCAAAGACACTTCCAAAGTGTTTTTGGGCATCTTTCATTGACATATGCTTGCTGGTTTTTAGCAGGCCCATCAAAAAAGTGAAGGAAACTCTGCCCGAAATTAGCTTTTTCGAAAATCCGGAGCTCCCAGAAGGTTTTCCCCTTGGCTGGGCATATTTCCTTTGCATGTTGTAAGCCTTTGGATCCCAGATAACAAGGACCAAAGAGCATTCTCTGCTGAAGCATTGTAACCGACTAATAAAAAACAAGTTTGAGTAGCCTCAGTAGAGCCCGGTCCCCATCCCCCTTGGGGGATTTGTGTCGGTGTCATTTTCTGTTTTCTTATACGCTGGTAGCGTAGTTGTCTTTTTTTTATCATTTGATGTTGTGTTTAAGTTGTGCAAAAGTAACGTGAATACTTACCCACTGCGCTATACCGAAGTACCATAAGGGAAAAGATTTGAGCAGTGTAGTAATTAAAAAAAACAAAAACAATTTTGTTATGCACTGCTAAGTTAAAATAAACCCCCTCGCTTTCCCGAGTACAGGTTCGTGGATAAGGGCTTGCCCGAGTACTAAATTTGGAAAGAGACTCCAGGGTTCTATCTCTTTTCTAAATCAGAAAACTTGTTCTAATTAAAATAAACCAAGACTCCTTCCCCGTATGCTCTACACCGCTGCAGCTTGTCTGATCAGTTGGCTGTATCAGAAAGGGATACAAGTTACTGGATCTAATAGGAAAATCCACATAAGTAATTTTCTTGAGAACTCGGGAGGTTGCAAAGAGTAATCACTACAGAGTCAGGAGGCTACTCTAAGCAGGTCTATCCTCGCCCTGTTGGACACTTGGTATTACTGCTTTAGCACTCAGTTCGAAGGGACTTGACTTGTTGGGCCAAACCCACAATTTACCCATTCCTTAATCAATTCATTTAATAAATTTAAAATTTACCAACCGAGACACTGCAATACTTTCACTGAGACTACACTAGCAGCCCACTTTTGCAAGCACACTTTTCATTTTGGCACTGGTCTTTTCTGTTCCTTTTTTGCATAAGTTAATCTCGCAATGTGTCATTGAATTTTGTGTATCTAATTTGAGTTAAGGTGTTGCTAAGGTTAAGTTTTGTTGGCAGTAATTGGTAATTTCTTAAATTCATCCATTCCATATTAAAACTCCTAGAATTAATTATTTCTCTCGTAGAGTAAAAACCTTAGATTTTATTTTTCATTAGGGTCCACCCCCCTTGGCTTCGCTAGGAGTTGGCCTAGACGGAGGAGCTGAGTATCAGGTGACAGCACTTGGCTCGAGCTTGCCCCCAAGGTCGCACCCAGTGGCTTGAAGATTTATGCCACGTTACGCGAGGTGCGAATTAGGCGGCAACATTTTGGCGCCGTTGCCGGGGATAAATCCTTCTATTCCCGGAATACAACTTTTTAAGTTTTCATTCTTGTTTTCGCTTTGTTTGATGAATGTTGTAGTTTAATCAACTTACTCAAATCATCTGGCGACTCCACTACCTTTAATTTTACCAAGGCGTTCTACAAGAAGAAACTCTGAAGGCTTGCTTCAGTTCATTCCTAAGCCTGAAAAGGTTTACCATAAGAGGAAAAGCACGCTAGCTTCTCGTAAGATCCTTGACGATCTTTCATCTGAGTCAATCTTAGATATTCACCTTTTATTTGTTGATACTTCTCAATCAAATAATTCACATAGTACCATGGGTACTTTATTTAAACCTCTGAATTATTCTGCCATAATTGGGCAGCCTCATAACATCCCAGATAAAGCCATTGAGAAGGTTCCATCTTTTTATGGAAACGATGCTATAACTGCTAAGTCTCATTTGTTGGCTTTTTCGCAGTGCTACAATAAATGGTGTCACAACGTCAACCATGAAGATGTAAAGATGAGGTTGTTTGCCTTATCTCTTGAAGCTGATGCCTTTGAATGGTTCACCTCCCTGGATGACGATGGTATCAAGACCTTCCAGGAATTTGAAACTGCTTTCAATAAAATATGGGGGGATAAAAAGGAGAAAAGGCACCATTTGGCTGCCTTAACAAACACTAAAAAGAAGGAAAACGAAACCATAGAAGAATTCAATAAAAAATTCAGAGATATGGTGGGCAGATGCCCGGTTGATATTAAACCATCAGATACCTCAATTCTCATACATTACACAGAAGCATTCGAGGGAGAAATGAGGTACCAACTTAGAGACAAAGAACCTGACAACCTGAAGAAAGCCATGGAAATAGCTGAGAAGATTGACAGA
>LPNX010775741.1:3914-41738 GCA_001517045.1 Pseudotsuga menziesii
ATAGTGGGGTAGGTGAGGTAGTTAACCATTTTTGGGTGTTAACAGAATGAACAAAAATTAAAAAAAAGGACACCGACGCAAATTCCCCTACGGGGGATGGGGAATGGGCTCGAAAGAGCCTATTGTAGAAGGAGCAAGTTGATGAAGTCGACTTGAATGAAGAACGACTTATTCGATCAGCCGACTAAGTCGATGGGCCGACTTAGTCGATCAGTCGACTAAGTCGGTCGGCCAACTAAACTAAAAGATTAGTCGGTTAAACTAAAAGTCGTGTCAGTTCACTAAACCGACAGGTAGTTATTTTGCAACTGTCTGTACATTGTATATATTAGGCTATTGATCCAAACAAGAACTCAGTTCAGTTCTCTGCCTTGTATGAACTCATTGCAATAATATAATTTGTTTTCCTATCTGTTCTTGTCTCTTGTCTCTAATTTATAGTTATGTATGTTTAGTATGTATTATTGGTAACCTTATGTGATTTGTGAGATTACAACATTGGTTCTGTTGTCGGTAGTACATGTCTAAAATATATGCTCACATATGATACCAGAGCAGGTGATCAAGGACTGGTGGGACCGTAAAGTTGCGAACTACTTACAAAATTACGCAAGAAGAAACAGATTAATAGACGCTGAAGCCAAAGCAAGATTTTTCACAGAGACACATGAAAAATTTGTCGAATAAGTGCCACAACTGTTGAAGTAGCTTCTGGATGAGAAATCTGGACGTGACTAAAGAACAACAGTTGCTAGATAAACTATTCCGAGGAGGGTGAACAAATTTGTCAGAGTGGTTTGAGAAAATCGCAGACGACTTCTGTGAGGAGCAAGCAGTCGAAGACCGAACGTCTGTGGAAACTGTCAAAGAAAAATTTTACACAGATTTCATTAAACAATTCTTGTTCTCCCTACCGACCTTCATGTTCAAATTCTTGATAGAGAACAAAGCAGGGCACTTAGTCGAACCTAGACCTCATACAGGCTGTCAATATTAAATCATCAACATAAAGCACAATTATTAAAAGCTTACCCTCCACCACCAATTGGTATAGGTTTTCATCTGCTTCACTTTTGGTGAAGCCCAATCCGATGAAATAGCTGTCTATTCGAGTGTACCAAGCACGGGGTGCTTGCTTCAGCCCATATAGTGCTCTCTTGAGTCTGCACACATGTGACTCTCTGTCAAAGGTCTCAAAACCTTCAGGCTGCTCAATGTACACTTCTTCCTCAATGATCCCGTTGAGGAACGCAGTTTTAACATCCATCTGATGAATGCGACAACCCATCTACGCTAAGAGTGCAAGGATGGATCTTATGGAAGAGTACCTTACAACAAGTGCAAAGGTCTCACCATAATCTATCCCCTCAATTTGTGAGAAGCCCCGGGCCACAAACCTGGCCTTGTATTTCTCCACACTCCCATCAGCAGCTTGCTTTACTTTGTAGATCCATCTCAAACCTACCACTGATTTATCAATCGGTCTTGGGACAACTTCCCATGCACTGTTTTTGACAATGGAGTCATACTCCTCTACCATAGCATCAACCCAAGTGGGCTACTACACTGCTTCCTGAAAGGAAGATGGTTCAGTCACAATACATTTGATCATAAGAGCCATGTATCCAGCAAATCGATCAGGAGACTGTCTCTGCCTGCGCTGTGAAATAGGGGCTCCTATATTCTGTGCAGCATCTAGTCTCAATCTATCAGCTTCCGTGGTGTACTTTCTGCCATTTTTGATGGATGGCTCTGCTCTAGTGGTTTCGTCTACTCTATGAACCTCTTCATGTGGCTAATCCACATCTTGAGACTCATATTTGGGAACCAACAGTTCCTCTGCTGCATGCAAGTCTAACTCCCTCTCAAGTGACAATCGCATGGCTTTCTCCTCATCAAATTTTATATCCCGTCGCACAGCAGTCATCTTGCTGTTTGGAAAATACACTCGATAGTTATGGGGCGTTTCTATGTACCCCACAAATATCCCAACTTCAGCAGTCGGTTCCAACTTCTTCCTAGCATCCTTGTTTGCATGCACATAAACAGATGAACCGAAAATTTTAAAATGTGAAACATCAGGTTTCTTACCAGTAAATGCTTCTTCAGGTGTACTTATGCCAAGTACTCTATTAGGACAACGGTTCTACACATAAACCGCAGTATTGCATGCCTCTGCCCATAAATGCAATGGTAGGCCTTGATCATGCAACATTGCTCGTGCTGCACCCACGATCGTTGTGTTCTTTCTCTCCACGACCCCATTTTGCTGTGGGTTATGGGGCGCTATGAGTTCTCTTCGAATTCCTTCTCTACGGTATAAGTCTTTGAATTCATTAGAGATTTATTCTCCACCATTATCGCTCCTTAGAGCCTTCACTTTCTTCCCCGACTCTTGCTCCACCAATGCTTTAAACTCACAGAACTTTAAGAATGTTTGACTCTTCTTCTGCATGAAGAAGATCCAGCATTTACGAGAAAAATCATCAACAAAAATCACATAATACCTATGTTTTTCTGTTGAAGCAACCGAGAATGGTCCACACAAGTCTGTGTGAACTCTCTCCAGGATTACCGAAGCACGGTTCTCCTTTTCCTGAAAGGTGGACTTTACATACTTCCCTAGGGTGCACCCCTTGCACTGATCTGACTGCGCAAGTGTTCCCATTGGAAGTCTAGTAGATATTTTCTGCATGATCTTCAAGGCTCCATGATGAATATGGACTAACCTTCTATGCCATAATTCTCCCTCATCCCGGCTCACCACTATTTCTGCCTTGCCTATCATGGCACTGCAGCCATCTATCTGCAGCATGTAGAGATTTTTAACTCGAATCCCTATTTTCTTGACTTGACCTGTTGCTTTATGTCACAGGTAGGCTATACCACTGCTAAAAACAACATCATAGACTCTGTCTTCCAACATTGCGACTGAGACCAAGTTTTTCTTCAGACCTGGAACATGCATAACATTTTTCAATTGAAATGGTTTACCTGACTCCCCTTGAAAGGTAATGGTACCAATACCAGTTGCGCTATATTTTCCATCATCACCCATCTCTATATGCATTTTGAGATCTTTCTCCTCCAAATCAATAAAAGACTCTTTATCTCCTATCATGTGAAAGGAAGCGCCACTATCCAAATACCATACTGATCCTGATGCACTTGATGCTATGCAAGCTATCAAAGTGAAGTCAAGCTCGAACTGTGAGACAAGAGCCTCACCGGTTGTAGCTCCAGCAACCATCTTGTTCTTCTTCTTCTGTGGACAGTTAGTGGCGAGATGCCCACATTCATGACAGTGAAAACACTTCACTTTGGACAAATCCAGCTTCTTGACTTTAGACTCGGAATTTGATTGGAATTTCTTCCCTTTCCCTTTCCTTGCCTTGGCAGTCAAAGCACAATTCTCTTCATCATCATGCTTTGATGAAGATCCATCTCTGGTGTTCCACCTGAACTCCTCTTGTACCAGATCCGACCATAGTCGTTCCCAATCCGGCAACTTTTCCCTTCCATTGATAGAGTCTTGATAACTGTGCCAACTCTTAGGAAGTCCTAGGAGTGCCAAGCTCACCAAATCATCAGCTGCGACTGTTATTCCCACACTTCCAATATCATCCTGACATTGAACAAACTTTGTGAGATATTTTGGAATGGTGTCACCTTTCTCCATCTTAATCCTCCTGAGTTTTGGAACAGATCTGTCAAAACCTTCCACATTGCATATGGTGTGGTTTTCCCATGGAGACTTGAGACAATGTGGTCTCGTACTCCCTCCAACAGAATCCTCCTCGCCTTTGCCACTTTCTTTTTCCATGCATCAAGATTTGCTTTATCTGTCGCAGTCGGCTTAGGAACATCTGCATCAATGTAATCCTTCAAGCCATTGTCTTCGAGCACTGCCTCCATCCTGTCCTTCCACGCAATGCAGTTAGAGCTTCCCTCGAGTTCATACTCCAACCTCAAGCCATTGAAAGACATTTCGATCTTGAGTCAAGATCGCACTAAGAAAGTCTTGCAAATTTGAATGTTATCCAACCCAAAACTCAAGTCTGTGGCCTCCGTGGCTCTGATACCATGTAGAAATTTCGATACAGATTAACATATTCCTACGATTCTCCTGATCTAACAAATTTGCCTCTTGTTAAATACAGAACCGCTTCTACTCTAATTATTGCGGAAACAATTAAACCATGATTGACATAACAATGCACAGAGTGAAATATCAATAATACACAACACAATGTTTTCCAGGGAAAGCTTAAAGCTCAAAACCCCACTATCATATATATGTATATCATGAATCATGAAACAATATCATACAAAACTCTAATCCAAGAGCTCTCAGTACAATACGAAAGTCTCACCCTGTCATACACGAATTAGCTAATCATGTGCCAATTCCCTGTGTTCAGACAGCCTGCCTTCTCTGCGCAACCTCTGATGAGCAAACTCCTCTGTGCAACCTCTGATATCTCAATTCTCCCCAATTGAATCGAATCCAATTGAAACTTTGTTGATTGCTATGTTTGCTCATGCTCATAAGCATATTCACTGCATGTGTGAACAAATCACAACTGATAGTCAACTGTCCCTTTTACCTATGATCTCAACTGGTGTCCATTGGAATGCATATAGTTACCGGTGGCAAGTCTTCAGTTGTATGCGAGTTAACTTGTGAGTTTAGTGAATTAACTAATTCACTGAACTCACACTAATACAACTAAACTTAACTCACTTAACTACACTTACAATTCTGTTACAATTCCAAATCACTCAGTTATGAATGAGATAATATACTAATAGTTATTGTCTAATTTAATTAAGGGAAAAGGAAATTAGACACATGTTTCTTGTTGACTTTTCCACAAGTAGAAATACACAGCAAACCATTGTACGTCGAAGACAAATCGACCACCAATGGGAGCACAAGTTTCGTCGACCAAAACCCCGCAGGCCCGACTATATTAATAAACCCACCACTTTCACCACCACCCCCACCTCCACGTCTGCCGACTTCTGAGAGCAGTGAAAGTGATTCAGACATGGGTCACAGATCAGCTCACATTCCTGTCTACGAGGGGGATGAAGACCCCAGACGACATTGGTTCATCTGCGAGTTGACTTGGGAAGCAAACCAGGTGATGGATGAAGACCGACAGATGGCTCAGTTCGCGGGAACCTTATGGAAAAGGGCCTTGACCTGGTACATGACCTTTTTGGAAAGGAAACCCAAAGCGACGAAAGCTGAGATCAAGGTGTAGTTCTGATCATTCTTCAAAACCCGAGACGCTAAGCACCTGGCCACCAAAAAGCTTAAAACAACACAGCAAAAGCCAAGGGAGACAGTCTGCGACTACGACAAATGTTGGAAGGACCTATTAAGCCAATTATATTATGTTATTGATGAACAACTACTAATTCAATGGTTCCTTGCAGGATTATCACAGAAAGTACACCGACATATCAGTCTGGAAACGTTCAAGACATATGAAGATGCGTTGACCAAAGCTCTGCAGGTGGAAATGGACGAAGACATACCTACATATCCGACGGACCATAGGTTAGAGGAACAGCTCGAGAATGTAAAGAAGTCTTTGAAAGAATTGACCCTCAAGAATCAAGAAATCTGGTGTACTAAATGTTCCACGGCCGGCAACACGAAAGATAATTGTTGACACGAATACAGTCGACAAGACATCCGCTTTGTGCAAACTAAAGCATTTTGCGACATTTGCCAGGAGCACGGTGATCATTCTACAAAAGATTGTCCATTTAACATGATGAATGGAAAAGCTTCCTGGTGCGCCACCTGTGAGACTAAAAGTCACAACACGGCCAACTGTCAGTTAAACCTGAAAAACCGACAAAACTATCAGGCGGTCTACCAAATGAATGCAATAGCGCAAAACAACGAGCAAAACAATACAAACAACCAGAACGGACAAAGGAATGACGACCGATGATATGAGCACCAGTACGACAATCGATGACAAGGGTTTGGAGGAAGAGGTCAATTCCTCAGGAATCGCGACATACGAACTCGTCGACCCACCCAGTACTTCATATGTTATAAAGAAGGGCACCGATACGCAGACTGTCCATACAAGGACAGAACTGATCTTAAATTCTGTACATATTGTGGAGTAGGCGATCACTCATTGGAGGATTGTCCTACTATGCTAGAGAAAATCAATACAAAGAAGAATGTTAATGTCTTGTCTTGTGTACAAAAACATGATGTGCTAACTACTAAGAATTTACATATTGTTACACGACAAGGCACAAAAACAAGGCCTGATAACCCCCAAGTTAGCAAGATTAAAAACACAAATGTTTATCCCGACCCTATAACACAAAAACACACATATCAAGAAGCAACACACATATTTCAAGACATCACACAAAAAGAATACCTCATTAGCAGTCGACCTAACACAGTATAGCAACTAATCTATCTCACTCAAACAGACAAATCTATAGCCCAATTCATTGATTTATTGCATCAAATAAAAAGTACTAATCCCAAAAAACAAAGTAAGAACATATTCATCCTAAACCAAAAAGACAAAAATGATGTCAACCCACTTGTCGACCAGGAAATCGAAGGGTTCCACGTCCGACAAGTAGTGCTCGATTTCGGATCTCAGGTAAATATCATGACTCAGGATACATGGGAAAAGATGGGCCGACCTCGACTCTATGAGTCAGGCATCTACCTAAAAATCGCTGACCAAGGTCTCATTGAACCCATTGGGGTTTGGAAAAATGTCGACACGACCATCAAAGGATTATCAACTAAGGTTGATTTCGAAATTATTTACCCAAAGGAAGGATCTAGTTCCTTCCCAGCACTAGTCGGTCGACCTTGGGGACGGAAGATGAAAGTCTCCATATCCTTAGACAAAGAATGAATTAAGTTAAAAGGAAATGGTCACAAATTCATTGTACCCATTAATCCTTCCCAAGGAGCACCTTGGACCGAACCGATTGATAAGGAAGTCGATGTCAGACAACTGTATCAAATCCAAAACAATTCGGACTACACAGAGCCCAACATCCATGGAGAAATTCACTTAGGTAACCAAGAATCAATTGGTTACAATTCAGATGCTGAATTATATGATTGGGAAATGGAAAATTATGAAACCCAAGCAAGAGGGTGCTGGACTATACAAAAAGTACAGAAAAAACCCACCCGACAGTGCTTCATTGTATCAATTATCCCCAAAGTATTTGAAAGGAAAGTCAGGGAACGAGCCACCTTACAACCAACCAGCTTACATACTACTCAACTGCCCAGGTATAAGGATAGAGAATCCCCAATCATGCATGTCGAACAAGTATCTAAATATATTGGAGAACATGGCAGACTTCAAAGCTTAGTGGAAACATTTACAGGTCAAGCAGCTAGATGGTGGGATACCCATCAGTCAAAACTTCAGACCTGGACAACCGCTTCAACCTTCTTTGTCGAATGGTTTGGTGGAAAGAAGTTAACCCAGCAAGCCCAGATCCCTACTTTTACCCAAGGAGAAAACCTAGAAGAACATATTCAAACTTGTGAAAAGGAATGGAGAAGGCTTGGATACAAAGATGAGCGAGCATGGCCACATTTGTTTCCTTCAACCCTAGCTGACTTACCTAATAAATGGTATAAGATGGAGGAAGCCAGAGGAGAAACCTTCTTTTGGCATGAACTTAAAGAAAATTTTATTAAGGACTTCCAGTTCATACCTCAAAACGAAAAATTGGCTGGGACAGCACACCAAATCAAACAGTTTCTCCAACCGATAGAAAAACAACCCTCCCAACACCATCGACAAATCAAGGACTGTAACAAGATACAAACTGAATCCAAATCACAGTTGACATGATTACGCTTAGACAATGAACACATAGAAGGTAAAAGATTCAGATGGAAGACCGACCACATGGAAACAACAAAACCCATCTACTCAATCTTGAAATTCGAGACCACCGACAAACCAGATCTTGACAGAATGACTACAGCTGACTTCCCTGCCACATTCTCATAGTTCACAGAAGGAATTCGGTCAATCAATGAAGCTAAAGCACCAGAGTGGCTCGATGCCAAAGTAAAAACTAAGGAGGTCGACATTTCAAATGACGACCGACCAAAAATAGCCAAGATTGGTGACTACTGGAATGAACAACAGACCACTGAAATAGTGAACTTACTTAGAGAGTTCCAGGATGTATTTGCAAGGGACTATAAAGACTTAAAAGGCTTAGTACAAGAGATGGGAGAAATGAAAATAGACACTAAATGCCAGATCTCCTTCGACAAACTGAAAAGAAAACTAGTCGAAGCTCCCATACTCAAATTTCCAAACTGGTCAACCAAATTTCATGTGCATATCAATGCCTCAGGAATAGCAATCAGAGCAATCCTGACTCAACCAGGGGATGACGGGATGGATTACCCTATAGTCTACAGCAGTCAAAAATTAAATAAGGCTGAAAGGAACTATTTGACCACAGAAAGAGAAGCCCTAGGTATGGTCTTTTCCCTCCAAAAGTATCGACATTACCTCTTGGCCAACCCCTTCACATTTTACACCGACCATCAAGCTTTGAAATACCTCGTCAATAAACCCCTTCATCATGGGAGACTTTGTCGCTAGCTCCTTATTTTTCAAGAATTTGAGTTCGAATTCGTTGTCTGAACAGGGAAACTAAATGTTGGGCCTGACCATCTATCACGTATAGACACAGGAAAGGAACTAACCAGATTCGACGACGACTTTCCAGATGCACATCTATTCTGCATAGAAGCAGTACCCGAAGAACTAGAAGAAATAGCTCAGTTCCTAGAGACAGGTCAGGCACCAGAAGGTCTGAACACCAAGAAAAAACAAATCTTAGCTATGAAGGATACACCCTATAGCCTCATCAATGGATTTTTGTACAAAATAGGGTTAGACGACAGACTTGCCACGGCATTCAGGCCTTGGAGAGTAGGAAAACGACAGAAGCAGCACTCAGACAGACGATAGAAGATCAGATAGTGCTGGAGAACAACAAGCTGCAGAAGCTGGAACGGGAAGCACACCAATGGGTGCAACAGGCTCTGCCAAACCTGGAAAAGGTCGATATCATCTGCCCCCAGATGAAACGACTCATCGACGCCACAAAAGAGCAGAACCAGTCATTAGGCCCCAACATGGAGAAAATTGCAGAAACTCCCATTTCAGAAAAGATGTCGGTACTGTCAAGTTTAACGACATTGATGATCGACATCCAGAAAGCTTTGCAGAATTGGACGGACTTCCAACATCACCTTGACATCACAGCTTCTGGCCATTGTCAAAGTCTACGTCCAGAAGAGACCAACCATCCATCTGCACAGTCCACAACAATATCAATTTTGAATGGTTTGACAAAACTTCAAATTTTGTACCTCCCTGTTTATTCGGGACGAAGAAACGTTTTGTTCGTAGGGGAGATGTAGAAGGAGCAAGTCGATGAAGTCGACTTGAACGAAGAATGACTTAGTTGATCAGCTGACTAAGTCAATGGGATGAATTAGTCGATCAACCGACTAAGTCGTTCGGCCGACTAAACTAGAATATTAGTCAATTAAACTAAAAGTCGTGTTGGTTCACCGAACCGACAGGTAGTTATTTTGTAACTGTCTGTACATTGTATATATTAGGCTATTGAGACAAATGAGAACTTAGTTCAGTTCTTTGCCTTGTATGAACTCATTGCAATAATATAATCTATTTTCCTATCTGTTCTTGTCTCTTGTCTCTGATTTATATTTATGTATGTTTAGTATGTATTATTGGTAACCTTATGTGATCTGTGAGATTACAACACCTATTCAAAAATTATTTTTATTAACAGCGGTTACAATATCAGAGAACTGATATAATGCTTCTTGATCCTTATATGGAGTGAAATCAAGAGCTTACAAAGTGTGAAAATTAAAGGTTTTAGTCAAATGGGAGACCCCTGGGGGGATTTGAACGCTCCTGAGGCCACTTTCAAACAGTAGATTCCTTTCTTTCCTGTCAAACCTTCTAAAAACCAGTGATCATATCAGACTAAAATATGCCCAAAATCACTTAGAAAGTACCTTTGGGTCAGCTTACTTTTAACCCAAAAAAACTAAGTTAAAACTAGTTAAAAAGGTAAAACAGAACCAAGGAAAGTAGGCTTTCCTTGGGATATTGTCTTGCCTTTTGGGCAGCCAATAGGATCTCCACTTTTATTGTAGAATATGAAATTTTTATGTACAGCAAAAAGAAATCAAATGCATGCAAGCTACAAATTTTCTTTAGAATTACATGCAAAAAAGGACGATTTCCCTAAAGCTAGATCTAGAATGCTTATGAAACCTTTTAAGAGCAGGATCTAGACTATGGGCTTTGAGAAGATAGATTTATGTTGAAATTACTTTTAAGATGATAGATCTAAAAAAAATGAAATCTATGAACAAAGTAACCGGGTAAAAGAGTTGATTTTTCTAAGAAATGAGAAGAAGAGGAGAGAAGGTCGGCTCGTCGCTTGAATGGAGCAAGCTGAAAGGAGGCCCTCTTGTGGAGTGCCAAGGGATAGAGTCTTGAGCTTTCTGGATAAGGAATGGTGTCATTCTTGATCCACACCTTCATCTGATCAGGAACCTGTAAGTAGACAACACAAGCCTGCACAACACCTCGTGAGATCTGGATATAGATGTATAAAGCAACAAAAATGAAAGATCATGCAAAAATAATCTTATTTAAGCACGTAACTGAAATTCTTGAGCATTCATTACATGGATAAACAATATCAACCAATCTAACTTACCTAGTTTACACCCTTACTTGATTCAATCGAATCCTTGAAGCCAGAACACGAAAGCAACACAGAACTTGGAAAGAAATTGTAGTTCCCACATTAGCAGCATAACACTGAGAATCCACACAATCAAATGCACTACATAGTATAGCCTCCAAAGCTTCTTTATTCACAAATGATGATCAATACACAATTGCAATAGCAAGCCCTTCAATCCAGCTCTTACTAGCTTGAAAGAGGGAGCTATGCTTGGATATATACAAAAAACAGGACATCCAGCCCAGGGGGGACACAAATAACAAGGAGATGGACCAAATACGCTGATCAAGAGTCCATCAATGCCTGATGTGTCTAACTAACCCAGATCTGAGTCTCACTGAGTGCAATTGTCAATCGGAGAGCTGATCTCACAGACACCTCAACCTGTTGACTGAAGCATCCACCAAAACTCATCCAGATGAGCCAAAACGTGTTGAGGAGAGAGGGAGGGCGAAATTCCCCATAAAGAATGCTGAAGATCAAATCTGGATCTGATTTGATCACCTCCTTCAGTCAAGGATTTGTCAGATCCAGTCAATCTGCTTCAGATCTGACGGATTTCAATCAAATTGACTGAGAATCCACTGATCTATGGTTTTGGATTTGCTCCATTATTCATCAAATTATTAATTAAAATAATCAATAATTGATTTTTGCGGCTTTCTGACCTGAGTGATGGAAAATCACTCAAAACTAGGAAATAGTGGGTCCATGGGTTTACATGGTGCTCTTAGCTTGAAAATGAGCACGTACATGACTGAAACAGATTATTTGGCCCACTTTTATTAAAAAATAATTTTTTCCAATTAAACTATTAAAAAATAGCCTAAGTTTTGGAAAAATTAAATTTTAATAAAAAACACTGAAAAAACTAAAAAATTGAAAAATTGAAAAAACCTAGGGGGACTTAGACATGTTCATATGACTCGACCATGATGTCTAGCATGTTTATACATGGACATATAGACTCTAATAACCTCAATAGGCCTAAATTCCAAGCTGACCACCCCAACTTTGGAGCTATGGAGTGAAAAAATCAGAAATTATCAGTCATTTATTGAACAACCAATAATAACCAAGGGAAAAAACACCCTGGGCTGATCGGATTGACAAATAAAGTCTAAGAGACCAAGTTTTTTACAGACACTATCATGCTATAACATTTATTACAATTCCCCCATGGGGTATGAACATGTGATATCGTACAACAAAGCTTCCCAAAAGCAAGACTGAACGTTCTCTGAAGTCCGAACAATTTATCCTTGTCCAGTTCACCAGGCTCACTTGATAAACAACCACTAATTACAACTTAGGTGGTAACATTTTGGCTCCAACTATGGGATGTGTGCTCGATCTAGTCTTTAAGGCAAGGAGAGGATACGAGAACACCAGAATCTATGGTTTATATACCCTGTAAAAACATCTCAACTTGACAAAAAAAAACCTTAGTAGCACAAGCTTTACATAAAAAACCAAATGAACCATTAAGCTGATTTATTTAAACAAAATAAATGTAACTAACTAATGAAAACAAAAATGTTTGATTATAGCTAAGTATAAACAAAAAATGCGGAAAGTAAATGCTCTTTTTCAAGGAGCTTATTTTCCTACTCTAAGCATGATATAAAAAGGGTTAAGCGTAATCAGAAATCCAATGTAACCACCTAAGAATTTTATTAACATAAAAAAAAAAATTTCCTTTTCTTTGGTTACCAGCCAAAGTAAGGATACTTTATTCAGAAAATGCAAACCTGCATGATGATCCAGAAGGGGTGGGATGGATGGGAAATCATAGGAATGAATAATGTCGTCAAACTTCCTCCCAAACTGGTAAGTGCTTGTGCAAGCTGCTTCTATCCATGAATGGACAGGGTTGATGTACAAATCAGAATGATCAGGTAGATTGACTACACCATCATACTGATCATCAAGTCTTACCGGATGATAATTCAGTGTATAAGCCCCAAGCAGCTCCAAGTCATGAGGAAAATCTATATGTGAAGATGATAGTTGAAACTGATATTCTAATAACTGCATCACATCTGTCTTTTCCCAACACTGCTTCTCCATGTCTTCATTATTGATACCTTTGTGGGGCTCTGCATGATATGACTCTGAATGATTAGAGGGATAAAATGCATGCTCCTTTTTCATATCAAAGTTTCCCAAGGCCACACGGTCCATGCTCTCTCCTTTAGATATGCCATAGACAGAAAAATAAATAAAAACATCAAAAGTTTCTGGTTCATTATTTTTCTCTTTATTCATGTCACAGACTGGATTTTCCATGAATGTCTAGGACTCCTCATCAACATATTTATCAGGGATAAGGGAGTCTTCATCACTTGTATCATGCTCCAAGCTATACTTGTCCTCATTTTCATACTCATCTTCTTTAGAGAAAAGGTCACAAGGTAGTAAACCTTCCAGACTGTCATCATTATATGGAGAACACATAGGATTCCCATCATGTATATTATAGTTTTCATCATAAGTTTCACTATAAGATTCTGCAATGGTTTCATCCTCAGGCTTGTACTATTTAGATGGTAACAAAGGGCAGGCCTGCCCTACCATGTATATATGATCAGGCTCACTTGAATTTGTTTCCCGATTACTGACCTCGGGAAGTCCATGTTCCATGACTTGATTTGCAACATAACAAGTGCTTTCTTGGTGGAATTGTTCACAGGGTATACAACATGGAATTACTTCTTCGACCATGTTAGTTGAGTCTAACATGTTTGGAATCCTAAGCTCTTGTTGAGGAAACTTCTTTTGATACATCTGATTTTGCCTAGGCTGAAAGTTCCTAGGTCCATTATTTCTTTCCATTGTGATTATTCTATTGTGCATAGGATTCAATTGTGCAGATTGATCTGTCATAAGTTGGTTTTGACTAGTAACCAAGTCTTTTATCATGTTTGTTACCTTTTCCATGGGATCATTAGAGGCTCCCTTTTCTTCTGATTCAAAGGCTTTTCCCTTTTCTTCGTTGTATGAAGTGTTTCCCCTAGTGTAACCTGGAATGTTGGATTTTCCTGAAGACTACATATTCTTTTCTATTTTCTCGTCCAATTCCTGAGCAATTTTTAGATCGGCCAGCTCTTTGTCCCTTAACGGGTACATCAAATCACCAGCGAAAGCTTTGATGTAAGATATGAGGATGGAGGCATCCATTGGATTGATTTATCTAGGGAGGTATGCAACCACACGCCTGAACTTAGTATTAAATTCATCAATGGTTTCATTCTCCATCTTCTTTATGTTTTGGAGGGCAGCAAGTAGATGTCTTGGTTATTTATTTTCCCCCCATTTCTTCTTAAAACCCTCTAGGAATTCACTAAGAGTTTTATATGAATCATCATCTAGGTCAAAGTACCATTCTTCAGCATCATATTCCAAGGATAAAGCAAAGAGTGTCATTTTGACTTCATCATGGTCATGGGCAGAATCATTGCAATCACTGACCAGGTGCTTTTCAAACTTTCGAAGGTGAAACTTGGCAGTGATGGCATTATTTCCCTGAAATATGGGGATCTTCTTGATAGCATCATTCGAAATGTCATGAGGACTACCTGCTATCTGAGAAAAGTCAAGGGGTTTGTAAAATTCCATCATTTCTTGAGATTAGTGAACATGACTCTCTACAAATATGTGATGGATATCTGAGGGATTGGTCTCCTAAATATTCAAGGTTTCTATGAGAAGTCTTCCTATTCAATCTTTCCCTAATGAACCTTTCGGGATCAGGGAGAGGATTGAATAATTGACGACGGTTTCTTCGGGTAGAAATTCTTGAAGGGATGTTATACAGTGGAGTCTCTAGATGGATCGAGTTTTAATTTTTATGTTTTTTAAAGACTAGATCAATCAAAAGTTTTTATCTTTTTAGTTGTTTAGAAAAAAGTTAAGTTGATTCGTACTCGGGAATAAAAAGATTTATCCCCGGCAACGGCGCCAAAAGATGTTTCCGCCTTACACAGACCTGCGTCACGTGGAAAAAATCTTCAATCCACTCGGTGTGTCCTTGGGGACAAGTCTCGAGTCAAGGCTGTCACCTTGTTCTTGACTCCCCCATTTAGGCTCAACTCCTAACGAAGCCAAGGGGGGTAGACCCTATTAAGTTACTAAGGATAATTACTTAGTATGGTGATGTTAAACTGAATGAGTTACTTAGGATTTTGAAATTTAACTATATACAATCAAAGATGACAAGATACAAAAAATGAACACATGAAAGCACAATGCTGAGACACAATATATATATAAAGAAAGAAAATAACCAGTGCCTTAGAATGGAGTCAAAAAATAAGATCAATGTACTTGCATGTGCTTGGAGTGAATGTTTTGCGATTGCCTCTTGGTAAGTTTTAAGTTAAATTTGAGGTGTAAGTTGATTAAAAATAGGCGAAGAGGTGGACTCCAGATATACCCGAGAGTACTTGGAGTATGTCCAAAACTAAACCTTCATGGCTAACCTCAAGGAATATGTGGCCTGAATGGAGTCTCTAGGGCTATTTTTCATAATGCACCCATTAGGGTGTGACAGAGATCGGCACCCCGAGGTCACTTTTCAGAAGTTCCCACTTCCTTTGGGTATTTTGCCACTGTGAAGGTTTGATCTAGGTGTTGGATTTTCACCTGATGGTTTGTCAATTTGGGAGAGTGAGTCCTAATTATACTAGTCAATCAAGTGCTTTTGATATAGCTTGACTGATCGGATGAACCGCAGCCAAGTGCAGAGCATACACACTGGAGTTATGCCAATTTTAGTAAATTTTAAAAATGGGTGTTCTTGTTAAAAAGAAAACCCTCCAGGAACCTCTTTCGATCCAAGTGGATATCAATCAGGGAATCAAGGAGGGGTTAATTTTATAATAGCTGAAAAACAAATTATAGAAAAGAAAACATATACACAATTATAGTTTTCTAATTAGTCCTACCACGAATCTCTTTCCCCTTTCGGGTCAATCGGGAAGTCCTGGGGTAAGTATTAAGATTACTTTGAAATATAAAATATGGAATATGAAATTGATAATGAAATAAATTATACCACCCTTCATATCATATCTATGCTAGTTTAAAAAATAAATGAACAAAAAGAAAAAAAAGGACACCGACGCAAATCCCCCGAGGGGGGATGGGGAATGGGCTCGAAAGAGCCTATTCAAAAATTATTTTTATTAACAGTGGTTACAATATCAAAGAAATTATATAATGCTTCTTTATCCTTATATGGATTGAAATCAAAATCTTACAAAGTGCGAAAATTAAAGGTTTTAGTCAAATGGGAGACCCCTGGGGGGATTTGAACGCTCCTGAGGCCACTTTCAAACAGTAGCTTCCTTTATTTTCTGTCAAACCTTCTAAAAACCAGTGAGAATATCAGAATAAAATATTCCCAAAATAAATCTGAAAGTACCTTTGGGTCAGCTTACTTTTAACCAAAAAAAACTAAGTTAAAACTAGTTAAAAAGGTAAAACGGAACCCAGGAAAGCAGGATTTCCTTGGGATATTGGCTTGCCTTTTGGGAAGCCAATAAGAAATTCAATTTTATTGCAGAATATGAAATTTTAATGTACAGAAAACAGAAATCAAATGCATGCAAGCTACAAATTTTCTTTAGAATTACATGCAAAAAAGGATGATTTCCCTAAAGCTAGATCTAGAATGCTTATGAAACCTTTTAAGAGCAGACTATAGACTATGGTATTTGAGAAGATATATTTATGTTGAAATTACTTTTAAGATGATAGATCTAAAAAAAATCAAATCTATGAACAAAGTAACCGGGTAAAAGAGTTGATTTTTCTAAGAAATGAGAAGAAGAGGAGAGAAGGTCGGCTCGTTGCTTGAATGGAGCAAGCTGAAAGGAGGCCCTCTTGTGGAGTGCCGAGAGATAGAGTCTTGAGATTTATGGATAAGGAATGGTGTCAGTCTTGATCCACACCTTCATCCGATTAGGAACCTGTAACTAGACAACACAAGCCTGCACAACACCTCGTGAGATCTGGATATAGATGTATAAAGCAACAAAAATGAAAGATCATGCAAAAATAATCTTATTTAAGCATGTAACTAAAATTCTTGAGCATGCATTACATGGATAAACAAGATCAAGCAATCTAACTTGCCTAGTTTACACCCTTACTTGATTCGACCGAATCCTTGAAGCCAGAACTGAAAGCAGCACAGAACTTGGAAAGAAATTGCAGTTCCCATATTAGCAGCATAACACTAAGAATCCACACAATCAAATGCAATACAAAATATATCCTCCAAAGCTTCTTTATTCACAAATGATGATCAATACACAATTACAATAGAAAGCCCTTCAATCCAGCTCTTACTAGCTTGAAAGAGGGAGCTATGCTTGGATATATACAAAAAACAGGACATCCAGCCCAGGGGGGGCACAAATCCCAAGGAGATAGACCAAATACACTGATGAAGAGTCCATCAATGCCTGATATGTGTCTAACTAAGCTAGATCTAAGTCTCACTGAGTGCAATTGTCAATCGGAGAGCTGATCTGACTGACACCTCAACCTGTTGACTGAAGCATCCACCAAAACTCATCCAAATGAGCCAAAACATGTTGAGGAGAGAGGGAGGGAGAAATTCCCCATAAAGGATGCTGAAGATCAACTCAGGATCTGATTTAATCACCTCCTTCAGTCAAGGATTTGTCAGATCCAGTCAATCTGCTTCAGATCTGACTGATTTCAATCAAATTGACTGAGAATCCACTGATCTATGGTTTTGGATTTGCTCCATTATTCATCAATTTATTAATTAAAGTAATCAATAATTGATTTTTGGGGCTTTCTGACCTGATTGATGGAAAATCACTCAAAACTAGGAAATAGTGGGTCCATGGGTTTACATGGTGCTCTTAGCTTGAAAATGAGCACCTACATGACTAAAACAGATTATTTGGCCCACTTTTATTAAAAAATAAGATTTTCCAATTAAACTATTAAAAAATAGCCTAAGTTTTGGAAAAATTAAATTTTAATAAAAAACACTGAAAAAACTAAAAAATTGAAAAATTGAAAAAACCTAGGGGGACTTAGACATGTTCATATAACTCGACCATGATGTCTAGCATGTTTATACATTGACATATAGACTCTAATAACGTCAATAGGCCTAAATGCCAAGCTGACCACCCAAACTTTTGAGGTATGGAGTGAAAAAATCAGAAATTATCAGTCGTTTATTCAACAACCAATAATAACCAAGGGAAAAAACACCCTGGGCTGATCGGATTGACAAATAAAGTCTAAGAGACCGAGTTTTTTACAGACACTATCATGCTAGAACATTTATTATAATTCCCCCATGGGGTATGAACGTGTGATATAGTACAACAAAGCTTCCTAGAAGCAAGACTGAAGGTTCTCTGAAGTCCGAACAAGTTATCCTTGTCTAGTTCACCAGGCTCACTTGATAAAAAACCACTAAGTACAACTTAGGTGGTAATAGGGTGGAAACCAGGTTCTGCGTAACCAAATTTTGAGTTGGTAATTCTGGAAGTTGAGCTACATGTGGTGATGAAAGGGCACAATATCCAGGTGGGGTAGTTCTTGAAGGGTTGGAATGAGCAGAAGTACATCTCTTTTTAAGTTCTTTGGCTTGTGCGCACTGCCTACGTGTACTTTCAAATTATTCTCACAAAAAGTCTTTGTTTGGCGGAGTATTTTGAAATATCGTTATTAAGGGAGCAAGTATGTTAGGCTCTAGTTCAGTGGTAGCAATTCCATATCCAATAATAGTTTGTCCCAGGGATGTTCTCCAAAAAGGAGCATTTGGGCCATATTCTACTCCTATAGTTTCATTAGGACAATGATTTCCAATCCATTCGGATGAGCCAAGTCGACCCTCCATTGGAAAGTGAAAGGATGTGTTAGCTTCAAGAGTTAGCTGGACCAAAGGGTTGTCATAAACTGAGAACTGTTCTCTAGGTTCAGTAGTTGGAGTAGTTTCCATGTGAGCTTCAGTTGAAGCTGGTCATTCAATGGTTACCCCTTCTTGTCCTTCCACGGCTCGAGGAGAGTCAGGAGGTAAACCATGCAATCTACGGGATTGACTTCGCGTAAGTTGCTTAGCCATGGTAGTGGCCAAAAGTCTTCTAATATAGATCAAAAAAGGAGGAAAAATCACACAAACAAACCTACATAGAGATAAAGTTTGCAAGCAATATTAAGTGATAGGACAGGTTTAGAATAGTCGGTCTCTCAATAGGATTGTCAAAAAGATGCAATTTGTGATATACCACAATGGTACGTGCGTAGTAATCTACTTGAATGTTGTTTTTAGTGTATTCCTCCACACAATATGACCAAAGGGTTTTTCTCAGATGGACAAGGTATCCTAGTGGGGTCTCTCGATATATGAAAGGTACATGGGAACTTAAATCGGTAGTAGTGTTGTCTAATGCACAATCGTTCACAAGGGTCCTTCCTATATACAATGGAGTATATGAAGTACCTTTCTATATACCTCAAGGGTATGTGAAATTCCATTCAATATACTGACGCTATGTGGAAGAATCGCGCAAGTCCCGGGTTGTAGTTCAGAAAAATTAATGACAGCAGCTACGTTTTACAATGCCTGAACACGTCACTAACCTATCACTCAACTTTCTATACAATTTTAACCTAAATATACCGTTACTTTTATTTGAATGATTAGGAGAATGTTTGTGAGGTGTTGTCTCCAATAATGCAATTAAATCTCTATGCAAAAACACTTCTTTGACTTCGATGAGACCTAATCAGGGTAAGGAAGATGCCTTTTCTTTTCTTTCAAAAACACAAAAATGCCACTTTCAGAAATCACAACAAGATCTTAATCAAGAGATGCAATAGAGAATTCTTTCAAACAAGCACTCAAAATTATCTGAAATGCAAAAAGGAAAATTAAGCCTCTAACGTGCATGAAAAATTAATTTTTTCTACAATGTCAAAAAGACCTATTCTTCTAAATCACTCATGCAAATGGAAATGAAATTTTCTTAAGCATAACCAAGAGTAAAATAAAATGATTATTTTTGTATTTTTCTAGAAAATATGAGGCACAGAAAGTAGTTTTTAAAAGAAACTAATCTTCTAGGAAGAGGCTACAGGTTTTCTTTTTCAATTTTTTTTTTTCAGATACTTCACTAAAAACCTAAAACTGAACTATTTTTCCACTTTCGTTTATGCCAATGAAGAAGATAAAGTTTTTGGATCTAAGCCCAAATAAAGAATCAGATTCACCAAGACCAACAAACTCAGATAGCAGGAAAACAAGCAAACCACACTAAAAATCTTTAGAGAACAAGACAGTTCAAAAAATTTGAAAGGAAATTTTCTTAAACAGGCAGTTTAAAGGCCTACCTTGACGCGTTAAGGAGAACTGCACCAGAGCGTCGTAGGATGAAACAACACTTTTAACCTTATACATGCAGGTGCCCCTAGGGCTCTGAAAGTTAAGGAAGAAGGCATTGTCGATGTGCTAGACAGAGAAGGAAAAGGTGCCCTAGAAGGGTCAGCGCTCTATCAGCCAAAGAGTAAGGCACCTCTCGAACAATAAACTGAAAGGATATAGAACTGCAAAAGAAACCAGAAAAGATTAAGTTGGACTGAAAATGGTAAGAATTACTCAGAAAATAGGCTATAATTAGAAACGTAAGATATATGGCTTACCTTCTTAGCTGTAGTAACCAAAAGGAGAGAAAATAACCTTCATAGATGGAATGGTTACCGAAGTTTGTAGATATGACTGGATCTGCACCTAATCTAACTAGATCTTCCCTAGATCTTCCTAGATTAATCTATCCCTAGTATGGTTGCCAATTTTGTTATCAAGAATTCTCAATCAGTGTGGACATTGTTTGTTCCTCTGCAATTGTAAATCACAAATATAGAACAAAAAGACACAACAACATATCCTTCCCTTAAACAATCAATTTAACTAACATGAAAAACAATATACCTCAAACTTGGATCTCTTTGTCTTCACTCCAAAATTGCTTGCAATGGTTAAGTACCTACAAGACAGATCAAAAGACAAATGAACAAGATGACAGTATCATGATAAATTGATTACTCATATCAGTGATCAAAGAATTTGACAATATCTAATTAAAATCAATACACCAAATATAGGAAAGGGGAATGTCTTTGTATTAACTATGAAAGAGAAATAAGTACAATAAAAAATACTTGATGTTGATGGCTTTGATCTCTATAAGAATGTGTACAATCCTCTATAGCTATGAAGATCTCTCCAACCATAAGAGTACTCTACTTTGCCTCTAATCTAGACTTCAAACTAGCAGCATAAGGGTGCTTTTTATGGTCTCCCCTCACTCTAATCATGAAGGCTTCTTTTATAGGCCTATAAATCATGAGATGACTTGGAAAATGGATAAAATGTGATCCCTACAGGTGAGGGAAGTGAATTCCACCTCTCCCAAGTGTGTAGGAACTGACTCCACGAAGGCTTCCACATAGAAGCTTCCAGAACCTTCTTTTTTCTGATTTTTTGAGCATCGACGCTTCTGGTAGAAGTGGAAAAGGAATCGATCTAGGGTTTTTGTCAAAGAAAGAGGGAAATGTCGCTTATGGGTCCACTTTGAGGAGCACCTCCAACACTCTATATACAAAGCATAAAGGAACCTATCCTTCAAGTTATGGAAAAAAGACAACCAAGGTGACTCAAGTCAGGGTTTCAGGGAGGTTGAAAGGAAATGTGAAATTCCCATGCAGGCTGATAAGAAAAGTGGTATTTCTAGGTGCAACAAAAGTGTAGACTTTTGTTGTATCAAGTCATGTGAATATACTATGTGATGTATTTTTAGTCATGGTCACTAGGTTCTATAAGTATCCATTAGGGATCGAATACCCCTACAGTGAATTAGTTTAGAAAATGACTATATGACATGAGGTAACACATATGATAATTAGTATGGAAAATTTCTTCTTATTATAATATGATAATATGGTTAATTAGTTAATACACATATGGACCATGCAATATTTAATTAATGATAATGATATATAGAATATAGAAAGAGAATGAACATGAATTTGCGAGGTGTCCGTTTAGTGAACTCGATTTATGAAGACCTTGGTTCAACCTAAGTAGTAAATAAAGAATGTGTCACTTAAAGAAGTAAAATCTCCATGATTCATCGAAAATGATTGTGCATGGGTTGCACTAATTGTGAAGTACCAAATACTTTCAGTTGGTATCCTAACATTCAATTGAATATTAAGTACAATTCAATCAGTTCACATTCAATTTAATAAGTCTACATTCAGTTCACACTAAGTTCAATAAGATCACATTGATTTCAAGTCAATTAGAAACCAGTTAAATCTAAATAAATAAGGAGGGAACATATCTTGTGCATGCAAGAGTACCTAAAGTGTTGGTTTGGCACTGGATTTTAGGAAGGGACTAATGATTTCATGAGAGAAGTTTTAGTGCAAGTCACTCCTAGTGAATACACCATGTATTGATTTCAATGTGTTTATTGACCCTACTATTCACCCCCTTTTGGATGCTTGTTGTTTTCGATTGTTATTTATATGGTAGGCATATGGAAAGTTGAATACATTGTTGCATATGGTTTATTTTGCATGGTTACATTGGATATATATTCTCTATTGGTGGGGTGATATCTCTTATGGAGCGATTTGGTTATGTGTTGTAAACCATTCTCTATAAATCTATCTAGCATACTCAAAGAACTATTATTTTTTTCGTCATTCATGTTTGGAAGGTTTTCCCAGGGTATATTAGAATTATTGTTCCATTACATCTTCATGGAATGAGTGAAATCATATTCTTAATTATTATGCAGTGAAAAGGAATGAATAATACACACTAAATTAATCAAATATCATAGGAATTAAACAACTATTGCTTAGATAATTACACTATAAAATTCATTACCTCCCAAAATTATATAATTGTAATACATAATGGAGAATTTGAATCATGAGAGATGAAATCCAATATACCAAATTTGGCTGATTGCATGGCTAACTAGAAGTGTCTCAATCACTATCGGAGTTCATCTGGATAACTCTAGATGTCTAATCCAGTATATTAATCAGTTACAATTAATCAAACTAGTCGTGACTGCAGTGGTAGATGAGAGGTAGGTGATAATTGGCACCTCCCCACATGCATCCATGCATAAGTGGTGCTAATTGAACTAGAGGATATATAACCAAATGTAACTGAAGCAAAACTAAGATTAACTAGTTACCAACTACCAACAACTGAAGGAGGTTTTCACCGACATTCCCAATGGTTCCTAAATTGCACTGACTAGTCTAGGAGGTGCCTAAACTAATTCATGCAAGTGAAGTTAGTTCCAGTTAGACTCTATCGGTGTTCCCCAAAGTTTAGTGACTAGTACATGTGGCCCCATTAGGCCAAAGGGACCCAATGGTACTAGTGGACCCAATAATAACTAAATGAATCCTAAGTTGCTAAAATATAATTGAATGGACTATTTGGACAAGGGAAGATTATAAATCCTAACACACCCCTGGAATCCTAACTTGGACAAATGTGGGCCCTGGAAACAAGGAAAAAAGTCACCAATATACAATATAAAAGATAAAAATGTTGCTTAATTTTCCGAGGAAATAGGGTAAAATATCATAATAACCCCACCCCCCCCCCCCCCCCNCAAGAACAGGAAAATGCAAGCTATCTTTAGAATAAAGAAGCTTAATCCTTAGAAAAATAACTTGTCAAAACACTGCTGCAATTTGTAGCACTATGCAACTATATGGTTCTTTTGTGCAGAAACATCCTGAAGCTATCCATGTGAACCTCTCCAAACTAATGGCTATGTCTGGAGGAATTTTCATCTTTGGAAGAAGAATAATATGCTCAACTGAATCAGAAATATAGATAGCTACTAGATGAAAACTAGACCCATGTAGAGCAATTGAAATCAACTGATAAGAGAGAAAATGTGCTTGATAATTCAAACAATGTGTGGAACATCCAACCAAATGATATATTTCATCCTTCAAAATTGAACCATGTGAGGTAAAATCATCCTTAATTGTTAGGAGAAAGTGTCCAGGTGAATGCAAAATGTCTCCATCTTTACTAGTTCTGTGAAGAGATGAGCATGTGATCAAATAGATAGGTAGAGAATCCTTGGGATTGTGGAGAGAGAATGATTCAAATCATAATATGATATATATTCATAAATAATAAGTTATTCACAAAATAAAATATCATAAAACTTATAAGAGGAAACTAACATCAAATCCCCAACGACAAGTTTAAAGGAGACTTGTGGTACTTGATTTGTCACACCAAACTTGATGAGACCAGCTACAAGCATGAATGGAGGATTTGGAACCTTAAAAACTGAACCAAATAATATCATATCAGATCCAATAAGTTCATATCATATCTGAGAGTGTGGAATGATATCAAACCCCAAGCAACAATTTTGAAGGAGACTTGTGGTACTTGATTATTCACACCAAAATTGATGAGAGAAACTACAAGAAATAATGAAAGCTATTTAAAATTAAAGCCTGAACAAAATAAGATCATATCATATCAAAAAAATCTCATACCATATCCAAGAGTGTGGAACAATGGTTCCAAATGCCCCACCGAAATGGTAGATGCACAATCTTCTCCTTTTTCAACAAAATTATGAATATTGGTGGATGCAATCATGTAGGAATTCCCTGGAAGATAAGGATCAAAGAGAGTGAATGGATCACTCCTACAATATGATATTATTTACAAAATATTAAAATACTCATAAAATACAATATCATCAAAATCATGAGAGAAAAATGGCATCGAATCACTAGGAACAATTTTGAAAGAGACTCTTGTCACTTGATTATTCACACCAAAATTGATGAGAACAGTTCCAAGCATCACTGGAAGCTCTTAAAACTTAAAAATTGAACCAAATAATATCAGTTAATATCCAAATAATATCATATCATATCCAAATAGGTTCATATCAGATCCAAGAGTGTACTCCATTGAGATGCTAGACGCACACTTTTCTTCTTCTTCAAATTATGTGTATTAGTGCATGCAATCATGTAGGAATTTGATGGAAGTTCTAGATCAATGAGAGTGAATGAATCACTCCTACAATTTGATATTATTTCCAAAATATTCAAATTATTACTTATATGAACACCAGAAAAATCATTAAATATAGATAAATCAAATTCCTCTTTATTTATTGAAACAATCATTGGTAAACTAAGCACGGAATTTAAAATAGAAGAATCACTGGAGAATGTTTGCATAGAATTGAAAGAGATATTTTCTTCAATAATGGAGATTTGAATGTATTGTTTTGTATCAACCATGTGAGAATATGAGACATCAAATATCTCATAAAATTCTTGAGCAATAGGAGAAGGAGTCACTCCAAGGGTACTTTCTTCAATTCAAATTGATTGTGTGAAAGATTCTGCTTCTTCTTCATCTCGATCAACTTCATCAGAGAGAGTAGAGGATGACAATTTTGAATAAAGAACTCTTTTGGTTCTAGGTGTGCTCTGCAAATTTCTATAATTATCCTCATTGTTCTTTCCAAAGGTTTGATCCAATTCCGTCCACAGATCCTTTCGGTATTCAGCAGAATAAATAAGGTAGCGCAAGCTTGGATAAAAGGTTGTACATATTCTTCCAAAATATCTATCACCCTGATTTATCTAATGATTCTCATATTCATAAGACTGTTTACCAAGTCCAATAGATACCTCATATATTTTGTGTCCCTTTAGATATGAAATCATCTTCAATTTCGATTATGAATATTTTGTGGATGGACTAAGAAGAGGAACTGATGATATTGAATATGTATGAAGCTATACTTGCAAAATATCATTGCAAAGCCACAAATAATTCATACTATGTTAGAATCAAGCCTTATATTTCGACATGTATACTTTCTTAGGATCTTTCATGCCGACACTCCCACTGTAAATAAATTCATAGTAAGAAAGAAAATCTTTGCGGGACTTATGTGGAAACCCAACTGCTTCTGGTGTACAATGGAGAGTATATAGGCTTGAATCTTTCCTAAGATAGCTATGATACCATATTAGAACTATTGTTCCATTATATATTTAGGCATTGAGTGCAATCAGATTCTTAATTGTTATGCAGTGAAAAGGAATGAATAATACACACAGAACAAATAAAATATCACACGAAACAGAAAAGTATTGTTGAGATAATTACAGTATAAAATTCATTACCTTCCAAATGTATAAAATCATAATACATAAAGGAGAATTTGATTCATGAGAGATGAATTCGAATATACCAACTTGTGTTGTATCAAGTTAGGACACTATGATGTATCAAGTCCTATTCATGTAAGATCCATATACTGTGATCTTGTGTTGTATAAAGATTGAAATATTGTGTTGTATCAATGTTCGAGTCTTGTGTTGTATCAATACCAGTCTTGTATCAATACTGGTCTTGTGTTGTATACAGATTATAGACTTGTGTTTTATCAAATTCTACACTTGTGTTGTATCAAGTCATGTTCATATACTATGTGGTGTATTTTTAGTCATGGTCACTAGGTTCCACAAGTTTCCATTAGGGATCAACTACCCCTACAGTGAATTAGTTTAGCATATTACTATATAACAGAAGGTAATACATATGATAAATAGTATGGAGCAATTGTTTTGATTATAATATGATAATATGCTCAATTAGTTAATACACATATGGACCATGCAGTATTTAATAAATGATAATGATATATAGCATATAGAAAGAGAAAAAACATGAATTTTCCATGTATCCCTCAAGTGAACTCAATTTATGAAGGCCTCGGTTAAGCCTAAGTTGTAAATAAAGAATTTGTCACTTAAAGATAGAACATCTCCTTAATTCATGCAAAATGATTGTACATGGGCTGCACTGATTGTGAAGTACCAGACTTTCAGTTGGTATCCTAACATTCAGTTGAATATTAAGTTCAATTCAGAAAGTTCACACTCAAATTATTAAGTTCATATTCACTTCACATTCATTTCAAATCAATTAGCAACAAGTTAAATCTAAATAAATAAGGAGGGTACATATCTTGTGCATGCAAGAGTAACTCAAGTGCTTGTTTGGAATTGGAGTTTAGGAGAGAACTAATGATTTCATGAGAGGAGTTCTAGTGCATGCCACTCCTAGTGAATGCACCATGTATTGATTTCAATGTGTTTATTAACCCTCCTATTCACCCCCTTTTGCATGCTAGTTGTTTTGGCTTGTTATTAATATGCTAGGCATGTGAAAATTTGAATACACTATTCCATACGGTTTCTTTTGTAGGGTTACATTGGATCTATCTTCTCTATTGGTGGGGTGATATCTCTTATGGAGCGATTTTCTTATGTGTTGTAAACCATTCTCTACAAATCTATCTATCATACTCAAAGAACTATTGGTTTTTTCATCCTTCATGTTTGGAGGGTTTGCCCAAGCTATATTAGAATTATTGTGCCATTATATCTTTATTGAATGAGTGCAATTAGATTCTTAATTATTATGCACTGAAAAAGAATGAATAATACACACTGAAGAAATGAAATCTCATAGGAATCAGGCAAGTATTACTCGGATAAATATAGTATAAACTTCATTACCTCCTATCATTATACAATTGTAATACATAAAGGAGAATTTGAATCGTGAGAGATGAATTGAAATATACCAACTCAAGATGACTCCATAGCTAACTAGAAGTGTCTAAATCACTACCGAGAGTTGAACTGAATAGCCCCAGATGTTTAATCCAGTATCTTAATAAGTTACAATCAATCAAACCAGTATAACTACAGTTCCAGGTGAGAAGTAGGTGAGAATTGGCGCATCCTCATACACATCCATGCATAAGTGGCGCTAACTAAAATGGAGGATATCTAAGTAAATGTAACTAAGGAATAACTAAGGTTAACTAGTTACTAACTTCCAACAACTAAAGGAGGTCTTTTTTGACACTCCCAGTGGCTCCTAAATTACAATGATTGGTCTAATGGGCGCCTAAACTAATTCATGCAAGTACAGTAAGTTCCAATTAGCCTTCGTTAGTGTTACCCACACTCTAGTGACTAGTACATGTGTCCCCATTAGGACAAGTGGACCCAATGGTACTAGTGGGCCCAATAATAGCTAAATGAATCCTAAGTTAGGAAAATATAATCGAATAAACTGTTTGGACAAGGGAATATTTTGAATCCTAACATACCCCCAGAATCCTAACTTGGACAACTGTGGGACCTGGAAACAAGGCTAAAAGTCACCCATATACAATATAAAAGATATAAAAAAAATTTGATAAATCAAGGAAATACGATAAAACCTCATGGAAAAACCCCCTTCAAAATAAGAAGAAACAGGAAAATACAAGCTATCTTTAGAAGAAATAATCTTACTCCTTAGAAAAATAACTTGTCAAAACTATGTCGCAATTTGCATCACTATGCAGTTGTATGGCTATTTTGTGTAGAAACATCCTAAAGCTGTGGATGTGAACCTGTACAAAAGAATGGTTATGCCTGTGTTGATGTATTTGTAACTTCAGAATTTATTCACTTATATTGTACCCGAATGTTCCTATCAGGAGAATCATTTATATTTCATTGGACCTCAATGTTCCTATTGGGAGAGTCATTAATATGATAAAGTCATGTAAAGTCATTAATCTTAACCCTCAGTTGTAAGTTGGGGCAATAGTCCCCACAATTGAGTTGTGGTTAACCCTCCTTGTTGATCAAGGGGGGGGGAGTCCCCACAATTGAGGGGCACTAGGGTTATTACGTTGTCGTAGAGATGTTGGCCCTGGTAAGTAATTGTTAATTAAGAAACTAGTATAAATAGAGAGTGACACTCTCTATTTTCCACATACACTCACTCAACTGGGGCGCACGAGTGAGAGAGGAAGTGCTCACACAAGTGAGAGAGAGAACAACTGCTAGAGATCATCTTTTTTGTCTTTGGGTTTTACTACTTCCATTGGTGCTCATTCTATCTCTGAGGAAGTTGTGGGGTTTTCCCCTTTATGGTTTCCCTGAGGAAAATTATTTGTGTCTCTTGTCTCTTGTGATTACTGATGTGCATGTTATTCTCTTAGATAACATCCTAGATCATATTGCTTAAATGATGAAAATATTACACGGTATCAAAGATAACCTAAGGAGAAGAAATTGTGAAGCTGCAGAAGCTATGGATTATTACTTTTTTGGTCTCTCTCCACATATCATCAGCAAAAGGAGGATAGGCTAACTCTCCATTGAAGGGCGCATCTTTCTATTGAAGCAAAATTTTATTCCAGACATTTTCAGTTTTTGTTGCGAAAAATTAGGGATTTTTACAGAAGAGGAATTTTGTGTGAGCCCAGAATAGGATTTCTCTCCTCATTAAAATCTAATTTTAGATACCAAGGTCAAATTTTTTGGTTGAGTAAAACTTTAGGAAAGTCAAACCCTAATTTTACCCTAGGTCTGAAAAACCCTAAAATACTAAACATGGTAGTTTTGGTAGATTAGCTATAATGAGGGATTAAAGAAGTCTTAGGTGCCAAAATTTTCACAAGTCACAGATAAAATCCTGATGTACCTTTTTTAAAAATTTCAGTCTCAGATTCATTATATTCTGGGAGATATGATTCCTACAAATTAGGGTTCTAGTCTCTTCCAAGATTCATCCCTAAACAGGACACCTAGGGAGAATTGTTGTACCTCAGGATACAAAGGTCCAAATTAAATTTCACAATATGTTCCAAATAGGGCATGAAATATAATTTTTGTGGTAAAATGTTTAGATCCTGATGGTGAAATAGTGACACCTGGAAGTTCGTACAAGCTCACTATGCTAAACAATACTGAAATAAGTCATCTTGGGAAAACTCGCATAAGTCACAATTGGTGAAACCAATTCTAGTAAAACCTATGATGTTGGAAATAGGACAGATGAGGTTGCCTCAGTATGAAATTTCAGGCATAGAGGATCATTACTTTTGGTGAAACCAAAAAAACAATATCAATAATTTCTGCAGAGGAAATTGAAAAAACTAGGGCTTCCTATTTCAGGAGCTCCCATCCACTGTTTTCAAAAAAGGAGTACATTGGACAGATCTCCATGAAAATGCCCATATTTATATCCAATTAGATCTGAAATATTCTAAGTTTTGAAAATTATAGTTTCTCTGACAATCCCTAGATCATCCATATCCAAAACCAGAACGGACACCTCAAATCGATAAGATCTAATATTTTTATATTTACATTTGGGGTTCTCATTTCAAAATGACCTATCACACCAACTTGATGAAAATATTGGTGAAGCCGAAAAATTAAGAGCATGGAAGTATAATTTTTCACCAGTTCTTGAATAAAATGAATTCGACACCTACGTAAGTGGAGATATTCCAGTTCCAAAGGGAGATGAGAATAAAGCCTTACACAAGAAGAACTTGGTCAAGGCCAAGAAGATCATTGCTGATTCAATCAAGGATCACCTTATACCACAAGTGTCTTCCCTACAGACACCTTAAAATATTCTTGACCAAGCTATTTAAGGGAAGAACATAAATCGAAAGATGACTTTAAGAATCCAGTTGAAGAATGTAAAGATCCAGAATGTAGAGACCATATAGTCAAACTTTACAAGGGTCTCTCAAATCAAAGAAAAACTTGAAGAAGTAGAGAATACAAAAATTATGATAACCACCTTGAGTGGCCTCTGAGGATCATTAGATTCATTCATTCGAGGAATGTGTGCTAGAAAGAAGTGATTACCTTCAACAAACTTTGGGAAGAGTGCACACAAGATGAATCTCAACTGATAATAAGAGAAAAGATGGGAGAAACTGAAGATCAATATCTCACGATCCAAAGAAGATCCCTCAAGCGATGAGGAATACAAAGGACTCAAATATTGAAGAACCTCTTATCCATCTTAGCATTTGGATAATAAATGGTGTTGTCATGAATGAAGAAGATGATGAATATGAAAGAAGGAGTCTACCCATGAAACAAATAAAGATAAGTATCCAATTGTCATTTCATGATATTATTTTTTTAGGCATTTGTTTATATTCAGTTGATGTGTTATGCATGATAGAATCTCTACATTAATGACAGTATACTACTAATATGCATGTGATAGGTAAGTATCCCATGGTTCTATACAACTCTCCATTGATACTTATCTAGAATGAAACTCTTTGCTAACATATTGGATTAGTGCACAATCTCAATGATGTTATGGTAGGGATGGAAGGAATATAGAAAGTTTCTTTGAGATATTGATGAATGTTGTATTGGCTAAATAGTTTCAATTTTATGCATAAGAATTTTTCATTATGAATATTCCTTATGGAATAATTCTAACCATACAACTGGTGCATTTGAATTGTAGGAAAGATCGCATGCAATCACCTACAAAAAAAAGAAGGATGAGACTTGTTTCGAAGAACAAGTGACGACAGTTCAAGATTCACTCTAATAATCCAAAATGAACAATGATGACTAGAATGCGATGTTGAGATCGTAAGGGAAGTCTGTAGTATCTTCCATATGGATCTACAAGATCCAGCATGCAGTAGATGGAAACATCATGGGATATAAGGCAATATTCATAGCATGAGGCTTCTCACAGAAAGAAGGCATACACTATGAAGAGACATTTGCAGCCACTAGAAGTTTGAGAGGAAGAATCATGTGTGCAAAATAAGTCCTTGTACAAGATCAGAAGACACCCATGGTATAACACATACATCAGGAGCTTGAAGATCTTAAACTTTTCTACAAGGTTGAAGATGAAAGCCTATAGGGGATGAAAAGCTCATAGATGGGTGCAAGAAGAACTTTTGAAAAGGTTCATGATCTTGATATCCAGTTACCTTAGATGGATAAACAAAATATTAGTAGCAAAGGAAGCTACTTGTCACTCCGGTACATAATGTTTCAATGCATAGAGTACAAAAGGAACAAGGAGAATGATGCTTTGCTTCAGAGGGAGTAAATGCAGAAGATTCTAAGATTCGACATGATACAATACGATGGACATCTTACTGATGACTCTAGGATTTACTGAGAGAAAACTGGATTCCAACCTTTAATTCAAGGTTGAATACCAGTGATGCACCTGTTATATGTCAATGACTTGTTCCTGATAGAAAAGAGGAACTCATTAAAGTTGCAAGAATGATACTTTCCACAGAGTTTGAGATGAAGGACTTGGATATGATGCAATAATTTCTAGGCACGGAGGTGTGGCAGAATGTAGATGGAATATCACTGGGGGAAGGGAAGTATGTAGTGTGTTTGTGCCAAAAATTGTTTCTAAGGCCAGAGAAACAAGCCAACACAATCTCAAGAGTAAAACTCAACAAATAAAGCAAAGTTTAGGGTTTTTGGTATGATTTAAATGGTTGTAAGCTTCAAGAACAGTCGGGGAATACATTCAAAATAAAAGTAACAACTAAATCATAAACATAAACTGATAAAGATGCATAACATATCACATAAGATCCAACAGAAAGACTATGCTGAGGTTCATACATAAAGGATAAGCATTACCAGAAAATACACATTAACTAGCAATGAATTTATCATTTAAGAAACTAAACAAGTTCAATAACAAAGCCAACATAGACAAACTGAAGGGGAGAAAGTCATATATCTCATAGTTTCATCAACCACTGCATACAAGAGCTTTGTACCTTACTCATAAACAAGTCTGAAAACCAACTGAGCCTTAAGACCTCCTGAAAACTCTAAAAAATCGAACCCTCCTAATGACTTCTAAAACTCTCTAAATACTACTTTTACAAAAAATAGTTAGGTATCAAAAACCCTAACTCTCCTCAACTGATTCGATAGGTTAAAGAAAAGTTTATAATATTACAAAATATGGAATTTACCAAAAATAGTAAATCACTTAACTAATGAGCTTCTCAAATCGATAACTAATAACTGAAATGACAACTGACTCATAGCACTTTTGTAAATGATGGATCCAGCTCAATACACTTATTCACATCCTTAAGACCTTCTAGCAAAGCTCCAAACTTTGCGTAACAAGCTGCTCTATTGCTGTAGACCCCTGCATCCTTGGGATTCCTTCTAAATGCTTCGGTATAATGCTTTATAGCCTTAGGATACTGCTGCTGCTCAAAGAATTCATTTCCTTTCTCCCGCTCTTCATCTGCCAACTTTGGATCAAAGTCTTCCTATTGCTCCAAATCTTTATTTGCTTTCTCAGTTTCATTAAGCTTCTTCAATGTATCTGGATTACGGTTTTCTGTAAGTGCTTTCTGAAAAGCTTCAATTGCTGGCTCGTAATCTTTAGAACATTTAGCCATCTTAACATATGCAATTCCTTTTCTAGTCAAAGACAGAGCAATCATTTTAAAATATGAATGCAGCTCCCTCCCTCTTTCAACAGCCTTGTCACAATCATTGATGCATTCTTCATACTTTCCCATTTCCAGATAAACAACTGCTCTATTTGTTATGTAAGAGATATCCTTATCATCCAAATCCATTTACTTTGTATAATGCTGGATAGCAGTCTCAAAATATTTTTTCTTATAAGCTGCATCTCCATGTTCTTTTCCTCTTTGTGTCTCTGCTTTCCGAGTCTTCTTGTCCTTCTCCTCATCTGGAATATCCATTGGTTCTGGCTCTGGCTGAGGCTCTAGTGTTCTTTTTGGCTGTGGCCTAGGGGAACTACTCTGCTCAAAGCATCCTCCTCTAATTAACTTCATCGATAGATCCGCAGCATGAGAATATGCAAGTTCTAACAAACCTTCACATGCCAACAAGGATGATAATAATCTAAGCTCTATTTCAGGAATACTGAGCAGCAATGTTTTTAATATCATTTCGACCATATTTTTCATAGGCACGTACAAAAGTATTGAAATCTCTACGAGTCCAATTGGAAAAGCCCTCCTCTAGTATTGACAACATCCAAGTCTTTTTTGAAGCAATGCTTGATAAAATTGTTTTTGCAAATGTGACATTCCAACTTTCAATATGGTTTCCTTCCTAGGAGGCAGACCTTTTTCAACATCTGACTTCAGTCTCTGTAGAAGAAATGGACGAAGAACCTTATGAAGTTGTTGAACCACTTCTTGTTGGTCATTTTTACCTGATATTTGGAACCACTCATCAAAGGTTTCAGCAGAACTAAAAAAAAACTTCTGGAAGTAAGAAATTCAGAAGTGACCAGAGCTCATGAAGGTTGTTTTGAAGAGGTGTGCCAGTTATAAAAATCCTGTAGTTAGTGCTGTAGATCCTCATAGTCTTTGCAAGAAGTGCATTTTCATTCTTTATTCTTATAATTTACAAGAGGCTCATCATAGTTTGGTACTGAAGGAGTAATAAATTTGGGACAGGAATATGAAAAAAAATTCATCATACAGAGCCTCGTCACTTCTCTGCATCCTTGTCATCTTCTCTCCATACTTCTCTTTTAGTTGATTATTCACATTTTCCTCAACAAGCTTCATTTGTGGACAGATAGAGAGGCATATAGCCAATAGAGCATATATCTGTTCATTTTTCTTCAGGATTCGGTCAAACTGTGGAGATTTTTGATGGAATTGCTTGGTCTTTGCTATATACAACAGAACTTGATTGAAGGCCCGTATTGCCTCAACATACCTTCTCAACATAAGGTTGACAAATCCATAATAATAAATAGTTTTGATATGGCTTCCAATCACTGAATTGTAGACACCTATCTGGTTAACATCTATAGGTGCCAAGCACTTGAGTCCACTGTAATAATCTCCAAGAAGGCAATGTACATGAAGTAGGCCAATAATACTAAAGTAGCCCAGGACTTTCAGAACATTACTTCCTCCATTGTAATCATAACCATCAGTTGCAGTAAATGTTAAATTGCCTTCTTTCTCTTCATCTAGGATCTGGATGATCATAGATTTTTCAACAAGATCCTGTAAATAGTTCATCACACCATAGACATTCTAAACCTCATCACACTGCCGCAGGAAAGTGATTTCTTGATTGGTCTTGTTCCTAAGTTTAGCACGGTACTGACAAAACAACTGGAACTGATAGATAAACTCATCAATCATATCCCAGAGCCACTGATTCGACAACTGCATGATGTGCTTCGTCAATAATAATGTACCACCAGCTGAAACGTTTAAGTGCAGTCTTTCCTTTAATCACCATTTCAAAACTAGTAACACATATATCAACTTTTCCAGGTGCCAAAAGGTTTTCACGCATATGAATCCTTTCTTCTTGATTCCCAAGAAACTTTACTGCACGAAAAATAGGGCAGAAATGCCGAATATCATTCATCCAGCTACCAAGAGTTGATTTTGGTGCTACAACCATATGTGGACCTTTGATCCCTCGAAATTCATATAAATAACCAAGCAGGGAAATTCTTTGCAAGGTTTTTCCAAGCCCCATTTCATCTGCAAGGATTCCATTTATGCCATTTTCATACAATCGAATAAGCCAGTTCAATCCAACTAGCTCGTAATCTCTCATCTTCCCTTGAATACAAGATAGTTGTGTCAATAATCTTGTGCTCCCAGCACCAGTGAGAGAATTCTCCTCTACTTTAAGGTACTCTTCATCTTCTTCTTCCTCAGTGACCTTTGATTGAAGCCGACCTCTGCCCCTCGAAGACACTTGCGATAAATGTTTCTGACATTGTTGGCAAGCTCTGGTGGAAGCGTTGTTTGAATGGAAGGCATGGCTTCCTCTTTTTACAATTTTCTAGTATTGAGTTACTTGTAGAGATAAAATAGTTCAATCCATCCCCTGTCACCTTGTTAATTCCACCCTGGCTGATCTGGATTTCTAGAGAGGTAAGGCAAGGTGTCAAATTGGCTATAGTTCTCAGAAGGGTATCATCAATTTCACTCCTAACATCCAGGGTGAGATGTTTAAGATTTGTACATTTTTGAAGAATGATAAAAACACTTCCTTTCCATTCATGGGAAACCAAAATTCAAGTCTCTTCAATAGTAGACCAGACAGAGTGAGCACACTGACACCATAGAGTACACAGATTGCCTCGAATGTATAGGTGTCCTTCAGGATGCGATTTGAGTGTAGACAGCACGATCAATTTTACTGCAAGCGGCAAAATTAAAGAGCCCTAATTTCCCGTGCAGCCTTAATAACCTTGTCTCTGTTCTGCAGCAACATAATCCATCTTTCTAGTGGTTATGGTTACCCATGATCTCCTCCTTCTCCTTCGATAGTGCATATAATGAAAAATCATGCCATATTAAACTGAATCTCGCTGCTAACTGTCAAACCAACCGCCTTAAGAGAAATGATGGCCATGATTTGCTTCAGGACCTGAACACATTTGGAATCATGACAATTTGGTAGCTCACACGTTGCAAACAACTATCAGCATGGGATTAATCATTCATTATTTGAAAACCTGACAAAAATTTGCTTAAAAATCGGGAAAACAAAGGGCCGCGATATTCTTGTAGCGCGCCCTTTGTAATTTTTCACTCCAGCGCTACAAGAATATATTTGGTGCTATTTTTTTGCTCTTTTTCATCTTTTGGACACTTTGTATGAAGTTTTAAAGTTGCTAGAGTGATAGGTATGCTCATAGTATGCCTTGTGAACCCACCATTTGATAAAATGACTTTAAAAAACCCTTTATCAAAAACAAACCTATAGCTTAAGATTTAAAATTTCTAAAGCAAGCTCAAAATTTCAAATGAACACTAAAAAAAATGTCCCAAAAGGAGGGAAAAATCAAAATAAAGTAAATGAAAGCCTTGAAATAAAATGTAAATCAAACCAAAATTGAAGAAACAAAATTCTGACTTAACATCTGGCTCCAGCTGCGGGATGAAGTCCTCCCTGCGAGGCTTCAAGAACCTGTAGACCAGTGCCTTTTGTCTTCTATCCACCTGTCTACAAACTTCCATTGGGATATGGAGTCTTTATTCTATCTCTCACACACTGATATATGTACAATGAAAATCAAATCTCTTTCCCTAAGGAACCTTCCGTCTACTGAATCAAATCGAAATCCGATTTCCAATGTAACCAAGAAAGAATTTGGTCAACCCACCAAAACTTGTTTTCAACTCCATATATATATATAATCAGAAATATTGGAAAACATGAAGAGCAGAGATTTAACAACTTATACCCACTTTCATCAAATAGCGTCTTTGAAATAACAGATTTATAACCTGGTATTGACTTTAAATAATCTGCTATTGGATCATAAAAACTTCCATAAGTTACCTCTTCCTGCTCTGGCTATCCAAAAGAAAATTTTGTCCCATGAATATCAATCAGGCCTTGGTGATAAAAGACATCAGGATCAACCTGAATTTGCTCTGTAAATTTTTGAATAGTATCACCAATAATGTCAACACTTTGAACCTCCTTTTCCACACTGTCTTCAAATAAATGACTATCAAGCATTGGCTTTTACTGTTCAAGAATAATAAACTGTATGCATTCTTGAATCTACTAATCAAATTTTGACATATCACTCACCTCATAGATTTATGGGTCTTCCTTTTCAATTTCATCATCATATTTTTTAAAAATTAGACCATCTTCATAATGATTCTGAACAGCAGATTTATCATAACCATGAATGTAAGCAAATTCTGAAAAATTTTGAACAGCCTGGCCTTCATCAAATAGCGTCTCTAAAATAACAGATTTATAACCTGGTATTGACTTTAAATAATCTGCTATTGGATCATAAAAACTTCCATAAGTTACCTCTTCCTGCTCTGGCTATCCAAAAGAAAATTTTGTCCCATGAATATCAATCAGGCCTTGGTGATAAAAGACATCAGGATCAACCTGAATTTGCTCTGTAAATTTTTGAATAGTATCACCAATAATGTCAACACTTTGAACCTCCTTTTCCACACTGTCTTCAAATAA
>LPNX010775741.1:41825-123673 GCA_001517045.1 Pseudotsuga menziesii
AAGAATAATAAACTGTATGCATTCTTGAATCTACTAATCAAATTTTGACATATCACTCACCTCATAGATTTCTAGGTCTTCCTTTTCAATTTCATCATCATATTTTTTAAAAATTAGACCATCTTCATAATGATTCTGAACAGCAGATTTATCATAACCATGAATGTAAGCAAATTCTGAAAAATTTTGAACAACCTGGCCTTCATCAAATTTAGTATCAAAACCAAAAGGAATAGAGTCTAATTCATCACAGAATTCTTGACTTGGAACCCTAATCTCTTCATCATAGCAAGGAGTATTTTGAGGAATTTCTAATGATGATGCTAAAGGTTCATCTTTTCCTTCAATACAAAGCTGATCTTTAACACAACACTAATTTTCAAAAGTTTGTTGAACTAGAGATTGGTCTTCAAAAGGATTAGCATTCAAACTGCTATTAAGGCTATTAAAATCATTATGAGAATGTTTCAAATTATCTTTACTGATCTCATCACTTGGACAATCCTCAAACTGACCTAAAACAACAACCTGGTTATCACAATGATCATAGCATTTTTCCTTGACAGCAGTATCTAAAAATGTTACCTTCTCATCTTCAACAATATCTGAAACTTCAACTTCTTCATGACCTGTTTTGAACTCTTGATTGTATTCATCATCATGGCTTTTTGAATCAGAAATTGTATTATAAACCTGAGCCTGCTCACAACAATCTTTTAAAAAGACTTCAACTGGAAATAGATATTTACAATGTTTCCGAAAACATGTGTGGAATTCTTTTAGTGAGGAGATGCTAGCAGCGGGAAGAGAAAAATACCAATCTCGTGCATCTTGCTCAAGTGAATACATGAACATCTTCATAAGCACATCTTCATGTTGGATATTTAACTAGGCCATACATTGATGAAATTTGATAAGGTGATCTAATGGACTATCCTCTTTTCTTTCTCTAAACTGTGTAAGACAATCTCCCCAAACATCCATAATAGGTACTGGATTTGGAAAACCTGGAACATCAGAAAAATTTAAAGGTGCAAACCTTCGAGCCACAATAGCTTCCATGGACATTGGCCTCTGCATCTTGAACTAGTGGAGTCGCCAATTAATTTTTTAAAACAGATTTAGTTTCTTCTTCTTAGAAAGAGAAAGGGATAACAGTACTTGAAACTAATTAGGGATGCATAAAGCTGGGAATAACTGAAACTTTCTTATTCTTCCAACTCCTCTAGTAGCCATTCTATCAAACTTGGTGAAAATAGCCTTTAAAAAGTGCTGGTTTAAGTTCACCTCTTAAAACCAGTAAAACTGATGAGTATCCTAGGGAAGATATGTTTCAGCTTCGTCCCCGGCAATGGCGCCAAAGATTTTTGTGCCAGAAATTGTTTCTAAGTCCAGAGAAACAAGCCAACACAATCTCAAGAGTAAAACTCAACATATAAAGCAAATTTTAGGGTTTTTGGTATGATTTAAATGGTTGTAAGCTTCAAGAACAGTCAGGAAATACATTCAAAAGAAAAGTAACAACTAAATCATAAACATAAACTGATAAATATGCATAACATATCACATAAGATCCAACAGAAAGACTATGCTGAGGTTCATACATAAAGGATAAGCATTACCAGAAAATACACATTAACTAGCAATGAATTTATCATTTAAGAAACTAAACAAGTTCAATAACAAAGCCAACATAGACAAACTAAAGGGGAAAAAGTCATATATCTCATAGTTTCATCAACCACTGCATACAAGAGCTTTGTACCTTACTCATAAACAAGTCTGAAAACCAACTGAGCTTGAAGACCTCCTGAAAGCTCTCAAAAATCGAACCCTCCTAATGACTTCTAAAACTCTCTAAATACTACTTTTACAAAAAACAGTTAGGTATCAAAAACCCTAACTCTCCTCAACTGATTCGATAGGTAAAAGAAAAGTTTATAATATTACAAAATATGGAATTTACCAAAAATAGTAAATCACTTAACTAATGAGCTTCTCAAATCGATAACTAATAACTGAAATGACAACTGACTCATAGCACTTTTGTAAATGATGGATCCAGCTCAATACACTTATTCACATCCTTAAGACCTTCTGGCAAAGCTCCAAACTTTGCGTAACAAGATGCTTTGTTGTTGTAGACCCCTGCATCCTTGGGATTCCTTCTAAATGCTTAGGTATAATGCTTTATAGCCTTAGGATACTGCTACTGCTCAAAGAATTCATTTCCTTTCTCCCGCTCTTCATCTGCCAACTTTGGATCAAAGTCTTCCTGTTGCTCCAAATCTTTCTTTGCTTTCTCAGTTTCATTAAGCTTCTTCAATGTATCTGGATTACGGTGTTCTGTAAGTGCTTTCTGAAAAGCTTCAATTGCTGGCTCATAAACTTTAGAACATTTAGCCATCTTAACATATGCAGTTCCTTTTCTAGTCAAAGTGAGAGCAATCATTTTAAAATTTGAATGCAGCTCCCTCCCTCTTTCAACAACCTTGTCACAATCATTGATGCATTCTTCATACTTTCCCATTTCCAGATAAATAGCTTCTCTATTTGTTATGTAAGAGATCTCCTTATCATCCAAATCCATTGCCTTTGTATAATGCTAGATAGCAGTCTCAAAATATTTTTTCTTATAAGTTGCATCTCCATGTTCTTTTTCTCTTTGTGTCTCCGCTTTCTGAGTCTTCTTGTCCTTCTCCTCATCTGGAATATCCATTGGTTCTGGCTCTAGCTGAGGCTCTAGTGTTCTTTTTGGCTGTGGCCTAGGGGAACTACTCTACTCAGAGCATCCTCCTCTAATTAACTTCATCGATACATCTGCAGCATGAGAATATGCAAGTTCTAACAAACCTTCACATGCCAACAAGGATGATAATAATCTAAGCTCTGTTTCAGGAATACTGAGCAGCAATGTTTTTAATATCATTTCGACCATATTTTTCACAAGCACGTACAAAAGTATTGAAATCTCTACGAGTCCAATTGGAAAAGCCCTCCTCCAGTATTGACAACATCCAAGTCTTTTTTGAAGCAATGCTTGATAAAATTGTTTTTGCAAATGTGACATTCCAACTTTCAATATGGTTTCCTTCTTAGGAGGTAGACCTTTTTCAACATCTAACTTTAGTCTCCGTAGAAGAAATGGACGAAGAACCTTATGAAGTTGTTGAACCACTTCTTGTTGGTCATTTTTACCTGATATTTGGAACCACTCATCAAAGGTTTCAGCAGAACTAAAAAAAAACTTCTGGAAGTAAGAAATTCAGAAGTGACCAGAGCTCATGAAGGTTGTTTTGAAGAGGTGTGCCAGTTATAAAAAGCCTGTAGTTAGTGCTGTAAATCCTCATAGTCTTTGCAAGAAGTGCATTTTCATTCTTTATTCTTATAATTTACAAGAGGCTCATCATAGTTTGGTACTGAAGGAGTAATAAATTTGGGACAGGCATATGAAAAAAAATTCATCATACAGAGCCTCGTCACTTCTCTGCATCCTTGTCATCTTCTCTCCATACTTCTCTTTCAGTTGATTATTCACATTTTCCTCAACAAGCTTCATTTGTGGATAGATAGAGAGGCATATAGCCAATAGAGCATACATCTGTTCATTTTTCTTTAGGATTTGGTCAAACTATGGATATTTTTGATGGAATTGCTTGGTCTTTGCTATATACAACAGAACTTGATTGAAGGCCCGTATTGCCTCAACATACCTTCTCAACATAAGGTTGAAAAATCCATAATAATAAATAGTTGTGATATGGCTTCCAATCACTGAATTGTAGACACCTATCTAGTTAACATCTATAGGTGCCAAGCACTTGAGTCCACTGTAATAATCTCCAAGAAGGCAATGTACGCGAAGTAGGCCAATAATACTAAAGTAGCCCAGCACTTTCAAAAAATTACTTCCTCCATTGTAATCATAACCATCAGTTGTAGTAAATGTTAAATTTCCTTCTTTCTCTTCATCTAGGATCTGGATGATCATAGATTTTTCAACAAGAGCCTGTAAATAGTTCAGCACACCATAGACATTCTAAACCTCATCACACTGCCGCAAGAAAGCTAGTTCTTGATTGGTCTTGTTCCTAAGTTTAGCACGGTACTAACAAAACAATTGGAACTGATAGATAAACTCATTGATCATATCCCAGAGCCACTGATTCAGCAACTGCATGATGTGCTTCATCAATAATAATGTACCACCAGCTGAAATGTTTAAGTGCAGTCTTTACTTTAATCGCCATTTCAAAACTAGTAACACATATATCAACTTTTCCAGGTGCCAAAAGGTTTTCACGCATATGAATCCTTTCTTCTTGATTCCCAAGAAACTTTACTGCATGAAAAATAGGGCAGAAACACCGAATCTCATTCATCCAGCTACCAAGAGTTGATTTTGGTGCTACAACCATATGTGGACCTTTGATCCCTCAAAATTCATATAAATAACCAAGCAGGGAAATTGTTTGCAAGGTTTTTCCAAGCCCCATTTCATCTGCAAGGATTCCATTTATGCCATTTTCATACAATCGAATAAGCCAGTTCAATCTAGCTAGCTGTTAATCTCTCATCTTCCCTTGAATACAAGATAGCTGTGTCAATAATCTTGTGCTCCCAGCACCAGTGAGAGCATTCTCCTCTTCTTTAAGGTACTCTTCATCTTCTTCTTCCTCAGTGACCTTTGATTGAAGCCGACCTCTGCCCCTCGTAGACACTTGCGATAAATGTTTCTTACATTGTTGGCAAGCTCCGATGGAAGCGATGTTTGAATGGAAGGCATGGCTTCCTCTTTTTACAATTTTCTAGTATTGAGTTACTTGTAGAGATAAAAAAGTTCAATCCATCCCCTGTCACCTTGTTAATTCCACCCTGGCTAATCTGGATTTCCAGAGAGGTAAGGCAAGGTGTCAAATTGGCTATAGTTCTTAGAAGGGTATCATCAATTTCACTCCTAACATCCAGGGTGAGATGTTTAAGATTTGTACATTTTTGAAGAATGATAAAAACACTTCCTTTCCGTTCATGGGAAACCAAAAGTTAAGTCTCTTCAACAGCAGACCAGACAGAGTGAGCATATTGACACCATAGAGTACACAGATTGCCTCGAATGTACAGGTGTCCTTCAGGATGCGATTTGACTACAAAAGCACGATCAATTTTACTGCAAGCGGTGAAATTAAAGAGCCCTAATTTCTCGTGCAGCCTTAATAACCTTGTCTCTGTTCTGCAGCAACATAGTCCATCTTTCTAGCGGTTATGGTTACCCACGGTCTCCTCCTTCGCCTTCGATAGTGCATATAATGACAAATCATGCCATACTAAACCGAATCTCGCTGCTAACTGTCAAACCAACCGCCTTAAGAGAAATGATGGCCATGATTTGCTTCAGGACCTGAACACACTTGGAATAATGACAATTTGGTAGCTCACACGTTGCAAACAACTGTCAGCATGGGATTAATCATTCGTCATTTGAAAACCTAACAAAAATTTGCTTAAAAATCGGGAAAAACAAAGGGCCGCGATATCCTTGTAGCATGCCCTTTGTAATTTTTCACTCCAGTGCTACAAGAATATCTTTGGTGCTATTTTTTTGCTCTTTTTCAGCTTTTGGACACTTTGTATGAAGTTTTAAAGTTGCTAGAGTGATAGGTATGCTCATAGTATGCCTTGTGAACCCACCATTTGATAAAATGACTTTAAAAAACCCTTTATAAAAAACAAACCTATAGCTTAAGATTTAAAATTTCTAAAGCAAGCTCAAAATTTCAAATGAACACTAAACAAAATGTCCCAAAAGGAGGGAAAAATCAAAATAAAGTAAATGAAAGCCTTGAAAGAAAATCAAACCAAAATTGAAGAAACAAAATTCTGACTTAACATAGTGGAGATCCTGAAGAGGTTCAGGATGATGGACTGCAAGGCCATGACCACACCTATGCCATCAAACCTGAATCTATTGAGTGTTACTTCATCAGAGATGGTTGATGCTATGATGTATTGTCAGATGATTTGGTCATTGATGTACCTGATGAATATATGAGACAAGATATTTTCTTTGCGGTGAACACATTGAGCCAGTTGCTCACAGATCTAAGACATGTTCACCTGATTGCAGCAAAGCATATTCTAAGGTACCTAAAGGGTATAGTTGAGTATGGGCTCAAGTATGATAAGAGTCATAAGACAAACCTGGAGGGTTATGTGGATTCATATTGGGTAGTGCCATCGATAGGAAGACCACTTCAGGGTGCTTCTTTAGTATGGGATCAGGTGTGATCTCTTGTTTTAGCATGAAGGAGTCCTGCATGGAGCTGAGTATAGCCAAGGAAAAATATGTTTCTACTTGCTCAAATACTTGGGAGAGAGGAGAAGTGAAGCTCCATTTTGTGATATAGGTTGATATTTCTCGAAAGATGGAGTTCTAGCATAGCCGGTGAGACAGGTTGTATGAGTATGAAATCCTAATGAATCTCGTAGGTTTCTCAAACGTAGACAGTCCTGTAGGTTTTCCTTGGATGTAATTGGTCATGGATAAGATTGTAGGTTATCCTTGGACATAAACAACCCTGATGTGATTCTATGCTAGAAATGGCAAGAGTGAAGTTTGAGTACTTCAGGGAGAAGCTTGGTCTTCTCCAGATCGAGGTTCCTTCCAAGGGGAAGTGATGAGTCTGTGATCCCTTCTGACATGGTGGTAGGAGGGGCCTCCCATGGTTAGATTTAAGTGTGGATCCCTTCTGACATGGTGGTAGTAGGGTCCTCCCATGGTCAGATATAAGTGCAGAGCCTTTCTAACTGGTTCAGATGTAAGTATGGATCCCTTCTGACATGGTGGTAGCTGGGTCCTCCCATTGTCAGATGTAAGTGCAAATCCTTTTTGACTGGGTCAGATGTAAGTGCAGAGCCATTCTAACATGGTGGTAGGCGGGTCCTCCCATGGTTAGGTATAAGTGCAGATCCTTTCCTTGGATGATAGATAGTGTGCCCTATAATGTTGGTGGATGTAAGTGTAGAGAATTTCTCTGGATGGTAGATCATGTGTCCTACCATGCCAGTGGATGTAAGTGTTGAGCCTTTCCTTAGATGATAGATAGTGTGTCCTATCATGCCAGTGGATGTAAGTGCAGATCCTTTCTCTGTATAGTTGATGGTGTGTCCTACTATTCCAGTAGATGTAAGTGTTGGGCCTTTCCTTGGATGATAGATGGGGTTTCCTATCATGCCAATGGATGTAAGTGCTGGGTATTTCCTCGGATGGTAGATGGTGTGTCCTACCATGATGATGGATGTGAGTGCTGGGAGTTCCTTTATGACACAGTGGTGGATGTGATCCTCCCATGGTCAGATGTAAGTGCTTGGAGGGCCTTTCTGACTGGGTCAGATATAAGTGCTCAAGAAGATGAAGACCTACATGGAGGCTAGTCCTACAACCAGCATGAAAAAGGCATGGTTTTGTAGAACATCCTATGATGAGAAGAATTAAGAGATAGAACCAGCTGATCGATATAGTGGAAGCAATGATGATGATGATATAGTTATGATCCAGTTTTGACGATGATCCAGTGATGATCTAGCATTGATGATGATCCAGACTTGATCTAGAGAAGAAGACTTGTGCTGATGAATTGTGTCAAGAGAATACCTTCATAGATAAGAGGGAGTGTTGATGTATTTGGAACTTCAGAATGTATTCATTTATATTGTACCCCAATGTTCCTATCAGGATAATCATTTATATTTCATTGTACTCGGATGTTCCTATCAGGAGAGTCATTAATATAATAAGGTCATGTAAAGTCATTGAGGTTAACCCTCTGTTGTAAGTCGGGGCAATAGTCACCATAATTGAGTTGAGTTTAACCCTCCTTGTTGATCAAGGGGGCAAAGTCCCCACATTTGAGGAGCACTAGGGTTATTAGACTCTCCTAAATATGTCAGCCCTGGTAAGTAATTGTCAAGATGGAAACAAGTATAAATAGAGAGTGAGACTCTCTATTTGTCACATACACTCACTCAACTGGGGTGCATGAGTGAGAGAGGAAGTGCTCACACAAGTGAGAGAGAGAACAACTGTTAGAGATCATATTTTTTTTCATTGGGTTTTACTGCTGCCATTGATTCTCATTCTATCCCTGAGGAAGTTGTGTGGTTTTCTCCTTTATGGTTTCCCTAAAGAAAATTATTGGTGTCTCTTGTATCTTGTGATTATTTCTATGCATGTTATTCTCTTAGATAATATCCTAGATCATATTTCTTAAATGATAAAAATCTAACAGTTTGGAGGAATTTTCCTCTTTGGAAGAATAAGAATATGCTCAACTGAATCAGAAATATAGACAACTGTTAGATGAAAACTGGGCCCATGTAGAGAAACTAAAATCAAATGATAAGAGAGAAAAAGTTCTTGAGAATTCAAACCATGTGAGGAAAACCCAAGAAAATGATATATTTCATCTTTAAACATTGAACCATGTGATGTAAAACCATCCCCATGTGTTAGGATAAAGTTTCTAGGCGAATACAGAATGCCTCCATCTTTACTAGTTCTATGAAGAGATGAGCATGTGATCAAATAGATAGCTAGAGAATCCCTTGGAATGTGGAGAGCGAATTATTGAGATCCATAATATCATATATATTCATAAATAACCAATGATTAACAAAATAAAATATTAGAAAACTCATTAGAGGAAACTAACATCAAATCCCCAGCAGCAAGTTTGAAGGAAACTTGCGGTACTTGATTTGTCACACCAAAATTGATGAGACCAAATACAAGCATGACTAAAGGTTCTTGAAACTTGAAAATTGAACCAAATAATATAATACCAGATCCAAATAATATAATATCATATCCAAATAAGTTCATATCATATCCGAGAGTGTGAAATGATATCAAATCCCAAGCAACAATTTTGAAGGAGAGTTGTGGTACTTGATTTTTCACACCAAAATTAATGAGAGCAGCTACACACATTATTGAACACTCTTGAAAATTAAAAACTGAACCAAATAATATCTATTAGATCCAAATAAGTTCATATCAGATTCAAAAGTGTGGAAAAAAGGTTCCAAGTGCCCACTTAAATGGTAGATGCACAATCTTCTCCTTTTTCAACAAAATTATGAATATTGGTGCATCCAATCATGTAGGAATTTGTTGGAAGATCAATATCAAATAGAGTGAATGGATCACTCCTACAATATGATATTATTTCCAAAATATGAAAATATTCATAAAATATAATATCAGCAAACTCATGAGAGAAAACTAGCATCGAATCACTAGCAACGATTTTGAATGAGACTCTTGTCATTGATTATTCACAACAAAATTGATGAGAATAGTTCAAAGCATAGTGGAAGCTCTTAAAAATTAAAACTTGAACCAAATAATATCATCATATCCAAATAATATCATATCAGATCCAATAGGTTCATATCAGATCCAAGAGTGTGCTTAACTAAGATGGTAGATGCACATTTTTCTTTTTCTTCAAAATTATGTGTATTGGTGCATGCAATCATGTAGGAATTTGTTGGAATATCTATATCAATGAGAGTGAATGAATTACTGCTACAATATGATTTTATTTCCAAAATATCCAAATTATTTCTTATCTACACACCAACAACATCATTAAATATAGATAAATCAAACTCCTCTTTATTTTCGGAAACAATCACCGGTAAACTAAGCACATAATCTAAAATAGAAGAATCACTGGAGAATATTTGCATAGAATGGAAAGAGATATTTTCTTCAATAAAAAGAGACTCGAATGTCTTCTTCTAGATCAACCATATGAGAATATGAGATATCAAATATCTCATAATCTTCTGGAGTAGTAGGAGAAGGATTCACTCCAAGGATACTTTCTTCAATTCGAATTGAATGTGTGAAATATTTTGCCTCTTTCTCATCTTGATCAACCCCATCAGAGAGAGTAGAGGCCAAGAATTTTATATAAATAACTCTTGTGGTTCTACATGTGCTTTGCAAATTTTTATAATGATCCTCATTATGATTCCATATGTTCTATCCAATTCTATTCGGAGATCCTTTGGGTATTCAACATAATCAATAAGGTAGCACAAGCTTGGAGAAAAGGTCATACATATTATGCCAAAAGATATATCATCGTCATTTATTCAATCATTCTCATATTCATAATAATATTTACGAATTCCAATAGGTACCTCATAGATATTGTGTCCCTTTAGATATGAAATCACCTTCACTTTCGATTCTGAATATCTTGTTGATGGAGTAAGAAGAGGAAATGATAATATTGAATCCGTATGAACCTGTACCTGAAAAATAACATTACAAAACAAAAAATAATCCATAATATGTTAGAATAATTCCTTCTCTCTTGACATGTACACTTTCTTAGGATCTATCACGCCTGCACAGCCACTCTAAATAAATTCATAGGAAGCAAGGCAATCTTTGCAGGACTTCTGTGGAAACCCAAATTCTTCTGGTGTACAATGGAGAGTATATAGGATTGAAGATTTCATGATATGGCTCTGATACCATATTATAATTATTGTGCCGTTATATCTTCAGGAATGAGTCCAATCCAATTCTTAATTATTGTGCAGTGAAAAGGAATGAATAATATGCACTGAACAAATCAAATATCACAGGAACCCAAGAAGTATTGCTCAGATAATTATATTATAAACTTCATTACCTATGAATAGTATACAATGGTAATACATAAAGGAGAATTCAAATCATGAGAGATGAATTCAAATATACCAACTCAATATGACTGCATGGCTAACTAGAAGTGTCTAAATCACTATCATACTTGAACTAGATAACTCCAGATGTCTAATCTAGTATCTCAATAATTTACAATCAATCAAACCATTCTAACTGTAGTGGTAGGTGAGACATAGGTGAGAATTAGCAGCTTCCCACATGCAACCATGCATAACTGGCGCTAACTAAACTAGAGGATATCTAACTGAATGTAATTGAAGCATAACTAAGCTTAACTAGTTACCAAATGCTAACAATTAATGAAGGAGGTTGGTGTCTACACTCCTAGTGGCTCCTAAATTGCAAGAATTTGTCTAGGAGGTTCCTAAATTGATGCATGCAAGTGCAGGCAGTTCCAGTTAGCCTCTATCAGGGTTGCCCACACTCTAGTGATTAGTACATGTGGCCCCATTATTCCAAGTGGACCCAATGGTACTAGTGGACTCAATAATAACTAAATGACTACTATGTTAGGAAAATATAATCTAATAGACAGTTTGGACAAGGGAGGATTATAAATCCTAACAGGTTTGGAATTGGATTTTAGGAGGGAACTAATGATTGCATTAGAGGAGTTCTACTACATGTCACTCCTATCGAATGCACCATGTATTGATTTCAATGTGTTTATCGAGCCTCCTATTTTCCACCTTGTGCATGCTAGTTGTTTTGGCTTCTTATTAATATGATAGGCATATGGCAAGTTGAATAAACTCTTACATATAGTTGTTTTTTCTACGGTGTTTGGATCTATGTTCTATAATAGTGGGGTGATATCTCTTCTGGAGTGATCTAATTATGTGTTGTAAACCATTCTCTACAAATCTATCTATCATACACAAATAATTGTTGGGTTTTTCATCCTTCATGTTTGGAGGGTTTTCCAAAGGTATATCTATTTTATTATGGTTGATTATTTTATGTGTCAGATTTATCCATGAGATTCATATGTGGATGATATATATTTTATTATATGGATGATATAAATTTTATTATGTGGCTGATATAAAGTTTCATAAGTGCTAAAATTGTTTGATAAAAGTTTTAAAGTTCAAGTAGCTCCGATTTTTCTCAAAATTTAACATGATATCAAAGAAAAGGGTGCGAACATGCTAATTTTTCTTCAGAAATATAAGCTTCTGTATATATTCAAGAGTTGAGAAAAATATTGCATCCATGACATTAATCTCCAATCAGTTGGAAACTTCCTTGAAGGTACTTCCAACTTCAACACATGGAAGGAAGGAGTGTTGAATCTTCTTGAAAAGCATGATCATGATTCATTCATCACTTCTGTGGTATATGAGCTTGCCACTGATGCAAAAAGTAAAAATTAAAAGAAGAATGAAGAAAATACAATGAGTATTATATATGAATTTTTGTAGGACAATATTATGCCGGTGATCACACCATTGAACATGACAACAGAGTGTTTTGAAACACTTACAAAATTGTATGAGAAAAAATATCCCCCTCAAAAGAGGGATTTGAAGAACAGGTTGTCCAACCTAATACAGAGAAAGATGACACCGTAGAATCCTTCTTCTCAAATATTTCACATGTGAAATATCAACTAGCAAGAATTGGTGTGGTGATGGATCAATATGACCTTTTGAATCCATCATCGATGGACTCCCTTCCTCATGGGAGACCTTCTTAGAAATAGTAAACAGAAGATAAGAGCATCCAAAATTCAAGAGATAATTTCAATGGTGCATTCAAGAAGAGGGGTGCATCCAAATAAAAAGACCATGCACTAAACAAGAGAATTTGTTTCTCATGGAAAGAATGAAGAAAGAGATGGAGCCATTCACTCCCAAGAATTTATTTCATGCAGAGAAGAAAGAGATTAATAAAAATTTTGAAAAATCCATTTTTCTATATTTTTATTGTCAAACATTGGCCCATTTTGTAGGGAGTTTCCATGAATAAAAATAAGAGAAGCTGGGGTCCAGGCTTCTACTTATGTAGAAGAAACTTCCAATAAATATGCACCCTAAGGAAAAGAGACAAGGAGAGAATATTATTGTGTCTTGGAACTATATGAATCCATCACCAAAACTAAGGATACATGGTTAATTGAAAGTGGATCATCCAAGAACATGTAAGGATAAAAGGGTGCAATCTCCAACCTAAAAAAGAATAAGTTTGCATGAATAGTGGATTTGGTGGACAACTAAATATATTTGATTCAAGGAGTTGAATCCACATCCTTCCAGTGGAATTTGGGACATGTGCTACATGTCGACAACAATATTTATGTCCTAGTAATGAATAATAACCTACTCTTAGTTTTAGTTATTGACAGTAGGGGATTACGAGTCATCTTCATGGAGAATCAATCCTACTTATGATCAAACAACTAGAACATTGATACTACTACTGTCATTGGAGCTCAAGAGAGAGGAATTTACAATATCTCAACAAAGTATGTTTCATCCATGGGACATCATACTCTCATCCCATCTAAACTTTGGCATATGAGACTTTGTCACCTCCATTTCATAGTACTACCCTATTTCCAAAGCATGGTGAAAGGTATGCCTAGTTTTGATTTTGTACTTAATAGTATATGTCGAGGTTGTACTTTAGGAAAGAATGTTGAAAATAAGTTCCCTAGAATTCATGCTAGATATCAAGGGATTTTATATTTAGTACACTCATATGTATGTGGTCCAATGTCAACCCCTTCCTTGAATGGATATTTTCACTGTGTATTATTCATTGATGATTTCTCCTGTAAGTCTTGGATTTGTTTTATGAAATCCAAGAGTGAAACCTTCAATAAGTTTCAAGAATATAAATCCTCAGTAGTGAATCAGAGAAGTAGGCACATCCATGATTTGAGGTCTGATAATGGTGGATAATTTGAATTAATTTTTTTAAATAAGTTTTGTAGTGATGTAGGTATATGTAGACAATTATGAGTTCCATAAAACCCCCCAACAAAATGGGGTTATAGAGAGAAATAATAGAATTGTGTGCGAGGATGCAAAATCCATGCTACATGATTAAGATCTATATTCCTATTCATGGGAAGGAGCTACCAGTACAACATTGTACATTCATAGAAGAAGTCTGCATGCACTACTTGATGAGAAAACACCTAAAGAGGTGTTCACTAGAGAGAATCCATATATACCACACCTATGAATATTTTTATGTCATATATATTTTCTAATTCCAAAAGAAAATAGAACCAATATGGAACCTTCAAGAAAGAAAAGAATGTTTGTGTGCTATACTTAGACTTCCAAATAATTCAACATATGTGTATGTGGTGAGGACATATTGAGGTTAGTCGGGATGTGTCTTTCCATGATAAAGATTCTTTTAAGAAATCCAAAGAGCTTGAATGTGATATTCAGGAGCATGAGTCTCCTACATCATAAGGCCTTAATTATGATTCTTTCCCTTGTTATGTTCAGAGGGAGAATCCAATAAACAATTCATAGTTACATGGCACCGATGAACCAATTGAGCTAGTTAATGAATCTCTTATGAAGAGGAGGATATTGTGGTGTCGAGATGTAGTGAAATATGTTGAAAGTAATTATGCACCAGTGGGATCAACTAGAGATACCAAGAATTATAAAGAACATTAATTATATGTTGCACTGATGAGTGACATTAGTGACTTAGATCATTCATCATATGAAGAAGCTGCAGAGAAGAAAGTGTGCATACATTCTATGACAAAATAATGTCAGTCTATACTAAATAATGATTTTTGGGAAGTTACTGCTAGACCTAAAAAGAAGTCATTTGTTACTTCTATATGGATTTACAAGATAAAGGATGTTGTAGATGGTAGTCTGGATAAATAAAAAGACAAATTTGTTTCCTGGGGTTCCTCTAAGAAAGAGGGCATTTATTTTGAGGAGACATTTTCTCATGTGGTTAAATATACCACCATTAGATCTGTGATTTCACTTGAATCAGTATTGGGATAGAAGCTTCACCAGATGGATGTGAATACTTCCTTCCTCAAAGGTGAGGTTGAGGAAAACGTTTACTTTGAGCATCATGAGCTATTTTTATTTCATGGGAAGGAATCCCATGTATGTAAGTTGAAGAAAACCCTTAATCGGTTAAAGCAATCTCCCCAAGCTATGTGTTGGCACAACCCACCAATAAATCCTCGTCGACAGGGGTTCCCACTCTGTCGATGTCCAACTAGTGCGATCTCCCTGAGCACCATCCCAAATAGGTTTGACCCTGCCCAGCAGCACCCGTAGAGCAAATGAAGTCTCACCCAAGATGTCGAGGTGGATTTGTCGGAACCAAGTTTTCAGCAGTAAGAAAGGAGGGCATGACGTCAACAACTTAACCTCATAATCAACAAATACTTCAAAAATAAAATCACATCATTCATCACAGATTGATTAGTATAACCAATATATAGCTAATGGATCGCATTACCTCATTCATCGCAACAGTAATCAATCATTCATATAACTGTAAACATCCATCATTATCATCGCAAATCATAAAAATAGGAAAGAAAATAAGAGACAAAAGCACTTTAGGGAAACATCCATCATGTCATATTACTTCCTCATGATAAATTCACAATATGCAGTATGTCTCCACAGTAGGAGACTGAAAATAGATCGACACGGACTTAGCCAAAAACCCGCTCACAATAGATGCATATGCAAAAAGATACCCAAAAATACAAGTTCTTCCCCAGAATTCTCTCTCTCTCTTCTTATCAAAAGTATCTCTCCCAAAGCATATGTCACCAAAAAGTATCTTTCTACTATTGCAACTCTAGCTCTATATATAGGCTTGCGCCTTTACATCTAAGGTCCACTTCTAAGTAACTTCTAACAAACTAGTGACCTATATCCACAAAATATGGTTGATCAATACACAATTGCATAAATAATTCCAAAAATGGTTATTCTTCCATCTATCACATTGGTGTGGTCCTTCATGATGGCATGTGAGCTTGCACAGCCTCCGCTATGCTCTGCAGCTCACTTACCAAATACCCCTTCCAACACTTGGTATGCCAGAATAAATAACTACATTCATAAACTAGGTTTCTAGAAGAGTGAATGAGATCCAAACTTATACTTCAAATTACTGGATAACCAACCTTTAATACCGGTTCTATATGTTGATTATATTTTCGTTGCTAAAGAGGAAAGATTGATTATTGGGTGTGTTACACCAAAATATTATCATCCTCGTGTGTCCTTTCTTAAATCCTTAAAGAGCCTATGCCAAAAGACTTGATAAGAGGTTTTTTTTTTCTATAATAGTCCAAATTATAGTGACATTAATGAACCCTAACTTTTCACAATGGGCATGAGACTTGGCTAGCGCTAGTTGCATATTGACAAAGAGCGTAGGTGACACTTCGTGTATTTGTACATGAAGTTCCACCTCTTCCTGACTCTACTTTCTAGTGTACACGGTGTATCAACACTTTTTAAAAGAAAAAATAAGAATAATGAACATATTTTTGGAACAAAACCCTCTTGTAGGGTTATCCCAACCAACCACAATAGGTAGCAGTAGAGCCTCTAATCCCTAGGGATGATCCCTTACCTTTATCCAAATAATCCTTGACTCTTTTTATCCCTTTTAGCCTATAAATACAAACTCACTTTCATGGTTTGGGGAAGGACCAAAAAATAACCCATGTGTTGTTGAAATATTTCTAGAGTTGAGAGACAAAGGATTGGGATTTTGAGGAAAAAGGATTGTAGGAAGAAGCACAACACCAAAAAAAAATTGTTGCAACTTCTCCTTTATTTATGTTAGTACAATTATTATCTTATTTTCCATAAATGATATGTGATTTAATTTATAATAATTATCCTTGGTCAATTCTTTAGATATATAATATTATCTTGTATTTCAACTTGTTTCTTGTTTGTTTTTATCTTTTTGTAGGTATTCTATTCATCAACAGGATTGCAAGGGATTCAAGATGACAAGGACATCCTTCAACTTGAGGTAAGGAATCTTATTTAAGTGATTTTATAAATCTAGGAGAATATTTTAATTCTTGTTTTGCTTTGTTCTATATCTAAATCATTTATACTAGGGAAACAAGACTTTTCCACATTGATTGAGTTTTTCTGCTAACAAAATTGTCGACCATACTCGAGAGGAATATCTTAGATTTTGGTTTGATTTTATTGCAAATTAAACTTAATTTTTTTTGTTTAGAGGGTGTTAAATTCACTTCGTTTAATTCATGTGTTTACTTTCAAGGTTATTTATTGAATCTAGGAATACTCAACGTATTCACTACTAGTTAAATCTGTTGGTGTTTGTTATCTTTTGGTTCCTTATCTGCGTTGGATGCACTTTGGTAATATTTGATCAATGTCTCTCATTCTCTGACTCTTTTTTGTGTATAGTGATAGAGTGTCACTGATGCTTACTGACAATTTACAAAATGCATCGCCTAGGTCGTTTCCCTATGTAAAACAAGTGTCAGCCAAGGGAGGACACACCGATGCAAAAATCATCAGGCTACATCGAGGTAGGTGTTTAGTGACCTTTGACTTAGTTATTATTTTGAAATTTGAAATTCATTTTTGGAAAAGATGACCTATGTGTTGTAATCTGCACAATGGATTGGATTTGATTCAATTTTTTGGATTGATTATCAAAAGGTTATATTTTTCTAAAAGTTTTAGGAGTTTGATAGTTTGAGTTTAAAACTTGTCTTGGGTTTATAGCTAGTTTTAAATATCTCTCTTAATTGTATGCATTTATAAAAGAAAGCAAAGGGTTGTAGCTTATGTATACTTTTATAATAATAACTCTTTGTGTGTTTAATTTTATTTCCCTAAATTAAAAAAATTTAAAGAAAAAATCTAAAAGAAAATAGATTTACTTCCTTTAAATTCAATTAGTATTTTCCTTGTAGATTTGTGAAGTAAATGACAAGTTTTTTATTTTAGTTTTTCACATACTGGAAATTGTAAAATTGAGTGCACTAGTTAGTTTTTCTTTTACATTACTAGATATTGAATTTTAGTTAAGTACAAAATACTTTGTGTGTTTGGATTTTCATTTATAATTTTGAAGTATTTGATTTTGATTCTGTGGTTTGGGAAAACAAATTACTCTCCTCTTAAAATAGGACATATTTTGAAAGAAAAAGTAAATATTTTCAGTTCATCTCTACATGGTTTCTGAGTCGATTCTTTACACAATTTTCTCCATCTAACCATAAAATGTTAAAATCAAGCGTTAGTTAGGGTAAAACTTTTAGAAATACTATGTGTTAGGTTAGAGATGTGTTCCAGTGTCTTTAAGCATAGGGGTTGTCATTTTTTATCTACACAGCATCATGAGGACTGTGTATTTTTTCCATGTACTCTTTGGCATATAAAAATGTCTTTCACATAGTTTTATGGTATACAAAAATATTCTTTCGTGTACTTGACAATGTAATGGAAGTCCCCTTTAGACCAGTTGTGCATTAGACAACACTACTACGGATTTGAGATCCCATGTACGTTGTGTATATCGAGAGACACCATTAAGATATTGAGACTAACTCAGTAAAATATCGACCATCTTGTCATAGAATTACATAGAAAACAACACTCAAGGAGATGTTATTCATCTACTATCCATGTATTGGGGTATACAGGAAATGGTACTATCCCAATTCTCCTTGCCGATATCAATGTTTGACCATGCATTATATTTCAAGTTGTGATGAGTTGACACTCTAACACGATCGCATGGTATTCAAGGATTATTTCTTGAATATGCTATAGAACCTACAAACCATTCAAATATGGAACAATAAATGGAAATAACATGTGATGTTGAAACACAAACTCCACCTGAGTAGGAAGGAGTACCTATCACCAAAGGAAGGGGATAATTTTATCCTCTTGAGAATGTTCCAATAGCTAACCTTTGAGCCCCCATAGTGGTATAGAAACCTTCTTCGCATAATACTTTTTATGTAGGACCTTCGGAATTATTTTTTTATCAACCACCAAAAGAAGATACACTAGTGACCATGTTTGGTCCTTTTGCATGTTTTTGGATTTCAAATTTAGACCAATATATTTTCGAGTTTGGATCTACGAGTACCATCCGAGTTTCTTCCATGGATTTAACCCCTCGTTCTGACACATATTCTAGAATGTATTTTCCTTATTTGCTACCAAGTGACATTCTTGTTCATTTTTTTGGTCTTTCTTCTATTTAAACCATGAACATTAGAACTCCTCCATCACCTAGAAATTCACAATTTATTACTCCACAATTCACTAGTACGCCTTTTTCTCATCCCGTACAAACATCGACTATTGTTGATTCATCACGAAGTTCATTTATTCCTTCTATCAGTTCATTAAATGTAATTGTATGTTATTCTACACGAGCCTGCTATAACCCTACTTTGTATAATGTACCGGGTTCAATACCAAGTGTAGTTGGTGTTAACACTAAAAAGTGTTCACCTAGATCTCCATGGTTTAAACCATAGTCATACTTAATATTCCCACCATTTTTTTTCCAGTTTTGATCTTCACAATTTTTTTTCCACTAAATATGGTCCAAAACATTATTATTCCTTCCCACAAATGAACGGATGATGAGCATCTATGATGATTTATCCCCACTCTCTCCCAAAAAGGGTAAAAAACCCTAAAAAAGAGAATGGTTAAAAATAACATAGATAAATACCATGGACAATAAAATACCATGGGTCATTACCTTGGGTCAAAAAAACCTAGGATGATACTATATATACATTGTGAAGGACTCCTCCAAAACACTTTTGGATCACTTTTTTCCATTTTTCCATCAGTCACGTCATAGACTTTCCCTTCCATATTTTTCCACACAATTTCTCGCGGTGTACGTTGAGTTCACTTCGTACCCATTTGGATCCATTCCCTCGATTTGAAAACTAGTTTTGGAATAGTTTGGAGACCCAAATCCTGAAGTTGTAGAACCACTTCCATGGAGGACTACAGTGGCCCATTTTCAAAAAGGTGTGTTTACTTTTATTTCTTGCATTGGTTAGTTTATATATATGTGAAAAACATAAAAATAATTGTTGTTGTAGTATTGTTTCTTTTGCTATTGTTTAGCTCTTCCTTATGCTCTGGATGAGATAAGGTTGGTGCATACACACATACACTTGGAGAGATCCCCACTACTTTTTTGGTGACTCCACTTGATCGATCCATACAGATATTTTTTTTGTAGGTTTTCTATTGGTTTGTTTTGCTCCTCTGCCCTCATTCATCATAGATATAACCTGATCACGACATATTCAAAATAGTACTGAGTCGTTTCCTTCCCCCTGGCCCTATTTGACAGCCTACTTTTTTTTTTAATTATGTTTGGGCCGAGTTGCATCTATCGAGTCGAAAACCACAACCCAGACATGCCTTTCTACTCAATAAGCATGACCTAGGTCACTCCTTTATCCCTAATAAGAGAAACCTGGATCAAAAACCTAGATTGATCATTTCTCAGCATCTGGAGAGACCCTTGCCGCTATTGTGACTCGGTTTCAAGTGACCTGTCATGCCTAACCCTCTATTTTGCATGACTTGGGTTGGTCAACTATTTTTCTACTTATATCATGATCGTTTTTCTGTTTTGTGCGACCTTGATTACGCTTGTTCTTCCGACAGGTGCGATCTAAAGTGTTTCTGTCCTTTTTTGTGTTACATACCCTATGTCTATGTCAAACCCTTTTTTTGAATTGTTTCTTTCCAAATCTGATCCTTTGCAACCCCCTAGTATGCTTTGAGATCCCACTTACTTGGTTTGTGAGATGTTCTAGATGAGATTTGTGGCTGAGACCCATGTATGTTTCCTATGGTTGATTACTTCCTTTTATTGCTCATTTATTTCAAGTACATTTTATTTCTGGAAGAAAATTTTATTTTCCAACATATTTATTGTTCTTTGCTTCTTTTTATTTGCATTATATTTGCATCCCAACAATGATATTGGGACATATTCATCGTCGAATTCTGGCTTTGGTACACACATCAGTTGCACACATCTCACACCATATAAGTGAAAATATTGGTTCATGAACCCAAGAAAGAATTAAAAATAAATTAATACCACAAACATTGTAACCTTGCTTGAGGAAAAAACAATATTGTAGCTAAGTTAGGAATTTGGGGATAGGAATATAAAGAACACCACTGTCACTTACATCTTGAGACATATTTATTTTCCATTATGGGACCAAAATCCTATTGTACTTGCTCACATGGTCATAGCCATTTTTTCAATAGCCCCCCTACTCAATAGGAGTAAGTTGCAATGAAGGAGTTCCAAAATTTAGGGTAGAATAATCCACTCCACCTTGTATCGAAGGCTCAAGCTTCATAGTCCTCCTCATGCATGCCAGCGTATACTGGATGTCGAGGGGAAAAATGATCAAGCATCACTAAATCAAATGGAAGTGTCATGAATGAGGTAGCCTAGTTTCTATTCCTATAGGGATATTTTACCCAGAGGTCCTTCTTGGTAGTGGGATTATCTTAGCCTACATTGTTATTCCAGTTTGTATTGTCTAACTTGGATTTCATCAACCTAGTTAGGATACGATTTGCGAGGGGATTCCATCTTTTAGTTAGGAGTTTGCTTGAATTCATACCCCATATGTTAGTGCTTCATTTTATTTCATAGGTAGTGCTACTTATTGGATTTTTGGCCATTTTGTTGTAGACTCTCCTTGTTGTGACCCATTGTTGTAGTTTGGTTTTAGATATTGTTGTTGGCATGTTGTTGGGGAAAATATTAAACAAGTTATAACAAATATCCAACGATTTAATTGTTAACTCAGTGAGAGCGTAAACTTGTTAGGTACAGACAAAATATATGTAGGTGTAGAGTGTCGTTGAACTTAATCTATAACTAAAATTGAATCTAATCCATGAAAGTAAATATAATTGCGGAAAACATAAAATTGCATGAAACAAACTAGTATAAAGAAATCAACATTAACTTGTGAGCTCACAGTAAATATATACTAACAATTCATAAGAAAAACATAACTAAAAATCTATATGAACAACTCATAAGAAAGAAAGTGTTGAAAATATATATTAACATGGAAGAGTACAAGATTTGCATCAAAGCATAATCTCCATACAATCATAAATCCATTCTATGACTAACTATAAACTATTCTCTACTTCCAAACCACTACAGAGATATCTAACCAAAATGAGGAGAGATCCCTCCTATTTATACATGAATTCAAGATAATTGATCATAATTACATATCCACAATTCTCTCAACTTATCCCACAAAATACTCAACAAATATACAACTCATCTCTTCAAATTCTCAACAAATATACAACTCATCCCTTCAAATACTCAAGAAATATTGGATGAGATATTCTCTCCACATTTCCATAATATTCTCCTTGAAGTTAGCTCACATCTAGAAGATGAAATTTGAATCTGAGGCTAGGGGGTCACTTTTGAGCTTGTTAAAGTCTTCAAATACACCTGTAAGCATCACCAAACTCATCCAACTTTAAAGTATAATGAAAATATATTATTTTTCTCAATAATTAACCAAAAATTCACTCAAAATACTAAAAAATAAATGACTTCGAAAATGGTAATATAAACCCATATTTATTATGAATGTGGTGAATATTAATTGTTTTATGGAAGGATAAGATAGCAATAAGGTGACAAATGGTATATGAAAGGTGAATAAAATGTGGTCTTTTTATAGCTCAACATTCCCCCCAACTTGACCGGTTGCATGTCCTCATGCAACTATGCATTGAAATTCTTTTTAACTTTTGTCCTTATAACTCGGCTTTACATGATGATGGTATGTAACAGTAAATCATTCCAGGATTTGAAATGCATGAATGGAAGTAGTTTTCCTTATGGTTGGTTCTTGTGTGACAACCATAAGTATAACACATGTTGGTTCTTGTGTTAACAACATTTTCTCGTTTTACTTGTATTTTTTGTTGCAATACATAAGATTTAAAAGTATACATGTATTAGAAACGATGAACCATCAATGTATATTAGAAAACCCTTTTATTCATATTATGAATCATGCCAATATATAGCATAGTTTGGGAAAGACACATTGATTAAGGGTAAATGAAATGCTGAATATGTAAAATGATAATGAATAGCCCCCTGCCCCCCAACTTAAGATGTATTAGGTTGATAAAAAGGAGAAAGAGAATGTAGTGAGGGAATTCTTCGAATTCATTCATTTTCTGGCATTTGAGGAATTACATAGTTAAAGATTAGAAAACAACATACCTCCACTTACCCAAAAATTTGATGAAATATACAATATGAATGTGGCTGATATTGTTGGATCATAGAATGTGAAGTGAAGGAACTGAACTGCTGCTTGATTGGATGAAGTAGAAGAGAGAGATGAAAGTAGAACTGCGGTAATTTGATATGGCTAAAGTATGCTGCTGTAAAACTGCTAATGATGGTCAGGAAAAATATATAGTGTTCACATGCTACAACACGTGATGGTGCAATTCTTATCCTGTGAATAAATGTGTTGATGCCGAACATGGAAAGAAGTCATTGGATTACTGACCATTGATGAATGTCGTTAACAAATGCGAGGAAATATTACCATTGATGTCAATGAGTGCCAAGGTACCTAAGTACATCATGCAAAGTGAGAATAAATGAGTTGATTTCGAGCCACCTGCAAGATCTAATGATCAAGGAACATTGATGTATTCCCATGATTGTCAACAAGCTAACTTGCCATTCAGGCATGTAAGCCCCAAGGTACTGAAAATGAACTCTAGTCTCTATCCTAGATAAGGTTCTGAGGTTGATGGGGAAAGACTTCTTGAAATGTTGGCCTTAAGGAATCCCACATCAGTAAACACAAGTTATACATAATGAGTAGTAGGACTATAGATAAAAGATCTGATGGTTATACAATTTTTATGGCAGGGATAACAAAGCAATGTAGTCAGGGAAAGGAATTTGACTGGTTTTATTCAGAAGGAAAAAGATAAATTGAAAATGAGGAAAATGTGTGCAACTGAGAAAAGTAGAAATACAAGAAGTCATGATGTATAAGACAGTGAAAACGTAGACTCTGACATGAATGATGAACAAGTTTGGAAGGAAAAATGGTAAGTAATCATGACATTGTGTAATTGGTCTCTAAAAGGCTTCTTTATGGCAGAAAAATGTCATGACATACATAGTGGAAACTCAACTTCTTCAAGCTTTAACTGAAACATTTTTCTAGAAATCTTATGTGATTCTAGAAATTATTTCTGCATGTTATTTATTCGTATTTAAATCTGCAAAAGGTTAGCATTTTCTTGAAACAAACTTGTGAGAGAATTAAAAATATATGAAAATATGTGCTTAACAAAATTTAAAGAGAATAAATAAAATGTTCTTATATCTAAAAAAGTAGCAACCCTTCTTGTTGAAACTTGTTTCTAAGTGACTTGCGAAAACAAGTTAGCACAATAATCATAAAATTTGATCAAGTTCATTTGTAATTTTTTATTTCATTTTATTTTAGTTTCAAATTTGATTTAATTACAAAAATAAATTTTATGTGCTTTTATGTAATGATTGCGTAGTAGAGAGAAATGGTCAACCCTTTCAGTGCTTGACCCTCTAAAAGTAGACTATCTTAATGATCTGGATAAGAGAAAAGTTTAGTAGTTTCAATGACCATGCCAATACCCCCCGAACTAAAGATGTGCCAAGTCCCAATGTGCAAGAATAAAATAAGAAGAAGGATTAGCTGTGATAGGAGCTTCCTTCGATGTCAAAGAAGATGAAACAGACTATGATTTATACTTTTCGTGGTGGACTTCCATATTGTCTAATTTCATTCCACTGATGGACTATTATCAATTTGATAAGATCGTGTAACTTTTCTTGGAAAATTGGATCATTTGGGATTTCGACATTGAACATAATGATATATATATATATATATATATATATATATATATATATTGTTTAAGATGTTAATATTCAATTCGTTAGATTTACNGAGTTAGCCTAGACTCAATTGCTCATGTTTTATATAAGTTCTTCAAATTTTCATTAAGATCTTAGTGATGTAATTTGAAACACTAGACAAAGTATTTATTATTAATTTTTAGGTTTTATTATATATTATTTGGGTTATTAAATTTGTTTTATTCTATATTATAACCCTTATAAATATGTTTTTAAAACATTGTATGTCTATGCATTCTAGAAAATTAAAACTATATGATACTATGCTTAAATAACTCATCATTAGTATTCTACCTTAAACATATTAGTATTATTGCATCATTCCTTTTTAAAGGAAAAACGATTAATGAAATAAAAGTATGGATATCAAATCAATTACATTTAGTGATTATGGAAGCATTACAATTGTATGGAAATGATAAAATGTAAGAATTTAATATTTTTCATATGTTTTAAAACATGATAATATATCAATTCATAAGTTTGATGTAATCACACTATAAGTTCGGGCAACATTAACCTTTTAACATTTGGGAATTGAACACGAAGCGGATGCTAGAATGAATAGTATATGTGGCACAGATTCCACATTTAATTAAAAGAGTTTTTCGTGTTCGACTATCCCTATCTTAATGGTTAAAAAGTTTTTAAGATTGAAGTCATAACCAAACTAGGAAGGCACATATTATAGATGAGGTATAGTGTCGTAAATTGAGTTTTGAACATAAAATATTTTTTTCCTTTACAAAGGATCTTTATCATTGAAATTATTTCAAGTTTCCCTAAGTCTTTATAGGAAATAGAATTTTATTGGTTTAGTGAACATCCAAAGGCCTTCATAGTGGTAATATGCTAGCTATTGTTTTTAATAGTGCAAAAGGAGACCACACAAAAACAAAACTAATGAAATAAATCATAACATTATCCATTTGCATTTAAGAATGTAAGTGATGTGGCAAAGGTCAAACTAAAAATTATGTTTAAAATCATATGTATTACTAACAATATTTCTCACAAGTCATACCATTATATATATTTTTTTAATATTTTGTATGACTTTCCACATATATGTGTATTAATGTTCACTTTATAAAATTAAATTGTCCACATCCTTCAAATGCTTTTCACATATTACTACAATTTATGCCACTTAAAATAAGCTATAATTTAAGATTACAAATATTTTTAAGCTTAGAATATTTTAAGGTGATATTGTTACAAGCAAAGTTATCTTATGGAAAATCAAATAGATGTCATGGAAAATCAAATAGATGTCATGGACAAAACTAAGCTATCATAATTCTAAACATGTTCATAGCTCTTTTCAATACCCTTATCGAGCTGGGCCTATGGTTGATTGAGTACATTTCCTTAATGTATTAGTGTATAATGGTGGTAGGCTTCTGTCGTCCTCAAACATGGTTATACATCACTTATATTCGGAATACTTATTAATAATCCCTCTACTACTATGGCTAATAAAAGATAACCAACACAATGAAATTTGCCAACGAAAATAGGCATCAACATTGAACTGGACATGCATCATGTAATCTCCCTAATTAAGGTAGATGAATGAAAACAAGGAGCTTATAAGCCTGAATGAATCTAAAGGATTACTCGAATAAAACAAGTGTAGGTTATGTAAGCCTTATAATTAATGTCATTTTTAATAATAGTACTAATGTAATACCAGAATTAGAGGGGGATCATGATAGAACTGTCTGTTAATGATGGAACGTAGAGATCTCAAGAAAAAATATCGGCGAGAAGACATGCATGAACCGTTTGAGGGAGATATTCTATTGCGCGCAGGACAGTTTCATTAACAGCCTATGATAGCTAAAAAGAAACCGTGAATGACTAGGCTTCAGATCTATTCACCAGCATCTCTAATTTGCAGATCGTTCCTACAGAATATTACATTACATTAATGTGAATATGACATAATGAAGATTAATGTCATCAATTTGTTATTCATTAAAATAATCGTTAATATATATTCAATATTTTCAGAAATTATTGGGGATTTCATATATTTAACATATATCCAAAACTATTAAGGCAATCCTATATATTTGAGAAATAAGTGAAAGACAAGCCAGATTTGTTTCGCATAATCCAGGCTCCACCGAATACCATCAATTTAACTGAATCGTATCTTTTGTTCACGATAGGTAGGGGTTTTTTACAGACTTCAAAACAAGGTTGGAGATTAGGGTTTATTTGTTCACACCGCATTGATCTTTGGACAAAAAGGTAAAGCAAAGGTGGGAAATTAGGGTTTATGAATGCAAAGCCTTGACATGAAGGAATATTGCTTGAAATTTCAAGTTCCTGTAAATGTAATAGGGTCTTTCATGGTCTGCTAGACCCTCTCCTAAAAACATCCTCTATCTTTCCAATCTGGACGACTCTGCTACCTTAAGGACGAGATTTGGTGTAGTCCTGGTATACAATAATGGGTTTCCCTTTGTTTTTATTTCTAACATTTTAATGGATTGGTCGATTTTCATTTTGAAAGGAATATTTGATGCGCTTCAATTGTGGGAGAATTGTTTTGGGTGTGAGTTTCATCCATACCCTATGTGACGGGCGAGGGGCAGTGCAATTTCTTAAAGAAGTTGTAGATATTTCCAGAGGAAAGGTGAAGCTTTTGATTGTGCTAGTATGGAAGAGATAAGTTCTCAAACCCCACCAACATCCTTTGGTCTATTTTTAGCATGATGAGTTTCTTCAAAATGAGTTCCTCATGAATCCTACTTCTCTTAATGTTAAAGCCGATGACCTGGTCCTGGCTTCTTTTATATTCAGCTCGGATACTTTAAAAAGGATAAAACATCCCATCGCAGAAGAGCTGAAGAAATATTGTACCATGTTCAAATTTTTATGCGCGTTGGCATGGAGAGCGAGAACAATAGCTCTGAGAATTCCTCTTAATAACGCCATCAAACTTTTCTTCACAGTGGATGTCATAAGAGCATTCAAGCCCCTGCTTGTAGAGGGATACTATGGTAATGGGGCGTGCTCGGGATGTGTGATAATCAAAATTCAGTGAATTATGGATAAAATATGTAAAGACCAAAGATTGATTAAAGCAGAGAAGCTTTGCTTAGAATTTGATAATATGAGGTTATCCAACAATGGATCCCCTTCAGAACTTCAAGATAATAAAGATGACCAAGAGGTTCACTCCACGCAGGTATTTGATATGGGCGACTACCAATCTATGTTCTATTTGTTTCTTTAATATCTATGGTTTTTCTCTCTAAACCCTCTGAACCACTATTTCTTGTCCCTCCCTGTGAAGTTAGATGGGCACTCCCATCGGGAATTTCCGCGTTTTGTGCATGTGTAGGAGAAATGTCTCTTGAACGATCAGAATCAATTGTCGAAGGTGGCAAATCAGATTGGGGAAGATTTTTGGGTTCCCTTGGAGTGGGCAGACCCATTGGGACTTTCATTGTATAGAGAAAAAATAGTATCGCTCAAATCCCTGAAATGACTGCTACCCCAAAAAATATCAATGGGTAAATTACTCCAGATAAAGTCGTGCAATTTAGTTTACAAAAGAAAAATATGCGTGGGACATCTTCAGGATGAAAAATTCTGATGTCGATGAAGTAACCTGGCCGAGTATCCCTGCACTCTCAGTATCATTTGTGTAGTCTTCTTTCTTTCTCGTGAAATTGGAAACAAGGAATTTACCAAAGAATAACTACCCACAACTAAACCTTCAGAGGAGCAAAACGATCATTGTGCCTGTGCTAAAGGATGATCGAAATATTTGATAAGCCCCTCTAGATGTATTTGACAAATAATGGAGAAGTTTTACTCATATTCCAATGACCAAATATTAAAATCACGATTCCCAAAATGCAAGATTTTAGACAATCAGATCATGTTATAGTCAACTTTTGGTTCTTCGATGAAGTTCACGCCAAGATTTAATTCTAACTCAAGCTTCACCCAGACATGGGTGTTGTAAATTGGGCATAAATTAGATCCCAAAGATAATCATTATCAAATGACATGATTTAGCTGGTATCTATTTATTGTTCAGGTTGGTTAGCATTAGAGCACGATATGGCGATCTTATCGCTAGGTTTAAACCAATCAGTTACCATAAGAGCCACCCATGTGGATATGCTTGGAGTGATTTGGTAAACCATAAAGACTAAGCTGTTGAAACTTCCTAAGAGCGTTGGTCAGATAAGCATCTACCATGCAACCTCAGGGATGAATTGATCAGTCTCATTCTAAGTGCACTCACCAATTCTACCAAACTATCGTGGTTTATTTTCATTCCCATATTCTAATTCTAGTATTCACTTTGAGTTTCGTCTAGATGCTGCTAGCACTATCTAGGATTAACACCGTGGCAGCCTTCTCTAAGTGTGGATCTGGGTGAAAAGATAGACACGATATATTTTGACCTTTTCATCATCAACCCATGATATCATCTAGCACGCTTCAGATCAGGCATTCTCACTGGTGATCTAGAGGCTCTTATTTGCAGATTGATGGATAGTTTTTAATTTTTTTATGTTTGCACTTTGCACATGGAGGCCTGAAAGGCTGAGGCGTCTAGAGGACTATTTGCAATTTTCGAATAAAAGATTTACAACTGTATTTTCTTTTTGCAGGTTTTAGAGATTTAGGTTTTATTTTATTTTTAAAGTCTTTATTTTAATATATATCTACAATGTTAAGGTTCATTTGTTTTATGGAGGTTTTGTTTGCTTTTTTATAACTTTTATTATACATACATTAATGTTTTAGAAATTGTGTTGTTTATATATATAATTTTTGTTATTTTTTTTTAATTTCATTTTATTATTATATTTTATATAGATTATAGTTTTTAAATGTTTAATAATTTTGAATGTTTGATTTTAAAATGTTTATTGTTTATATGTTTACAAATTATTTGCAAAAATCTTAAAAACTAAAACTAACACAATATATATATTTCTTAAATGCAAACTAGGTTTAGTAAAACTTTTATTTTATTTAGATCTATATATATATATTTTTTAAACTAAAGCAAATAAAGGAACATATTGAAACTAAAACTAAAACTATATAGATTTTTTATTTGTTTATTTATTTTATTTTCTAATTATTCATAGGGATCTAAACTTTGATCCCTTTTAGCACCTCCGTGACAACGACGCCAAAATGTTGGGGAAAATATTAAACAAGTTATAACAGATATCCAACGATTTAATTGTCAACGTGGAGAGAGTGTAAATTTGTGAGGTACACATAAAATATATGCAAAGGAAGAGTGTCGCTAAACATAATCTATAACTGAAATTGAATCTAATTCATGAAAGTAAATCTAATTGCGGAAAACATGAAATTGCATAAGTTAACTTGATAAAGAAAGACTAAAATTGCATGAAACCAACTGGTATAAAGCAATCAACATTAACTTGTGAGCTCACAGTAAATCTATAACTAAAAATCTATATGAACAACTCATAAGAAAGAAAGTGCTAAAAATCTATATTAGCATGGAAAAGTACACGATGTGCATCAAAGCATAATCTCTATTACAATTAGAAATCCATTCTATGACTAACTCTAAACTATTCTCTACTTCCAAACCACTAGAAAGATCTCTAACCAAAATGAGGAGAGAGCCCTCCTACTTATACATGTTCAAGATAACTGATCATAATTATAGATCCACAATTCTCTCAACTTACCCCTCAAAATTCTCAACAAATATACAACTCATCCCTTCAAATGCTCAAGAAATATTGTATGAGATGTTCTCTCCACATTTTTATAATCTTCTCCTTGAAGTTAGCTCACATCTAGAAGATGAAATTCGAATCTGAGGCTAGGTGGTCACTTTTTAGCTTGTTAAAGTCTTCAAATACACGTGTAACCATCACCAAACTCATCCAACTTTAAAGTATAATGAAAATATTTTATTTTTCTCAATAATTAACCACAAATTCACTCAAAATACTCAAAAATAAATGATTTGGAAAATGGTAATATAAACCCATATTTGTTATGAATGTGGTGAATATTGATGGTTTTATGGAAAGATAAGAGAGGAATAAGGTGACAAATGTTATATGAAAGGTGAATAAAATGTGGTCTTTTTGTGGCTCAACACATGTGAGATGCAATTTCATATGCTCTCCTTCTACACACTTAGTTGTAGTTGGATTTTTTATCGTGCAATTAATACTATCAATTTTTCATTGATTACACAACACTTCATCATGTCATAATATCTCCACCACACTACTCACATAGGCTTAGAGGACACACCCCTCAGTTCAGTTCCTTGAACCGTCATCGTCAGAGGAAACTTCAACATCGTTCATAGCCTTCGGGGCCATGTACGACCTCTAATTCTTATTCAAATTCATATAAGTCCCAACCCACCTTGTTCATTTCTCCATGTATCCCCATGGATGGTGCACATCTTGATCAATTTCAAGGGGGGGTTTTTAGTAGTGGGCTCACGTCTATTCCACCCATCATTACGGGTACCCCTTCCACTAGGCATGAAGGTCCTGGTCCTAGTGGGCTCCTTATCACCACACACACTATTTTTGGTTTACTACCCACTAGTGGTTGTGCCAGTCCAGCCACCGTTGTCACTACCATTCCATCATTTATACTTAGGGGAAGTGGCCCTTCCACATCTTTTTCTACTATTCCTACCATACCAATGACCTTTATTATTGTCAAAGTTCAACCTCGTAAACCCCTAGATATGGATGGGAACTATGTTCTTACAGCCACAGGCACCATGCTAGTCCCTCCAGAGCCAATCTCGGATCCAGCCTACTTTTTATGGCTAGTCTCAACCTGCCTAATTTGGAATGGTTAAACAATGATCCCATTCATCATCACCCACAATGGCCTCCTATGCCTTCCAAGAATCCCTTAGAAATACCTAAGTTTGAGGGTAAGGTGGGAGAGGATCGTCAAAATCACATTATTTCATTCCACCTGTGGTGTTCATCTAACAACATAGTGGATGATTCCATGTGGTTGAGGTTGTTCCAACACACACTCACTAGTGCTGCGACCAAGTGGTATATCGAACTACCTCATGATACCTACCCTGGATTCTCCTCATTAGCTTTGATGTTCCCTTAATACTTCCAGTTAGTCGTTCGTTATGATGAGGGAGTGGAAATCTTATTATCATGTCAATAAAACACAACTATCCATATCACGGATCATATCCATGAATGGCATAGTAATTGTAGCTTGTGTAATATCCAATTAGATGATCAGATCTTCCTATATTTGTTCCTCAAAACCTTACTCCCCCCCATATCTAAGGACGTCACATATAAGCGTCGATAAACCAAAGAGGAAGCCATTCATAAGGCTCAATGATTTCATTTGATATATCCTTGGTCAGGTTACTTGTATACCATCATACCAGATGCTCCCCGTGCTGACACCTCACATCAAGATATGCCAAGGGAATCTCATGATGCTGATGTAGTTTTTGGCTCTATTACCAAGCATCCTCAATTCCATTCAACCTCTCCCATGATTCCACCCCATCATGGTAACACCCATAGTGTTTCCTAGCCATCATATGCACTTGATATTTCACACATGATGTTTTAGTCCTGAGCTACTCCCTCATAGGCGCATCCAAGTTACTCCTCTAATTATTCATGCTTAATGGCTCAGTCAAGATCCAACCCTTACTACACACCTCCTACACCAACTCCTCATGTTCATGGATCAAATTATTTGGCACACTTGTCTATTGGCCAAACGATCGACTTTGGAACCCCACCAGATGCTTTGGTATATTATGCACCACCTCTATAACCTACTCCGGCTTCAGCCCTGACTCCTCCTACTCCCATAGGATAGGTCTATGCACAATAGAACGTCCCTAACCAACCCACCCTTAATAACCAACAAGGGCAGGGAAGGAACAACAGAGGTAGGAATTAGAGAAACAACCATCCCTAAGGAGGTGGCCAGCAGGACAACCCTCTAAACAATAACGATGTTGAACCCCCTGCACATAATCACTAGTGTCCTTCTCTACTTGGGAAGAACCCACAGTTGTTGACTAACCATATGTGTGCAATCTATAATACTTACAACCACTACACTCATTAGTGTCCTCACTTGAATCGCTTCCAACAATTACCCCAAAATGATAGTCAATGTGATCCCAAAGCGGTTGTTCTATCTACCCCAAACCTAGCATCCCCGGGTCCTCCAGCCATGGTTCTCCAAAACCCCCTACCACACTCAGGAATGGTTCCAACCCATCCCTTTCGCACACAAGCTCCCACAACAACTGTTGTGTCCCAACCCGTTGATGCTGGTGTGCATCACCTCATGACATTATCATTTGATGTCAACCTCTAGACTTGGTGAAACTAGTATGGTCCCACCATGGAAAATATTGACCCATCAGTGACATCTACCTCTAACACTCTTGACATGTCTCTAAAATTACCAAGACACCCCTACAGACAAGACTACCAAAGTCCTGCGACTCCGTATGAGTTGCGTCACAAACAACACCATTGCTAGAGCTGCACTCAACTACATTGTTGTTGACGACTTGGATCAATCCCCCACTGCCATGTTTTCTTTGGAAGTTCTCAAAAAATTTCCTTCACAATGCAAAGAGTTGTTTTCCACACTAGGTGTCATTGATCCCTTCGATTCTAGGTTGATCACTTTAGACCTGAATCAAGAAGAACCCATGATTCCATCATCTGTTGCCTTTCATTTTCTGGTCATGATTCAGAATTTGATTATTCATTGATGCATCATTGATGAGGGGCCGTCCAACTTTGTTATGTCAACCTTTGTTTGGAAGAAACTCGAATCCCCCACCCTTCAACCTCACACCACTGTTGTTTTCTCCTATGATGAACGCTCCACTTAACCCCAAGGCATTATCACGAATATCCCTCTTGAGTTAGCAGGAAAAATTGCATTGATTGCATTGAGGTTGTCAACTCCCAACTTGATTAAAACCTCCTTCTAGGATGTAGTTACATGTATGCAATGTGATTCATTGCCTCTATTGTATTTTGACTCCTGATGTTCCCTTATGATGGGAATATCGTGACCATCAACCATATGACTTACTATGATCTGAAGGGGCTAGCTACACCAAAACACAGCCTTCCCACTATCAACACTACCATCGACAGCATGTCCATACCATCCCTGTCTATCATTGGCTCGAGCTTGTTTTTCAATGCTTCTATGATCAACACAATTTTTTGCTTGCCACCTCTTCCTTCGTCGACTGATATATCAAATTTTTGCACTATCACATATGTTAACGTTCCAGCTTCTTCGCAACCTCAACCATAATCCTCTAGAAATTATTGGGATTCATTCCCGGTCCATAGGATACCCTTCCTTTTCCATTATCTAACATTGTGAGAAATCCTGTCATCGCTACTCTCAAGTTTCCTAATTTCACTTTGGGTATTCCTGTGTGGTAGCTCGAGCCACCTACTCCACCCCCAACCCCTAGGTCATGTTGACTCTCATCCAACCTATTGAGATGATGTCACACACCGTTCCCTCTCCACCAAAGACTAATCATGTCGCTACTCCTACCCCTACGCCTCCAAATAAGGATGGGGGCAAGCCCACCAGAGCCACAACAGAACCACATCCGACTCCTATCTATGATTTTTGTGAGTTCCAATTCCATGCAACAAAAAATCTCCCAATTTTCCTCTCCTTCACACCCACATGGACACTAGAGACAATACTAATGGTGCCCCAGTGGCCACTATCCCAAATCCACCAATGGTTAAGAATAAGTCATTGCAAACTAATCACCCTTGTGTAGTTTGCATCCTATATTGTAATTGTTCTCACCATTTCCATGAATTTCCCAAGTATCAGTCACTCCTCCATGAACTTCATAAGCACTCCCATGAGTCTGACATTATTGTCATTGAGGAGATCCATGCTTCGGATTATTCCTCGGATACCAGAAGCACCATTTACACAATCTCTACTACCATTATTACTTCCTCTTCATTGACTTTGCAATATCCCACTAATATATCCCAACACCACTTTCACGAAGACGGAGAGAGCACCAAAAATGCCACCATTTTTACTCCTTTTCACTTAGTCTGTGGTGTGGAATCGGTACTTCCCATTGAATGCCATATTTTGTCGCTCCACCTTGTCATTGAAATTATCCTTGAAACTTCACCATTAGAAAAATTCTTACTCATGCTTGACTGAACCAATGAGGACCGTCATGTTGCTCTCCAAATTATCAAAGCAGTCAAGACTCAATTGAAGTCCCATTATAACTACCACATCCACCCTGGCACCTTTAGTGAGGGAGAGCTTGTCTTCATCAATGATTAATCCAACACTAATTTAGGAAAAGTAAAGTTTTATTCCATGTGGTATGGCCCATATTTCATCCATCAATGCCTCAGCAAGGGGGCATACATCCTTCTTGATTCTGATGGATACTTCCTAAAGAATCCTCGTAACAGAATCTACCTGAAGAGTTTCTATGCCTGAAGTCACCCAGCATGAGTACACTTGTGTCATAGTTTTTCCTTTTTGTTTTGCATTGTTCTTATCACGAGTCTCACAGTTTCTTTCCTTGGTTGTTCCTCATGGATCTTACCTCACCTCGTTACGTTGGTTTTGCTGGCAGAGCAAGTAGATGGTCTCCTAATCTTTCCTCGGTTGCATGGGTGATTTATTCCTCATCGCATGAGTTGATCCATATCGATAGAATGTGTGTTGGAATTGCTACCGACAACTAGGATGAGTATGGCAATGTTGCTGGTATCATGACTACTACGTTCCACTTGGGTATTCATCACCTTGATGTATTCTTAGAGTCCTAGCATCTTTTCTCTCAATTGAATAATTGCTACTAGGTACGTGATCCTTTCCACTTTAGAAAGTTCATGTGCACTAGACACTTGGTTATACATTTTGAATCCATTAGATTCATGTATGTTCCCAGAAATCTCAATATTGTAGAAGACCAAATGGATAATGATGTTCTACAGTGGCCCATCAATCATCGCCTATAGGAAATAAACTACATCATGCATCATCATATAGGCATCATCATAATCATATAAAAAATTCTCATAAAAAACACATAAAAAAGTGCATCCACTTGCATATATATATCATGTCATAGTGTTTAGTACAAAATGAGAAACTCTATGAGCTTTCCTGGCTGATCATACATTTAATAGAAAAAATCCCCATGCACCACTGCATCTAGGGAAGCATCACCAGCTTTTAGTTAGAGTCATCCTCCTTGTACTATGACTCTTATTCATTTTTCACATCCACCTCATCTAAGTCCTCCTCCTCCTCCACAAGGAACGTCACCCTGTGTCGTTGCTCTAAAATACACAATTGCAACTCCAATCCTACTTATCAGCGATATCCAATCTAGAGGATCCATGTAACATGCAACCATCAATTCATCATCCATATTCTCCCATTCATTGTTGGTGACCCCCTTTGGTAGGAACTCCACATCATGTCGTAGTGAGTCCATTGTACCACTACCGAGCATCCATTTTCTGCGAGGAGGTGGATCTAAACCCTCTACTCTGCCTTTGATACCCTGCTGAGGGGCGTGGACCGATGTCTGCACATGCACACAATATGTCATTAGTATCTATCACACACATAAAATTCCTACCACCAATGTAGTAAAATATATGTGGAAATTAAGGCCAGCAATAGATTAATTTTACTCACAACAATTATCAATTGATCATGCAAAATTACTCACAAAAGAGACTGAATATGGAGCTGTAACACTAAATTGTATTAACTGAGTGTACAATAGCCAACCCTATAATAACATAGGTTTCTTAATAAATAGAATACATCAATAAATCGAATGCATGAGGAGGCATCCAAATCTAGCATAAAGCAGGCTTACCAAAAATAAGCAAATCCCCCATAGGTGTAAAAAGTTGATCCCAAATCTGTCATGGAGCTCACGAATTGGAAAAAATGCATAGGAAAGCTAAAGAGTGGTGGAATTGCAGCTCATACATTCTTTTTCATGGAGAAAAGAGAGGAGGATGTGTAGGACAAAAAACAAGTCAACCTCACCTAGTCTAGCTTTTCCTTTTGCCTTAAAACACTGAAAAAGCAGGCAATAAAGCAAAAAAAGCAGAAGGGCACCTAGGAGGCCAGGAATAGAGAAGAATTGATTCCTTTAGCTCTCCCATGTGCTACATGAGTCAAATAAGGCAAGTTTGACCATTATGGATAGGCAAATAGCAACTTGCACAAGGTGGGACACATGAACTAGGCACATAAGACAAAAATAATGGAATTAATGTCTAAGTGGGTAAACTATGGGTTGATTATTCTAACACCCCCCCTTAAACCTAAATTATGAGTAATATATCAAAAAATTATAGGGCCTAGAAACAAGGCTTAGTCACCCTTTACATACTGCAAATCCATTTAAACAAGGAAAGAGGCAAAACCAACTTGGAAAAATCCTCCCTTAAACATGGACTGTAAAACAAAATTGTAGAATATTGTCTTCACTCATGCTTTCACAGCATGATCAGCAATCCCTAGCAGTGATTTGAGATTGCTGAAAGTCTTCTCACAAAATGCTGTGGTGAAGATATCAGCTACTTGTTTTGAAGATGAACACAAGAGTAGGTGAATGGTGCCATCATGCATAAGTTCTCTGATGTAGTGCATATGGATCTCAATGTGTCTGGTTCATTGCTTCTGAACTGGATCCTTGCAGATTCGAATGGTACTCTAGTTATCACAGTAGATGATAGTTGAGTACTCAGGTTCGAAGCCCCACTCTCCAAGTAAACCCTGCAACCATAAAAATTGAGTTGCTGCATTAACAACTCCTCTGTACTCTGGTTCTGTAGATGAGAGTGCAATGGCACTCTGTTTCTTGCTTCACCAGCTGATTGGCCCTTATACAAGCATGAACACATATCTTGAAGTGGACTTTCTGTCTGTGCTATCACCTGCCCAATCACTGTCAGTAAATCCAATCAACTCAAGATCAGATTTTGCTTTATAGAAGATCCCATGTGCCCTTGTTCCCTGAACAAAGTTAAGGATCCTTTTGGCTGCTTTCCAATGGATCTCTTGAGGCTGATCCATGAATCTAGAAGCCACACTTACTGCATAACAAATATCAGGTCTAGTATGTGTCAGATACAACAAACAGCCAATCAATTGCCTATACAGTTTATTGTTTACCATCGGTGAAGAATCAACTTCTTCCAGCTTGACTCCTGAAAGGAAAGGAGTTTTGCTTGCTTTGCAATCCTTCATTCTGAATTTGTTCAGCAATTCCAATGCATATTTGGACTGGTGCACCTTGATTACAGCTTTGGTTTGAGAGATCTCAAGCCCCAAAAATTGACTTAAGAGCCCCAAATCTGTCATGGAGAAGGCTTGGTTCATAGCTCCTTTTAAGGAAGCAATCTCAGCCTATGAGCTTCCTGTAATAAGGAGGTCATCAACATATAACAAAACGATCATTAATGAACCATTAACTAACTTCAAATAGACTTTTGGATCTGATTTGCACCGAACAAAATTCAGTGATAGGAAGAAGCTATAATTCTTGGCATACCAAGCCCTGGGGGCTTGCTTTAGCCCATACAATGACTTTCTCAACCTGCACACAAGAGAAGGGTTAGTAGAAAAACATTGAGGTTGCTGCATATATATCTCCTCAGTGAGATATCCATTCAGAAAGGCACATTTTACATCCATGTGATGTACCTCCCATTGCTTTGAGACTGCAATGGCTAGAGCTAGCCTAATGGAATCCATTTTTGCCACTGGGGCAAAGGTCTCATTGTAATCTATGCCATGAACCTATGAGTAGCCCTTGGCTACCAATCTGGCCTTTTACTTCAGTGGTAAACCATCAGCAGCAAATTTGGTCTTATAGACCCACTTACATTGTACTAGTTTTCTCCCTGGGGGAAGATCCACTAGCTCCCATGTGTTGCTCTTCTGGAGTGAGCTGAAATCCTCCTTCATGGTTGTTTGCCATCTTGGATCTCCTACTGCTTCTTCATATGTTTGAGGATCAGACTCCACCATCAAATAGCATTTTTCAGAAAACATAGAATCCTTCATGCACAGACCACTCTCAAACTGAGATCTAGTCCATCTTGGGTCATTGGGATCCCCAGCTAGCTCACCTGCTGCATGTAGTGTCTTGGCTGCACATTTTTACCTTGTGGGGCTGTTAGGGTCTGCAATAAACTCATATCCATCAGAAAAATCAGAATCAGCATGTTCAACAAACTCTTTACTTACTTCTTGAGGTTCAAGTGGTGAAGAGGCTTCACCAACTTCCACTTCTGCAAGGGGTTGTTCTTCAAACTGAACACACCTTTCGATGAAGGATTTATTTATGCTCAAATTTATCAACATGTACCCTTTTGGATCTTTAGAGTATCCAACAAAAAGACACTCTTGACATTGGGGCTGCAAAGCCTTCCTCTTCTCTGTCGGGATTCTAGCCCAAGCCTTTGAGCCAAAAATCCTGAAATGGGTCGCATCTGGCTTGTGCCCACTCCATGCTTCAAAGGGAGTCATACCATCAAGCTATTTGTGAGGCACCCTATTCTGGATATAGGCTGCACAGTTGATAGCTTTGGCCCAGTACTTTGGTGGAAAATTTTTGTCCTCCATCACGCATGTTGCCATCTCCTTCAGTGATCTGTTCTTCCTCTCAGCAACACCATTTTGATGTGGTGTGTAAGGGATAGAATGATGCATCCAAATACTTGCATATGCACAATAGTTAATAAACTTAGACTTGACATACTCACCACCATTGTCAGATCTGAGGGCCTTGAGTTTCCTTCCAGACTGGTTTTCAACCAAAGCCTTAAAGACTTTGAATAGGCCGAAAACTTCAGACTTGTGTTTCAGGAAGTGAACCCAGCAATACCTGGAAAATTCATCAATGAAGGTCAATGCATATTTGGCCTGACTCATAGACATATGAGGGAATGGACCAGCAACATCACTTTGGATCAGCTCGAGGGGTGCATAGGTTCTCTCATGACTAGCTCTCTCAAACTTATGCTCTGGGTGTTTTCCTAGGATACAACCTTGGCAGACTCCTTTGGAAAATTTTATCTTGGGCAACCCTATGACCATTTCTTTTTCACTAAGATTAGATAGATACTTGTAATTTAGATGGCCAAATATTTCATGCCACGGCTTGCTGGCTTCATTAGCATGAATGAGAAGAGCAGAGGGGTTTGAGTAAGGTAGGAAGTGTGAGAACATGTATACCTTTTGAGCATGATTTGCAACTCCTTTTGCAATGACTCTACCAGTTGAAATCTCTGTGATCTCAACTTCATCAGGGGAGAATATGACCTTCTTAGGAGACCCAGTGTGGGTCATCTGGTACACTGACAGGAGGTTGGAGGTGAGACCAGGGACATATAGCACATTGCTGAACTAACCATGATTAAGATCTATCCTTCCTTTGCCTTTACTTTTAGTGAGAGAGTCATCTCCCAGTACAATAGATGGTCCTTTCGACATATCCAGTGAGGAGAAGGCCTCCTTAGTCGAAACCATGTGTCTTGAAGCTCCAGAATCAATGATAAAACTGGGTGAGCTCGATGTGCCAGCAACTAGAGCATGAACTCTCTCTCTGTCATCTGAACTTGATCCTCCTTCTCTCTTCTTTGAGCTTTCTGGAAGGGAGATGCCATTCTTCTCTAGGAGATTGGTCAGCATGTCTATCTGCTTTTTCATACAAGAGCTTTCAGTGTGATTTCCCTTATTGCAGTATGCGCACTTGTTCATTTCATTTTTGTTCTTCTTCTTCTGGTTATTCTTCTTGGGACCTTGTTGATCCTCCGGAGACTGTTTCTTGTCTCTCTTTTGCTCAGGTGGATTTTTAGCTTTCATTTTTCTTTTTGAATCCACCCTCAAATCTCCAGAAATCAAAGCTTGATATTTGGATGGTTTGATGGTGCCCATCATCACCAGCTTGTCCTGTTCTTGTGTGAGAGATTCCATGAAATCTGCAAGGCTAGGCATATTCCAGGCTCGAGCTATCAGTTTTGTGGCATAGAAGGTTGAAAAAAACACTGAATAATCATGGCACAGCTTCGAGAGGATGGCCAGTATGAGCTGATCATATTTATTTTCAATACCACACCGTTTCAACTGCAAAACTAGTGCTTTGAACTTGGAGAAATATAGCTGTAGGGATTCAAAGCTTGTTGGACTCAAAGAAATCAGCTCATTCTCGATTTGATGTCCCCTCATCTCATCTATCTTTCCAAAAATATCAGCAAGCTTCTCCCATACTTCATTCGGTGATGTCAATCCATCGAGATGGAAAAGGAGGTCTCTGGAAATACTCAGGCACAGGAGGCCATAAGCATCATCCCTACTGTTGTGCCATTTTATCTTCTCTACAGCTGCATTGGGCTCTGCTTTTGTTGCCATAGTCACCCTGTAGAGGCCTTTCACTCTCAATAGTATCTCCATCTCTGCTTTCCATTCAAAGAAATTGAAAGGAGTCAAGATAGTTTTCTGTGATTGATCCATAGCTCTAGAAAATTTATCCTGGCTGTCAGTAGAAGGCTCCTAGTCTTTGATGTCGATTCTGCAAAATATTTTTTGAAGGAGAGAAACAACCCAAAATGGTTCTTATACCATGTGGAAATTAAGGCTAGCAATAGATTAATTTTACTCACAACAATTATCAATTGATAATGCAAAATTGCTCACAAAAGAGACTGAATATGGAGCTATAACACTAAATTGTATTAACTGAGTGTACAATAGCCAACCCTGTAATAACATAGGTTTTTGAATAAATAGAATACATCAAGAAATCGAATGCATGAGGAGGCATCCAAATCTAGCATAAAGAAGGCTTACCAAAAATAAGCAAATCCCCCATAGCTATAAAAAGATGATCCCAAATATGTCATGGAGCTCACGAATTGGAAAAAAGGCATAGGAAAGATAAAGAGTGGTGGAATGGCAGCTCATACATGCTTTTGCATGGAGAAAAGAGAGGAGGATTTGTAGGACAAAAAACAAGTCAACCTCACCTAGTCTAGCTTTTCCTTTTGCCTTAAAACACTGAAAAAGCAAGCAATAAAGCAGAAAAAGCAAAAGGGCACCTAGGAGGCCAGTAATAAAGTAGAATTGATTCCTTTAGTTCTCCCATGCACTACATGAGTCAAATAAGGCAAGTTTGACCATTATGGATAGGAAAATAGCAACTTGCACAAGGTGGGACACATGAACTAGGCAAATAAGACAAAAATAATGGAATTAATGTCTAAGTGGGTAAACTATGGGTTTATTATTCTAACACTATATATGAATGCAACCACATAAATCATGATGTATATGTACCATTGGGTCCCCAGAGTTGTCTCGTCGGTCAAGGCATAGCAAGATCACCTGAGTAGTCCATAACACCATATAAATAGTCCTCTAAAAGGATTGGCAGCTTTTGTCACTATTCTAAGAGCTCCCAAGTGAAGAAATGACCCACCAAGTGGCGTCTTTCCCTGATCATCATCTCGCTCAACCTCCTCATACGAGTCTCATGAGGTCCTCCCTCATGCACCACCATATGTGGTCATAGTGTATGAATTCTCTCAAATAATAATGAGCATAAGAAAAAGGGGAAACAAAAATCCCCTCCCACTAAAATATCATGGTTCAACCCACATTGAAGTTGAGTAAAAAACATATGGGGTTACCCAAAGTGTAGGTTTATTAATCCTTTATTGACCATACTATCTATTAGATTATTTACCCTTACTTAGGAACCTTCATTAATTAATTGGGTCCACTAGTACCATTGGGTCCACTTGGCCTAATGAGGCCACATGTACTAGTCATTGTAGTGTGGGGAACACTGCTAGAGGTGAAATTCCACTTACTACATGTGCATGCATCAGTTTGGGTGCCTCCTAGACCAATCGCTACATTTTAGGAGCCATTGGGAGTACCAACACCAACCTACTTCAGTTAGTTGGATTTAGTACTAGTCAGTATTAGTTAGCCCCCAGTTACTTTCAATTAGTTCACAATTAGTTATCTAGCACTAGTTATGCATGGCTAATGCATGGAAGCATGTTTAGTAGGAACCTTTTCCCACCTACCTCACTCAGTTTCACTGAGTTAACTAGCTATCACTGATTGGTTGAGTTGGTTGGACATCTGGGAGTTGATGTTAGACTTCGATATTGATTGAGGCACCATGAGTTAGAGATTCAGTTAGATACAGTCAGATCCACATGGTATATGCTAATTTCTCCCTAATGTATTCAATTTATTCCTATTTGTAAACTATTGTAACACCAGACTTATTATGGTGAATGATACTATAAATTCCTGAGCGATACTCATCTATTTCCTGTGTAGTTTGTTTTGTTTAGTTTGTATCTTAATTCTCCATTTACTACAATCATAAGTATGAACTATCTTCTTGAAGATCTAAATGGAATTCAAATTCTAATATGGTATCAGACCCTTCTTAGGAGGGTTTCATGCTTGTTTCAACCCATTTTATATAAGAAGTACCTGGGTTTCCACAGAAGTACCCTATGATGATTTGCTAGCTCTGCATTTATTCACAGCAACGGATTTATTCACAGCAGCAGAGAGGGGATGATGAACATTGAAAATATGTTCATGTTGTGAGGAAAAGAATGATTCTAACAGTTCGAATGTTTTAGTGTGTTTTTCAATAACAATTTGCAGGTGCTACGTAGCTTGTGTGAAACTTTTGGAGTCTTTCAGCCGGAGCAATTATGAGTTCTCAAAATCCTAAACCATGGATCCTCACAACTTCCAACTATCTAGATTGGAGGATTGATATGTAGTTGGCATTGTGTAAGCATGCATACCATAGGATCATACATGGATGGGAGCCTGAGCCTCATCATCCAATTGAAAGGAATATGTTTTTGAACCATTGTGATGAAGCATTCGGGTATTTATGTACTTATATATCCACAGATCTCCTCTTCCACCTAGACGGCTTGAGGACTCCCCTAGAATCCTGGGAGAACCTTGATTGTTGTTTAAAAAACATGATGAGATTCAAGGACAAATTTTGGAGAATGATTTGGTATCTTTACACCCAGCAGTTTCGAGACTATTGAGCAATTCTTTACTAAATTCAAGTATCTACTACTTCGATGTAGACATTGGAGAATAGAGTGGAAGAATGGGCAAAATTTCCTTTCCATACTCGGAAAAATAGGCCTACATATTCTATATTTGTTTCAGTATTACATTCTGAGGGAGAAAGGTTTCCTGATTGGAAAGTTCCTTCGGTAGATTCTTTTTCAGAGTCCTTAATCAAGGAGCAATACAAGTTGATGTGAATCGGAGCCATCAAGACCTGCAAAGATCAAGATCTCCTTGTTACTGACTCTTCTAAAGTGTAAGAAAAGGGGAAATCAAAGAAGAAGGATCTAAAAGTAGCTAATTCAAAGCCTAAACAAAATCAACAAAATTTTGAAGGGTCCTCTGGCTCTAAGAAGAAGAAAATTGACAAGAAGTTATGTCCCTATTGTGAAAGAGGGAACCATATTTAATATCATTTTATGAGGAAGCAACCTGATGAAATGTTTGCTCTTGTCAAGAAACATAACATTGCTCCCCCACAAAGAGAAAGGAGTCAGATAATGGACATGAAATATGTCATGCTTTCAAAGCAGGACTACCTCTTTATACAACATATTTGATTGATTCTAGAGCCTCCAGTCACATGGTGGCCTCTAAGGATCTCTTCTCCTATATAAATATCAAAGAAGGTCCCACTATTCGCATGGGAGATGATTCCCAAATTCCAATAGTAGAAAGAGGCACCATCAGAATGAAGCATGGTGTGTTCAAAGATATTCTATATGTGCCCTCCCTTCCAGCTAATTTGTTACTTGTTTATAAGATGACTCACATTGGCTCACCAAATCAAGTGGTGTTTGGATCTGACTCAATGGATATCACCAAAATATCAAATTGGGAGATTGTAGTGAAAGGAATTGTTGATCATGCCTCCAAGGCATATACTTTCTCTCACTTCATTCCATACACAGTTCCAAAATCACCACATCTTTCATTCGAATCTAATGAAGGTATAAACATTCTTTTAGTTCCTATTGCAGTTTCAGCTTCAATTCCTGACATTTCAGATTCAAATTCAGAAGAGGAGTCATCCCAGCATGATCCATACATTGAGATTACACCTCAAAGGGATCTAGATCCAGATCCAACATCTATCTCATTCCACTAGCCTAAATGGGCTAAGTAGCTCATAGAAGCAGCTAGAGATGGTGCTGGGGATCTATATGATAATAGAAGAACGATGTCCCAGTATCAAAAGGAGATTGTTGCACTGTCTCACACATATCCTCTTCTTGTTGAGAGGCATTTTATGATGCTTGGGTCAAATCATCATTCTTTCAAGGAGGCTTGGCATGATCCTAGATGGAAGGAAACCATGGATGAGGATTTTGATTCACTACATGAAAACCAGACCTGGGAACTTTTATCCTTACCTCCAGAAAGGAAGTTGGTATAGTGCAAATGGATCTACTATTAATTTTGTCACGACAATATTGGGACAAAGTACAAACTCACAAGTGATTCAATGGAAAATCACACATGAAATGATGCAACGGTACTGCAATTGGAGGTTGCAGTTCTGTATTTTTAGTAAAAGAATCAATGATGCAATTCAGTGTCATGAATAATGCATGAATTCCAAGACAATTTGAATTCTCTAGGATATCATTTGAATTGCTTGGATGAGTGTAGCTTAACTCAATGTCTGCAATAGTAGACACACTTAGTTAACCACTCATTAGAGGAAATTTCAATTTAAAATGGTCCTTCCAAAAATAATAGAAATTCCATGTCATCATGTATTAGCCAATAAAAATTCTTTAAAATTAAAAAAGGGAGCACCTCTAAAACAATTTTTTAATATAAATTTTGGGATAAGTAGCATAAAAAAAACTACTTTTTGTGTTCGTATTTTCGACATATATCCCTCTGTTTTTACTCAAATTTTGACCAGGAAAGATCGTTGGATGTGGAATTTAATTCCACAACCAACGAGCTCTCCCAATCAAAATTTGAGTAAAAACACAGGAAAATATGTCTAAAATCTGAACAAAAAAGTAGTTTTTCTTTTCTCTCTCCAAAATTAATAAATATTATTTTATTATTTTAACTATTATTTTATTAATTTTCCTTGGGAGGCCCATTTTGAGTTGAAATTTCCTCTAATGAATATAGCAATAACTGACTCTCACACTAGGTCCTAACTGAATCAGAGTGCAATAGATGACTGAGTCTGACTCATGTAACTCAACACATGGAACTACATATCCAACTCAAGTTGGTAGCACATCACTAACTCCAATTAGCTCCGATCAAGTTAACTGAAGTGGAACTAGACATCATAAGTTGTTATGGGTGCATTAATTGACTCCAGTTCATCCCAATTATCTCAAAATAGACAATTGCATGATGGAGGTGCCTTTACAACTCAACTTCAGTGATTTTTAGGTGGAACAAAAATCAGTTACCTATTAGGTGCACTTATGACACTCAGTTCACCCCAAATTTTCTCCCTGATTGAAGGAGTAAGCCCAGTTAGCATCCCTGATTAAAGGAGAGGGATTAGTTGGTGTCCTTGATTGAAGGAAGGCATGGGTGTGCTCATTTTGATGTCATGGTATGCTCTTCTGATGCCAATTAAGTCAATTAAACTTAGTATAGTGGGTAAATAAGCCAAAATTGACCAAATAAGTGTGTATGTTGGGTAAATGACTCCAACACCCCCCCTTACTCTATACTAAGGAGGAGTAGAAATAAAAAGTATGAAATTCTAGGGACCTAACAAAAAATTTCATAGGTCACCCTATACAAAAATGTAACTCTAACGATGCTAAAAAATAAAGCTAAGTGAGGAAAGAGGGAAAACCCTATGGGAACAAACTCCCCCTCAAGGTGAACACTGAAGAAGTATCTGATCACCCTGATGAACTCACCCCCAATAGTGAACAGAGGTAAGTGAAGTTTTTCTCTGTAAATCTCTTGGTGAAGATATCTGAAATCTACTCATCTGTAGGGCAGTATTGCAGAACTATGGCCATGTCATGCACAAACTCCCTTATGTAGTGTATGTGGATCTCTATATGTTTAGTCCTCTACCTGGTAACTAGATATTTGGAGATATTGATATTAATTTTATTGTCACAAAATAGGACTGTGGACAAAGTACTACCAATCTCAAACTCTAAAAGAACTCCTTGCAACCGAACATCTTAGATGCAAGCATTCACTGCTCCCATGTACTCCGCCTCTGCTGAAGACAATGCAATGGCGGCCTACTTTTTTCTAGACCAGAAAATGGGGTCACTTCCAAACATAAATACATACTCGGAAGTGGACTTCCTATCTATGAAATCATATGCCTAATATGAATCTATATATCCAACCAACTCTAGCTCCGAATCTGCAGCATAGTGACTGTCATAGGATCTTGTGCCCTGAATGTATTGAAGGATCCTCTTGGCTGCCTTCCAATGAAGGTCATGAGGCTTATGCATGTATCTTGATACATCATTCATAGCATAACATATATCATGCCATGAATGAGTCAAGTAAATAAAGCTACCAATCAAATGGCGGTAGATAGTGTAGAACATGGGTGGAGTGTTTTTTCCCTCTTCAAGGCTGATTCTTGAGAGGAAAGGGAATGGTGAAGCCTTACATTTAGCAATGTTAAAATTAAATAATAGGTGTTAAATTTATTTATACTTAGTTACCATTATCCCATCAAACATTTGTGCAATTTCAATCCCCAAAAAATGTTTCAGCAGGCCCAAATCGCTCATCTCAAATGCATCATGAAGGGAAGTTTTTATGAATGAAATGGAAGCAAGTGTGCTACCATTAATCAATATATCATCAAAATATAGAGAAACAATAAGTAAATTACCATCATACTTGTATATATACACAATCAGATTATACTTACACCTTTGGAAGTTTTGTGAAAGAAGAAAGGCATCCATCTTGGTATACCATAATCTTGGGGCCCGTTTCAACCCATATAATGACTTCTGCAATTTGAAAACCAAAGTAGGATCTGAAATGTATCCATCAGGTTGCTTCATTTATATATCCTTATGAATATCTCCATGTATAAATTCACTCTTGACATCCATATGATGCACTTCCTAGTGCTTGGATGCCACAATGGCCAAAACTAGGTGGGTGGAGTCCATCTTTGCCAACGGTGCAATGGTCTCATGATAGTCCACTCCTTGGACCTAGGAGAACCCTTTTGAAACAAGAATTGCCTTATATTTTTATTTTGTGCCATGATAAGAAACATTTTTATGAAACACCCACTTGCATTGAACTAATTTCCTCCTAGGTGGAAGGGAAACTAGCTCCCAACTAGCATTTTTCCGAAGAGAATTAAACTCTTCGTCCATGGAAGCTTGCCATCTCGAATATTTTTGAGCATGGTAGTAAGACTTAGGATATGACCCAATAATTAAATAACAGTTCTTGGACATTAAATCATCATGGAAAGAGAGTGCAATACCTTCTCTTTGAAATTCATACCAGGTTCTTCTTGGATCAGCAAGATTTCCAATGTTTTCCTCAGCGGAAGAAAGTGTCTTCTTGGCCCAAGTTGGGAGATTTGTTTGCACTTCATAATATGATTCTGAATATAATATTTCTTTCTCACTGATATCAGATATAATTTTTGCAAAATATTATTCATCACTCCCACTTTTATCACCCAAATTGTCAGCAGAACAGGAAGGAAAATCAACACATTTTTCTTCAACTAGCTCTACCTCTTGGAGAGGCTCATCAAACCGAACACTCATTTTGATGCAAATTTTTTTTGTTCTGATATTCAGCAGATTTAATCCTTTAGATTCTTCAGGATATCCAATAAACAAAAATTCAACACTTTTCGGTTGCAAATATTTCCTCTTGTCAGACGGAATCGAGGCCCATGCAGTGGACCCAAACAACCTAAAACTTGACACATCTAGCTTGTGTCCAAAATAGGCTTCGAATGGTGTCTTACCTTTCATGAAGGAGTGAGGTACTATGTTATAAATGTGTGCAGAAACATTCATGTCCTCTGTTGATGTATTTTTAACTTCAGAATGTATTCACTTATGTATTTCATATATTGTATTTGATTAGTCCCCGATGTTCCTATCGGGAGAATCAATAATGTAAACAAGGCATGTATAGTCATAGAGGTTAACCTTCATTGTTGATCAGGGGTTAAATTCCCTGCAGTTGTGGGGAACTAGGGTTATTAGACTCTCCTAGATAAGTTATCCCTAGTAAGTTATTTGCAAGTCAGAAAATAGTATAAATAGAGAGTGAGCCTCTCTATTAGTCACACAGTCACTCACACTCAATTGTAGCGCATAAGTGAGAGAAAATTTGATGGGATAAGAGAGATAAAAGCTACTGGAGATCATCTTAACTTAATTTTCCCTAGAACGAGAAAACCAGTACTATAGAAGATCAGCTCCAGATCCAATTTTCATCTTATCAAATTCATAATATCTAAATATTTTGTATTTCCATTTGAGGTTCTTAGTTAAGATGTCTCATCACACCAAGCTTGATGAAAATATTGAGGGAGCTGATAACTTCTAATCTTGCAAGTATATGATCTCCTTGGTCCTGGAAGAAAATGAGTTTGACTCTTACATCAGTGAAGAGGTTCCATTTCTAGAAGGAGATGAGGCTAAGGCCTTACACAAGAAGAACTTGATCATGGCCAAGAGGATTATTGCTGATTCAATAAAGGATCACCTCATACCACATGTGTCCTCCCTAAAGACACATACATAGATTTTTGAAGCCTTTACCAAGCTATTTGAAGGAAAGAACATAAATCGAAAGATGACTTTGAGGAACCAATTGAAGAATGTGAAGATCCAGTTTGCGGAGACCATACAATCATAATTTAAAATTGTCTCTCAGATCAAATAAAAAATTGAATCAGTATATGAATAAGTGGGGAATGTAGAGATTGTGATGACTACCTTGAATGGTCTCCCTAGGTCATGGGACTCCTTCATTCAAGGGATTTGCTCTAGAAGAAAGCTAGTCACCTTCAGTAGACCGTGGGAGGAATTCTCATAAGAAGAGGATTGCATAGTATCTTGAGAAGAAAATATGGGAAGTGAATATCAATCTCTCACAGTGCACTCCAAGAAAAGAATAAGCGACTATCATCACCCCAAAGGTAAGCATTCTCACTAGAAAGGTAACTCAAGAAAACCTAACAGAGATTTATCTAAAATCATATGTTTTAGTTGTGATGAGAGAGGACACCATGCTAGATATTGTCCTAGAAAAAAAAATGGCTCTCACAAGAAGAAGGGAAACAAGAGAAGACATCATGCTCATGCTATGGAGGATGATGAACCTTCCATAAACAGAATCAAACAATAAATTGATGATTCTTCAAGTGATGAATAATATGTTTTGATTTTCACTCTCACGGGAACTATCACACATGGAAGCAACGATTGGATTATAGACAGTGGGGCTTCCAAATATATGACGGGATTCAAAGAATCCTTTGTGAAACTGTCTGAACATGAGTCACCTCACAAGGTGAAACTTAGGGATGACTACCAATATCCAATAAAGGGTAGTGGTGAATCCTCTTATAAGCTAGACTCTGGAAAGTCTATGAAGATGAAGGATGTCTTGTTTGTACCAGGACTAAAGAAGAATATCCTCTCCATATTTGCACAAGATGCAAAAGGAATAAGGGTTGCATTTGTAGATGGCCAAGTTCTTATGTGGCCAAAGCGAAAGACTATAGATGATTCACTAGTGACTGGAGAACAAGAAGGAGGACTATAGTGATTGGAGAACAAGAAGGAGGACTATACAAACTGAAGGGCCAACCAGAACAAGCTTTGGTCCATGACTCAATAGAGCCAAATGAACTTTGGTGCAGAAGGCTTGCGCATGTGCACTATAGAGCACTACCACTTGTGAGAAAATATGTTAAAGGTTTTCTAGAAATACAGAAAAAACATGATGGTGTCTGCAAAGGATGTGCAAAAGGAAAGAACACAAAGAATACATTTCCAAGTAGCGAGAGCAAGGAAAAATGAATATTCAAAATCATCCACTCCAATGTATGCGGTCCAATTTCATCCAGTTCATTGAGTGGGTATGTATACTATGTTTCTTTCATTGATGATTTTTCTAGGAATACATGGATATACTTCTTGTAGAACAAAGATGAATTATTCATCAAGTTCAAGGAATTCAAAGCCTTGATCCAGAACCACACATAAAAGAATATCAAAACCTTTCGATCAGACAATGATGGAGAATTCAAATCAAATGAATTCAAAGAGTTATGCAGAGATTTAGGGATTAAGAGGGAATTGACCACTCTATATAATCCACAAAAAATGGGGTTGTGGAAAGGAAGAATAGAATGATCATGGAAGCTGCAAGGGAAATGCTTCATGATCAAGATATTCCCATGCAGCTATGAGAAGAAGCTATTAGGACATCGATGTATCTATAGAACCATACTCCACATACATTACTCAAGAATAAGACACCTGAAGAAGTCTTTTCCAGCAAGAAACCAGAGGTCAGCCATCTCAGAATATTCAACTATCCAGTGTACATTCACATTCCAAAAGAAAATATGACAAAGTTAGATCCTTCTGGAAAGAAGGGTATATTTGTGGGATATAATGAAAGATCAAAATATTACAGAATATACTTCCTAGGATTCAAGAAGATTGACATTAGTAGAGACATAAAATTCGATGAAGACTCAGCTTACAACAAATCCAAAAAGAGACCATTTGAAGACTTTGAAGAAATAGAAGTACCTAGAATTCAAGATACAACTATGAACGATGCAAATCAATATGAAGATCAAGAAATAGAAGAACCCCAGGAACCTATAGATCCACCCCAAGAGAATAATCCTCACAAGAGGAAACCTGAATGGTTATGAGAGGCTATCCAATGTGCAAAAAGATAAGGGTCTCCAAAAGAAATGCACAAAGAGAGGAAAAGAACCAGGTCTTGCTCGGGTTATGTAGCCCTATTATGTGACATCATTGATAAATAACCTTCCAACTATGAAGAAGCAGCAGAAAGGAAATAATGGAAGGATGCTATGATCAAGGATTACCAGTCGATCATGAAGAATGATGTCTGGGATGTTGTCCCTAGACCAGAGGGGAAGTCTAATGTTACTTCCAAGTGGATCTATAAGATAAAGCATGCTACAAATGGTAGCATAGAGAAATATAAAGAAATATTTGTGGCTTCTGGCTTCTCCCAGAAAGAAGGAATAGATTATGAAGAAATTTTTGCACCTGTAGCCAGATACACTTCCATCATATTAGTACTTTCTCTGGCTACAGTGATGAAATGGAAGATACACCAAATGGATGTCAAGACTACTTTCTTGAATGGTGTAGTAGAAGATGAAGTGTATGTGGAGCAGCCACTCGGATTTGAGACACATGATAGGGAGACTCATGTGTGTAAATTGAAGAAAGCCCTATACAATTTGAAACAGGCACCCACGACATGATACGGCATAATTGACAACTTCCTATCCAGTTTGGGATTTACCAAGAGTAAAGAAGAGCTTAAACTTTACTACAAGGTTGAAGAATGGAACCCAATGATACTCCTACTGTATGTACATGATCTATTTGTAACAGGTGCGGATGGCTTGATTGATGATACAAAGAGGAATCTTATTTCCGAGTTCGAGATGAAGGAATTGGATATGATGCACTACTTTCTAGGCATGGATGTGTTGCAGATTGCAGATGGAATCTCCGTAGGACAATGGAAGTATGTAGAGATCTTGAAGAGGTTCGGAATGATGGACTACAAGGTCATACAAAACCTATGGTATTGAACCTCAATCTATTTAGTGATGCTTCATCAGAGACGGTTGATGCTACGATGTATCATTAGATGATTGGATCCTTGATGTACCTAATGAATACAAGACTAGATATTTGCTTTGTTGTGAATACATTGAGCGAGTTCCTGATGGATCGAAGACATGTTAACTTGATTGCTGCAAAGCATATACTGAGGTACCTGAAGGGTATAATTGATTATGGGCTAAAGTATGAAGCAGATCAGAATATTAACCTAGAAGGTTATGTTGATTTAGATTGGGAAGGAAGTGCCATCGATAGGAAGAGCACTTTGGGATGTTTCTTCAGTATGGGATCATGTGTGATCTCTTGGTTTAGCAAGAAGTAGTCTTGAGTGACATTGAGTACAGCTGAAGAAGAATATATTGTAGCTTGTTTGGCCAATTGTGAGGCAGTGTGTCTGAGGAAGCTACTATCTGATTTATTTGATCTCCAGTTGGATGCTACTTGTATATATTGCGACAACCATAGTTGTGTAAAGTTTTCAGAGAAATCGATGTTCCAAGACAAGTTGACGCACATCGAGATCAAATATCACTATATTAGGGATATGGTGCAGAGAGGAGCAGTGAAGATCTAGTATGTTGCGACAGATGACCAAAAATCTGATGTACTAACCAAGCCATTGAACAGAGTGAAGTTTGAGTACTTTAGGGAGAAGCTTGGTGTTCTCTAAATCAAGGTTCCTTCTAAGAGGAAGTGATGAGTCTGTGATCCTTTCTGACATGGTGGTAGGAAGGTCCTCCCATGTTCAGATGTAAGTGGGGATCCCTTTTGGCATGGTGGTAGGTGGGTCCTCCCATGGTCAGATGTAAGTGTGAAGCCCTTCTGACATGGTGGTAGGTAGGTCCTCCCATGGTCATATATAAGTTCAGAGACTTTTCCCGGATGATAGATGGTGTGTCCCATTATGCCGACTGATGCAAGTGTAGAGCCTATCTCTGGATGGTATATGGTGTTTCCTACCATGCCAGTAGATATAAGTGCTGATCCTTTCTCACTGGGTCAGATATAAGTGTTGTTCCTTTATCTGGATAGTAGATGGTGTGTCCTGCTATGCCAACAGATGTAAGTGATGGGCCTTTCCTTGGATGATATATGGTGTTACCTATCATTCCAATGGATGTGAGTGTTGGGAATTTCCTTGGATGGTATATGGTGTTTCCTATGGAAATTGAACACAATATATAGAACAATTACACTCACAAAATTGCTAATGAAACATGCAAATTAACATCAAAGGAGACTGAAATTGGATCATAACACTAATCTGTATCGAATAAGTGTACAATAGCCAACATTGTGAAGTAACATGCTGCTGCAATATATAATTACATGATAGATTCAAATGCATAATTATTCCATTTGAAAAGGTCAAAAAGTAGGCTTACTAAATCTAGTCAAATCCCCCATAGGTACATAAATCAGTTTCCAAATCCAACAAGTTGCTCATGAATTGGCTAAGTCAAGTAGGAAAGCTAATGAGATATAGAAAGAAAAATCATACATGATTTTATTAGGAGAAAAGGAGGGAGGATGATGTGGGGAAGAAAAAAAAGTCAACTACACCCAGTCTAGCTTTTCATTTTGCCTTAATTCTCAATAAAACAGGTAGCTTTTCAGAAAAAAAATAGATATGCACTTTGGAGGATCTAGAATAAAGCAGACATGCTAAAATGGGATTCCAAAAAGTTTCCCAAGTGCTCCATGACTTAGTTTTGGCATGTGTTGAATTCTAGGACATGTAGAAGGCAACTAGCGTAGAGTGGAATCTAGGAGACTAGGTAATAAGACAAAAATGATTTAATTAATGTCTAAGGTAGGTAATTATGGGTTGATTATTCTAAAAAACCCCCTCAAGCATGAATTTTTGAGTAAATATCAGAAAAATATAGGGCCTAGAAACAAGGATTAGTCACCGTTTACATACTGCTTGTCCATACAACCAAGGAAAGAGGCAAAAACCTAGTGGGAAAATCCTCCCTTAAACATGTACAGGAAAACAAAATTTGGAAATCTTGTCATCAATCATGATTCATAGCATGATCAGAAATATCCAGCAGTGATTTGAGATTGCTGAATGTCTTCTCACAACAAACTTTGGTGAAGATGTCTGCTACTTGTTCTGAAGATGCACAGAAGAGTAGATGAATGGTACCATCATGCACAAGCTGTATGATGTAGTTCATGTGGATCTCAATGTGCTTGGTTCACTATCTCTAAACTAGATCATTGTAGATTAAAATGGTGCTCTAATTATCATAGTATATAATAGTTGAAAACTTTGATTCGAAGCCACATTCTCCAAGTATTCCCTACAACCACAAACATTGAGTTGTTGCATTTGGAACTCCTCTATACTCTGCTTCTGTAGATGAGAATTCTATGGCACTCTACTTCTTGCTTGACTAGATAATTGGTCCTTTTGTAAGCATGAACAGATATCCTGATGTTTAATTTCGATCTATGTTGTCACCTGCCCAATCACTGTCAGTAAACCCAATCAAATCAAGATCATATTTTGCTTTATTGAAGATCCCATGACTTCTTTTTCCTTGAACAAAGTTTAGGATCCTTTTGGTTTCCCTCCAGTGGATCTCATGAGGCTGATCCATGTATCTTGAAGACACACTAATTTCATAAGATATATCAGTTCGAGTGTGTGTAAGATAAAGCAAACACCCAATCAACTGCATATACAATGTATTATTTACCATAGGAGAAGAACATGCTTCTTCAAGCTTAACTCCTGAAAGGAAGGGAGTCTTGCTTGGATTGCAATATTTCATGTTGAACTTGTTCAGAAAATATAAGGCATACTTGGAGTGATGTACTTTGATTCCATGTTGGGATTGAGCAATTTCGAGACCCAAGAATTGGCTCAACAATCCCAAATTTGTCATAGAAAATGCATGGTTCATTGCATCCTTCAAGGAGGCAATATCTTTCTGTGAACTTCCTGTAATCAGAAGGTCATCCACATACAATAAAATAATCATCAAAGAACCATGAATCAGCTTCAAATATACATTAGGATCAGACTTGCATTGAACACAACTCAATGACAGTAGAAATCCATCAATCTGGGCATACCAAGAGCCCATACAATGATTTCTTTAACTTGCACACTAAAGATGGATTAGAAAAAAACCCTTTAGGTTGCTTCATGTAACTATATTTAGTGAGATCTCCATTTAGTAAATCACACTTCACATATATGTGATGTACCTCCCACTGCTTCGAAGCTGCAATAGCTAAAGCTAGCCTTATGGAGTCCATATTTGCCACTGGTGCAAAGGTTTCATTGTAGTCAATACCATGTACTTGTGAGTAGCGCTTGGATACCAATATTGCCTTATATTTCAAAGGTGAACCATCAGAAGCAAACTTAGTCTTGAAAACTGACTTACATTGAACTAGCGTCCTCCTTGGGGGAAGATCAACCAGTTCCCAAGTGTTGTTCTTCTGGAGCGAGCTAAATTCTTCTTTCATGGTTGTTTTCCATCTTGTATCATGTGCTGCATATTCATATTTTTTTGTATCTAATTCAACCATCATATATCACTTCTCAGAAAATAAATGATCTTTCATACAAAGGGCACTCTCAAACTGAGATCTAGTCTTCCTAGTGTCACTAGGATTTCCAGCTAGTTCCCCAGATGCATGAATGGTCTTTGATGCCCATTTTGTTCTTGTAGGACTATCAAGATGTGAAATCAAATCATCATTATCAGACATATCAGAATCAACAAACTCATTAGTCTCTCCACTTATAATCAATGGATTTGGTGGTGAAGAAGACTCTCCAACTTCAGCTGCTACGAAAGGCTCTTCTTGGAACTAAACACTTCTTTCAATGAAATATTTGTTATCTCTCAAGTTGATCAGCTTGTACTCTTTTGAATATTTAGAATACCAAACAAATAGGAAATCTTGGCTTTGGGACTGCAAAGCCTTTCTCTTTTCAGTTGGAATTCTAGCCCAAGCCTTTGAACCAAAAATCTTGAAATGGGTCACATCTAGCTTGTGCCCACTCCAAGCTTTGAAAGGAGTGATACCATCAAGATGCTTATGAGACACCCTATTCTTGATGTAGGATGAAAATTTTATAGCCTCGGCCCAAAACTTGGGTGGCAATTCTTAGCCTCCATCATGTAGGTTTCCATCTCCTTCAGTGACATGTTATTTCTCACAGCAACACCATTTTGCTGTGGTGTGTAAGGGATTGGATGCTGCATCTGAATACCTACATATTTACAATAATGAATGAACTTAGAATTGACATACTCACCACCATTGTCATATATGAGGATGTTGAGTTTCCTCTCAGACTGGTTTTCAACCAAATCTTTAAAGACTTTGAAGAAGTAAAAAACTTCAGACTTATGCTTTAGGATGTAAACCGAACAATACCTGGAAAAGTCATCTATGAAGGTCAGTGAATATTTGGCTTGAATCATGGACATATGAGGAAATGGACCAGCAATTTCACTGTGGATCAACTCAAGACGTGCAGAGGTTCTCTCATGACTAGCTCTCTCAAATTTGTGTTTTGGGTGTTTTCCTAGGATACAACCTTGACATACTCCCTTGGAAAACTTGATATTTGGTAACCCTATGACCATATTTTTTCACTCAAATCAGAAAGGCACTTGTAGTTAATATGGCCAAATATTTCATGCCAAAGATTGCTTGCCTCATTAGCATGAATTAGAAGAACAGAGGGGTTTGAGTAGGGTAGAAAATGGGAAAACATGTATACCTTCAAAGTGTGATCAACAACACATTTTTCTATGACTTTACCATTCAAAATATTAGTGATTTCAACATCATCAGTGGAGAATATAACCTTCTTTGGAGACCTAGTGTGATTCATCTAATACGATGAAAAGAGATTAGAGGCAAGAACTAGAACATAAAACACATTATTGAACTTACCATGGTTAATATCAATCCTTCCTTTCCCCAAACTATTAGTGAGAGATTCATCTCCCAAAACTATTGGTGGACCTTTCGACATGTCAAGAGAGGAGAATTCCTCTTTTGTTGAAACCATATGTCTAGAAGCTCCAGAGTCTATGATGAAGCTAGGTGAGCTTGATGTGCCAGCAACCAAGGCATGTACTCTCTCTCTGTCCTATGAATTTGATCCTCCTTCCCTCTTCTTTGGGCAATCAGGAAGGGAGATGTTATTCTTCTCTAGGATTTGGGTCAACATGTCAATTTTCCTCTTCATACAAGAGCTCTTAGGATGATAAACCTTACTGTATTATGCACACTTGCTCATTTCTCCATTGTTCTTCTTCTTATGTAAGTTATTCTTGGAACCTTGGGGCTCCTCTTGAGACTTGTTCTTGTCTCTCTTTTTCTCAGGTGGCTTTTTAGATTTTTTCTTGCTTTTTGAATCCACCCTTGAGTCTCGAACAACCAAAGCTTGGTCTTTGGAAAGTTTGATGGTTCCCATCATCACCAACTTATCTTGTTCCTATGTGAGGGATTCCATGAACTTTGCAAGGTTAGGCATCTTCTAGGATCGAGCTATCAACTTGGTGGCATGGAAGGTAAAAAAAAACACTGAATAGTTAGGTCCAAGCTTCAAGAGTATGGCCAAAACTAGTTGCTCTTCCTTCTTTTCCATCCCACACTATTTTAGTTACAAAACAAGTGTTTTAAACTTGGAAAAATAGAGTTGCAAGGATTTGAAGCTACTGGGACTCAAGGAGATAATCTCATTCTCGAATTGATGTCCTCTCATCTCATCTGTCTTACCAAAAATATCTACAAGCTTCTCCCACACTTCATTAGGTGATGTCAATCCATTAAGATGGAAGAGGAGGTCTCTTGAAATGCTTAGACATAAAAGATCATAGGCCTCATCGCTCCTATTGTGCCATTTGATTTTATTTACAGCTGCATTGGGCTCTGCCTCAGTTGACATAGTAACCTTGTAGAGGCATTTATCTCTCAACAATACCTCCATCTCATCTTTCCACTCAAAGAAATTGAATGGAGTCAAGATGATCTTCTGAGATTGGTCCATAGCTCAAAAATTGTGCCCTTAAGTCAGCAGAATATGCTCCCAATCAAGATTTCGAACCTACAATAGCAATATGCAAGGAGAGAAATTGATCTACAAAGGCTCTGACACCATGTGGAAATTGAACCCAAGAGATAGAACAATTACACTCACAAAATTGCTAATCAAACATGCAAAATTAACATCAAAGGAGACTGAAATTGGAGCATAACACTAATCTGTATTGAATAACTGTACAATAGACAACCTTGTGAAGTAATAGGCTGCTGAAATATATAATTACATGAGATATTCGAATGCATAAGGATGACATTCGAAAAGGTCAAAAAGTAGGCTTACTAAATCTAGTCAAATCTCCCATAGGTTCATAAAGCAGTTTCCAAATCCACCAAGATGCTCATGAATTGGCTAAGTCAAGTAGGAAAGCTAATGAGGGATGGAAAGACAACTCCTACATGATTTTATTAGGATAAAAGGAGTGAGGATGATGTGCAAAAAAAACAAGTCAACTACACCTAGTCTAGCTTTTCCTTTTGCCTTAATTCTCAATAAAACATGCGGCTTTTCAAAAAAGGTAGATATGCACTTTGGAGGATCTATAATAAAGAAAACATGATAAAATGAGTTTCCAGGAAGTTTTCAAAGCACTCCATGACTCATTTTTGGCATGTGTTGACCTCTAGGACATGTAGAAGGAAACTAGCATAGAGTGGAATCTAGGAGACTAGGTAATAAGACAAAAACGATTTAATTAATGTCTAAGGTAGGTAACTATGGGTTTATTATTATAACATACCATGCTGATAGATGTGAGTGTTGGGCATTCCTTTCTGACATGGTGGTGAATGTGCTCCTCCCATGGTTATATGTAAGTGCTGGGTGGGCCTTTCTGACTGGGTCAGATATAAGTGCTAAAGAAAATGAAAACCTACATGGAGGCGAGGCCTACAACTAGCATGTAAAAGGGTTGGCTCTGTAGAACTTCCTATGAAGAGAAGAATTGAGAGATAGAACCATTTGATCAAGATAGCAGAAGCACTAATGATGATGAATCAATGATGATCCATCTTTGATTATGATCTAGTGATGATCCAACTTTGATGATGATCTAGTGATGATCCATCTTTGATGATGATCCATTGATGATCCAGATTTGATGATGATCCAGTGATGATCCAGCTTTGATGATGATCCAATGATGATCCAACATTGATGATGATCTAGTGATTATCCAGTTTCAATGATGGTCCAATGATGATCCAATGTCGATGATGATCCAAACTTGATCCAAAGAAGAAGACTTGTGCTGAGGAATTGTTTCAAGAGAATACCTTCCTAGTTAAGAAGGAGTTTTGATGTATTTGTAACTTCAGAATGTATTCACTTATTTATTTCATATATTGTATTTGATTAGTCCCTGATGTTCTTATTGGGAGAACCAATAATGTAAACAAGTCATGTAAATTCATATAAATTAACCTTGCTTATTGATCAGGGGTTAAAGTCCCTGTGTTGAGATATTGTAACTTCGAAGAATATTCTATATGTATTTTTTATGGTCCACGATGATCCTACTGGGAGAACCACTTGTATTACATTGTATCCCGATGCTCCTAATCGAAAGAACTAATAAGAGTCATGATGTAGTCCCCTCTAATTGTAAAGGTGGGTCATCAACACCCCAGTATGGTTACTTGAGCCTACATGTGTAACTCAATCCTACATGATTTAACTCGAGCCTACATGTCAAATGAGTTAACTTATGTGAACGGATGAATATAAATAGGGGTGTAGTGCTTCTCATTTGAGACACACACACTCACTTGGAATAGCGCACTTGTGGAGGAGAGAAGTTGCTGGAGAAGGAGGAGGATCAGGTTTTTGATCTCCTTGTTGGTTTTACCTTTTTACCTTTTTGGGGAATCTATATTGAGGAATCTTTTGCTGGGTTTTTCCCTTTAGGGTTTTCCCAGGATAAATTTGTGTTGTTGTTGTCATACTATTTCTTTCAGTGATCCTGTTTATATGCTTTTATTATGAAAAATGAAATGCTATACTGATGTCTTAGCTAAGCATATGAAAATTTAACATGGTATCAGAGCTAACCTAAATAGGGAATCTTTCACAACCTACAGAAGATAACGCTTCTTATTTTTTGGTTCTCTCTCCACTATCAATCATCAAAAGAAGGCTAGGCTGACTCTCCTTTGAAGGGTGCATGTTTCTGTCGAAGCGGAATTCGATTCCGACATTTTCAGTTTTTCGGTGCAGGAAATTAGGGCTTCTTACTGAAGAGGATTTTTTGAGTAAGCCTGACATAGGATTTCTCCCCTCATCAAAATCGAAGGTTAGAGACCTGGATCAAGATTTTTGGTTGGGTGAAACTCCAGGAAAGTCAAACCCTAGTTTGACCCCGAGCTAGAAAAACCCTAAATACTAAAACTGCTATGTTTTGGTACATTCGCTATATCTCAATTTTGGCGAAGGCTAAGGAGATGAAAATTTTATAGGACGAATATAAAATTTGTACGTACACTGTGTCAAACTTTCAGCCTTAGAATCACCATATTCTGGAATATATGATCCCTCCAAGTTAGGGTTCCAGCCTCCTCCAGAATTCATCCCTAAACAGGACACCTGGGGAAAATTACTATATCATGGGATACAGAGGTCCAAATTAAATTCCTGAAGATGTTCCAGAAATATAACAGACTTTAATTTCTGTGGTCCAAAATTCAGAACCTGAAGATGAAACACTGACACGTGGCAGTCCGTACAGCTTCACTATTTGGAACAGTCCTGTAACAGGTCACTGTGGGAAAAGGCTCATAAATCCCAATTGGTGAATCCAATTCTGATGAAACCTATGGTTTTGGATCCGGGACATACAAGGTTACCTCAGTACCAAATTTTAAACATAGAGGAGGCGAAATTGTGGAGATATCACAGAAACAGTGACAGGAATTTTTGCAGAAGCTGAATCGTCTGATTTGAAAGGTGAAGAATTGAGACTTCCAGAATCCAAGTACATCAGTCATCTCATGTCATTCAAGCACATCTCCTAGTAAGGTTAGTTTCTCATCCCAAAAAAATTTCAAATTTTTTTTTTCTTCGTCTAACAAGATGACTTCAAGCACCAAGCTTGAAGACAAGCTAGAAGGCATAGAGAATTTTTGAGCATGGAAATTGAGGATTGGTCTCATTCTCAAAGAGAATGATCTTGATAAGTATGTCAAAGAGGAAGTGTCAGAACCTGAAGAAGCTGAAGCCAAGGAGAAGAACAGAAAGGATATTATTAGGGCACAAAGAATTATTGCTGACTCCATTAAGGATCACTTGATTCCTCAAGTGTCATCCAAGAAGAATCCAAAAGAAATGTATGATGCCCTTTCCAGAATGTTTGAGGGAAGAAACATCAATAGGAAGATGAATCTAAGAGCTCAACTGAAGAGCACCAAGATGAGTCATGGAGAATCCATCCAAGACTACTTTTCAAGGGTTTTCCAGATCAAAGAGCAACTAGAAGCTATTGGAGATAATCTTGATGAAGATGAAATGGTTATGACTGCTCTCAATGGTCTCACTAGACCATGGGAATAATTCATCCAAATGATGTGTTCCAGGAAGGAAAGCATGCGGTTCAATGTGGTATGCGAAGATTGCATTCAAGAGGAGACTAGAGTGGCAAATAGAGAAGCATTACTAAAAGAGGATGATCAAGCCCTAGCCACTCATAGCAGAAAAAGAACAAGGAATCAACCCATCTTGAAGAAGGGAATTCACAAAGAGCATCATCCTCCCAGAAGATTCCAAAGATCGAAAGAAATTCTATCAAGTAAGGACTACTCTGGTTTTCAATGCTTCCACTGTGACAAGATAGGACACATTGCCAGAAACTGTCCTATAAAGAATCAAGAATATCAGCAGAGGATCAACAACAACAAAAGATATCATGCTCATCTAGCTAAAGATGAGGATGGAGAAGAAGAAGATGAAGGACCTTCGAGAAAGCAAGCAAGAGAAGAAGATGCGGAAGAATATGTACTGTTTTCTGCTCTCTCTGGGTCTATGACTTCTGGAGAATACACTTGGCTTATATATAGTGGTGCTTCAAAGCACATGACAGGACAAAAGAAAACTCTGTCCAAATTTGAAGAAAAGAGCTCTCCTCAGAAAGTATCCCTAGGAGATGACTATCAATATCTGATCAAAGGAGTTGGTGAAGCAAGCTACAAACTTGAATCAGGTAATCCCTTAAAAATGAAATATGTATTATATGTACCTGGTTTAAAGAAAAATTTACTTTCTATCTCAGCTTTAGATAAGAAAGGATTCAGAGTTCCTTTCATAGATGGTCAAGTACTTATGTGGCCCAAAGGAAAGAATATTGAAGATGCAATCATCATTGGTGAAGAAGAAGGGGGCTTGTATAAACTCAAGGGGCACTCAGAAACAGCCTTTGTGCATGAGTCCATTGACCCTAGTGAAATATGGCATAGAAGTCTTGCCCACATCAATTACAAAGCTCTACCTCATGTGAACAAGGTAGTGACAGGATTACCAGACATGAAGATCAAGCATGAAGGCATTTGCAAAGGATGTGCAAAGGGAGAGAACATCAAGAATCCATTCCCGAAGAGTGAAACAAAATCAAAAGGTATGTTGGAATTGATTCATTCAGATGTATGTGGTACAATGTATTTCACATCCCTAAGTGGCTTTGAATATTATATCACATTTATTGATGATTTTTCAAGAAAGACTTGGATATACTTCTTGAAGGTAAAGAGTGAAGTGTTTGAGAAATTCAAGGAGTTCAAAGCCTTCATAGAGAATCTTTCTGACAAGAAAATTAAGTTTCTTCGATCAGCCAATGAAGGAGAATACACCTCAAAAGAGTTTGATGCTTTTTGGAAAGATGCAGGAATAAAGAGGGAGCTAACTACTCCTAACAATCCCCAACAAAATGGGGTAGCGGAAAGAAAGAACAGAACCATCATGGAGGCAGTGAAGACAATGATAATCAAGATCTTCCAATGCACCTATGGGAAGAAGTGGCAAGAACTACTATGTATGTACAAAATAGAGTATCTCGTACTGCTCTTGGGTTCAAAAATCCAGAAGAGATATTCATAGGAAAGAAGCCTAAGGTAAGTCACCTCAAGATATTTGGTTGTCCAGTATATATCCATATACCAAAAGAGAAAAGAACTAAATTAGACACTTCCGAAAAGAAGGGGATATTTGTTGGATATTGCGAAGTATCCAAAGCATTCAGAATCTACATTCCTGGATTCCACCACATAGAAATCAGTCAAGATGTGACATTTGATGAAGAGGCAGCTCTCAAGAGATCCAGGAAGTGCCAACTTGAAGAAGTGTATGAAGAACACCCAGAAATAAAGAAACCACATGTCTCCCTGAAGATGAAGCTCTTGAAGAACGTGACATGGAAGAACCACAAGAACCTCCCATGATGGAGATTTCAAGAAAAAGAAAGCCTGCTTGGACAAGAGAAATTTTACGAGAGGCAGAAAGATATGAAGCTCCTGAAGGCTCTACAAGGGAAAGAAATAAACCTAATACTTTTTCCAACTATATAGCCTTGATGTGTGATCTGGTAGAACAAGAACCTACAAACTATGAAGAAGCAGTACAGAAGAAAGAATGGGTAGAAGCAATGACTGAAGAATACCAATCAATAATGAAGAATGATGTATGGGATATAGTTCCCAAACTAGAAGGAAAGAGTATAGTATCCTCCAAATGGATATTCAAAATAAATCATGCAGTTGACGGAAGTATCGAGAAGTACAAAGCAAGATTTGTGGCCAGAGGTTTCTCTCAGAAAGAGGGAATTGATTATGAAGAGACATCTGCTCCTGTAGCCCAATATACTTCGATTAGAACTATCATGGCACTTGCATCCATAATGAAGTGGGACTTACACCAAATGGATGTGAAAACAACTTTTCTGAATGGTGTTATTGAAGAAGAAGTTTACATAGAACAGCCTCAAGGATTTGAAGTTGAAAACAGACATACTCATGTATGCAAGTTGAAGAAGGCCTTGTATGGTATTAAACAAGCTCCTAGAGCTTGGTATGAGAGGATAGATAGTTTCCTGTCAAGCATGGGATTTACCAAGAGTAAAGCTGATCCTAACCTTTACCTCAAGGTTATAGAAGATGAACCTGTCATTCTACTACTATATGTGGATGATTTATTCTTGACAGGAAATGAGAAACATATTATGAAAAGCAAGAAGAGACTAGCAGAAGAATTTGACATGAAAGACCTTGGGTTAATGCACTATTTCCTAGGTCTGGAAGTATGGCAAAGTTCAGAAGGAATCTTTCTCAATCAAGGAAAGTATGCAGTATAGATATTGAAAAGATTCAACATGTTGGAATGCAAAGCCTTGTCCACACCCATGGATTCCAACCTGAAGTTGTTAACTGATGACTCATCAAAGTTAGTGGATGTGACCCTTTACAGATGGATCATTGGGTCATTGATGTATTTGAAAAATACCAGGGCAGACATTTGTTTTTATATGAACACCTTAAGTCAATATCTAGTTCAACCTAGACGGGTTCACTTGGTAGCTGCAAAACATGTGATGAGATATTTGAAAGGAACTATAGACTTTGTTCTATATTATGATAATAGCCATGAGTTTAGATTGTATGGCTATACAGATGTAGATTGGGCTGGAAGTATCTCAGATAGAAAAAGCACATCAGGTGGATGTTATAGTCTGGGATCTGCTATGATCTCATGGTTTAGCAGAAAGCAATCCAGTGTTGCACTGAGTACAGCCGAAGCAGAATATATAGCAGCTTGCTCTGCTAGTTGTGAAGCCATATGGCTTTGAAAGCTATTGACAGGTTTATTCAAACTAGAACTGGACACTACCGTGATTCTATGTGATAACCAAAGTTGCATAAAAATGACAGAGAACCCTGTGTTTCATGACAGATCAAAGCACATAGAAATCATATATTTCTACATTCAAGATATGATGCAGAAGGGAGCTATAAAGCTCCAGTATGTGAGTACTGATGAACAAGTTGCTGATGTATTGACAAAGCCTCTGTCCCGAGTGAAGTTCGAACACTTTCGAGACAAGATTGGTGTGTTTCGAAAAGATCTTCCCCAAAAGGGGGAGTAGTGATGTTACAGTGGGATTGTATCATCCCTGGGCACTTTCCCTAAAGTGATCCAGAGACCTCGGTCTTTGAGAATGAAGAAGGATTGTATCATCCTTGGAAACTTGTCCTAAAGTGATCCGGAGACTTCGGTTTTCGAGAATGTGGCAGGATTGCATCATCCTTGGACATATCCTAAAGTGATAGAGAGTGATTATCATGTAATTGTATCTGGTGACTTCGGTCGTCGAGAATGTGGTAGGATTGCATCATCCTTGGTCTCAAGTCCTAAAGTGATAGGGAGTGATTATCCCGTAATTGTATCTGGTGACTTCGGTCATTGATAATGTGGTAGGATTGCATCATCCTTGGACTCAAGTCCTAAAGTGATAGGGAGTGATTATCCTGTAATTGTATCCGATGACTTCGGTCATTGAGAATGTGGTAGGATTGCATCGTCCTTGGACTTAGTCCTAAATTGATAGGGACTGATTCTCCCGTAATCAATCCGGTAACTTAGGTTGTCGAGAATGTGGTGGGATTGCATCATCCCTGGACTTTAAGTCCAAAAATGATCCAAATATTTTTTTCTTTTAGTTGTGGATTGCAGGTTGTTGCTGATGATGATGATGCCATACTGATCAACAGATCAAAAGAGGATGATGATGATGTTGCTGCTGATCGAACAGTCAAAGTGCTGAAGACGTTGCCGATGATGATAATGTCATACTAATCGACAGATCAGAATATGATGATGATGATGTTGTTGCTAATCGAACAATCAAAGTGCTGAAGACGTTGCTGATCAAAATACTGAAGATGTTGTTGCTGATCGAGCAGTCAAAGTGGTGAAGCTGTTGATGATCGAAAGATCCAAGTGCTGAAAATGTCGCTGCTAATTGAAAGATCAAAATGCTAAAAATGTTGTTGATGATGATGACTGAAGATTGAATATGAAGACTACATGATGTTGGAAAGCTTCCAATGATTTATAGATGTGTTACCCTGCTAATGATGTCCCCTATCTCTACTCTTGTTGTTGATGTAGAATACCCTTATCATTAAGGGGGAGTGTTGAAATATTGTAACTTTGAAGAATATTCTATATGTATTTTTGATGGTCCCCGATGGTCCTACTGCGAGAACCACTTGTATTACATTGTATCCTGATGCTCCTAATCGGAAGAACTAATAAGAGTCATGAGGTAGTCCCCTCTAATTGTAAAGGTGGGTCATTAGCACCCCAGTATTGTTACTTGAGCCTACATGTGTAACTCAAGCCTACATGATTTAACTCGAGCCTACATGTCAAATGAGTTAACTTATGTGAACGGATGAATATAAATAGGGGTGTAGTGCTCCTCATTTGAGACACACGCACTCACTTGGAATAGCACACTTGTGGAGGAGAGAAGTTGTTGTAGAAGGAGGAGGATTAGGTTTTTGATCTCCTTGTTGGTTTTACCTTTTTAACTTTTTGGGGAATCTATATTGAGGAAGCTTTTGCTAGGTTTTTCCCTTTAGGGTTTTCCTAGGATAAATCTGTGTTGTTCTTGTGATACTGTTTCTTTCAGTGATCCTATTTATATGCTTTTATTATGAAAAATGAAATGATATATTGATGTCTTAGCTAAGCATATGAAAATTTAACACCCTGCAGTTGTGGGGCACTAGGGTTATTAGACTCTCCTAGAGAAGTCAGCCTTGGTAAGTAATTGTCAAGTCCAAAACTAGTATAAATAGAGAGTGAGGCTCTCTATTTATCACATGGTCACTCACACTTAGTTGTAGCACATGAGTGAGAGAGAAAGAGCTAGGATAAGAGAGAGAACAATTGTTGGAGATCATCTTACTATCTTTGGGTTTTACTGCTTCCATTGGTGCTTATTCTATCTCTGAGGAAGCTAGGGGGTTTTCTCCTTTATGGATTTCCCAAGGAAAATCTTTGTGTATGTTACCACCTAACTTGTACTTAGTGGTTTTTTATCAAGTGAGTCTGGTGAACCGAACAAACATGATTTTTTCGGACTTCATAAGACCTTCAGAAGTGCTCTAGTAAGTGCTTGTTGTACTATATCACATGTTCATACCTCATACGGGAGTTGTAATAAACTGTTCTATCATGATGGTGTCTGTAAAAGAATCGATCTCTTAGCCTTTATTTGTCAATCCGATCAGCCCAGGGTGTTTTTTTCCCTTAATTATTATTGGTTTTTGAATAAACGACTGATCATTTCTGACTTTTTCACTCAATTCCTCCAAAGTTGGGTTGGTCGGCTTGGCATTTAGGTCTATTAAGGTTATTAGAGTCTATGTGTCAATGTATAAACATGCTAGGCATTATGGTCGAGTCATATGAACATGTCTAAGTCCCCATAGGTTTTTAATTTTTTTAAATTTTTAAGTTTTTTTTAAGTTTTATTTTTTCCAAAACTTAGGCTATTTTTTAATAGTCTAAATGGAAAAATTGGTGTTGTAATTAAGAGTGGGCTCGAAAATCAGTTTCAATCATGGGGGTGCTCATTTTCAAAATTAGAGCACCATGTAAACCCATAAACCCACTTTTCCTATGTTTTGAGTGATTTGTCCATCATTCAGGTCAAAAAACCCTAAAAATAAAATATTGATTATTTAATTGATAATTTAATTAAATAATGGAGAAAATTCAAAATCCTAAATCATTGGGATTTGCTACGATTTGACTAAAATCAATCTCATCAGCTTGGGATTGACTGGATCTGACCATTCCTTGACAAAAGGAGCTGATCTAGGATGAACAGAGAGTGCATTATTGCATGCAATCTTGGGAATTATGCCCTCTCTCTCTCCTCCACACGTGTGGGCTCATTTGGATGAGTTTTGGTGGATGCTTCATTTAGCAGGTTGAGGTGTTAGTCAGATCAGCTCTTTGATTGATAGTTTCACTCAGTGAGACTTAGATCTAGCTTAGTTAGACATAGATCAAGCTCAGATTCACTCCACATACAGCTGAAGTCTCTCTCTCCTTGGGAATTGTGCCCCCCTGGGCTAGATTTCTTGTTTTTGCTATAAATAAAGCATAGATTACCTCTTCCAAGCTAGTTAGAGATGGATTGAGAATTTTTTACTATTGTATTTTATTTTTTACTATTTCGGAATAAATAAGCTTTGGAGGCAAGATCTATGGTGTAATGCTCTTCATGTGTGGATGGTGATTGTCAAGTGCTTATGAGGTATAATCTGTGTTATTTCTCTTTGATTTTTGCTGGTTAATTGTTTTACTTAAAGGAGAGAGCTTCCTTTTGTTGGGGTAAGAGTTTATTCTAGTTTTATTTATGCTCTTATTGTTCGCTTGTTTCATATCTCTTGGAGTTGCATGTATTTTAAGTTTAATTGCATGCTTTCCAATTATCTTTTTCCAGCAACACCTATGTTTTAACCATCTGTTTGTGCAAAAATTTCTAAGTTGCAGGTGATATCACTTGTAGAAGGGGTTGATCTAGTTTGCATCTTCCTCATATTCAGGATTTTTTGGAGGACATAGTCCCTTGGTGTTCCACCAAAGTAGACTCCAAATATCAACATTTCAAGGCTTCTATCACTCTTTTTCTCTCTTCATCCTTCTAAAAATCAAACTTTTACCTGGTTACTTTGTTACAAGATTTTTCAATATTCATATCTATTATATTAAATTAAAACTTACATAGATATATTATTTCAAGGCTCATAATCTATATCTCATTCATAAAAAGTTTCATAAAGCATTCTAGATCTAGTTTAGGGAAATCATCCGTTTTGCATGGCAATTTAAAGAGAATCCATAGTTTGCATGCATTAGATTTCCATTTCTGTTTTTAATAGATAAAATTTATAAATCAATGCACATATCATTGGCTTCCCAAACATCAAGCCAAGATCCCAAGGAAAGCTTGCTTTCCTTGGTTCATTTTTTTTTAACCGTTTTAACTAGTTTTAACTTAGTTTTTTTTGTTTAAAGTAGACTGATCCAAAGGTACTTTCAAAGTTATTTTGGGAATATTTAATTCTAATAATCTCACTATATTTTATCAAGAATAACAAAAAGAGGAGAATTTGTGGTTCGAAAGTGGCTTTTGGATCATCTGAATCCCCCTAAGGGGTCTTCCTTTTGACTGTAATTTTAATTTTGGGCAATTTGTAAGATCTTGGTTTCATCATGTATAAGAAGCAAGAGAATTATGATAATTTTACTGATATTGTAACAGCAAATAATACAAATTTTATATGAATAGGCTCTTTCGAGCCCATTCCCCATCCCACCTAGGGGGATGCACGCCTTTTATGTCGTTTTTTGCAATTTATTATTTTTCTTTTCTTTAGAATAGTTTCATTGATGCAGAATAATATGATTTGATTGATTTATCATATATTACATATTACAATATCAAAGTAACTTTAATACTTACCCCACAACTTCCCGATTGACCCCGAAGGGGAAATAGATGCGTGGTAGGACTAATTAGAAAAAATGTAGTTTGTTTCCTTTTTGCTGCTCATCATTAATCTTTGCAACCAATATTTTAAAATAAACCCCTTCCTTGATTCCCCGATTGAGGTCCACTTGGACCGGAAGAGGTTCCTGGAAGGTTTTTCTTTCTAAAAAACTCATCATTTAAAATTTACTAAAATTGACAAGGCTCTAGTGTGTATGGTCTGCAATTGGATGTGGTTCATCCGATCAATCAAGATATATAAAAAAAATGTGAGTGAATAGATTAATTAGTCTTCACCTTCCCCAATTAACCACCATCAGGAGAAAATCCAATGCCTCGATCAAACCGTAAACGATGGCAAAATACCCAAAGGAAGTGGGAACTCCTGGACACTGACCTCGGGGCACCGATATCTGTTACACCTTTGGGTGTATTATGAACACATTCTCAAAGACTCCATTCATCCCACACATTCCTTGCAATTAGCCATGAGGGTTTATTTTTGGACATACTCCAAGTACCCCTCAGGTATATCTGGAGTCCCACATCGCCTAATTTTAATCCACACATATTTCACATTAACTTAAAACGTACTAAGAGGCAATCACAAAACATTCACTACAAGCACATGCAAGTACTTTGACGATTTTATGACTCCATTTTTAAGGCACTGGTTCTATGTTTAAATATTTTGATAAATATATATATATCGTGTCTCAACATTGTGCTTTATTGTGCTTATTTTTCATCTTGTCATCTATGTTTATTTATGGTTAATTCCAAAAACTCCTAAGCAACTATCTCAATTTAACATCATCATACGAAACTAATTTTCCTTAGTAACTTAATAAGGTCTACCCCCCTTGGATTCATTAGGAGTTGAGCCTAAACGGAGAAGTCGAGAGCAAGGAATCGAGACTTTCCCCCAAGGACACACCTAGTGGCTTGAAGATTTCTGCCACGTTCCCCCCCAGGTGTGTGAAAGGCAGCAACATTGTCTATTCTATATTTTGATTGATTGTTTTGCATGTTATTGTCTCAGATAATATCCTAAGATAACACTATCTAATTGTTAATCCTCATCCCACAAATTTTCATCCAATCCTTTTTCTTCTAGCATGCATGTGGTCATCTCCTTGAGAGAGCATTTTTTCCTTTCTGCTACACCATTTTGCTAAGGGGTGTAAGGAATGGAATATTGGATATTGATCCCACTATCTGAGAATATTTGCAGAAATTACTTAATTTTATATCCCCCTCCATTATCATATCTCATAGATTTAATCTTTCTCCCAAAGGTATTCTCAACCACTACTTTTAATTCTATGAAATTTTCTAAAACTTCTGACTTTTCCTTGGTGAATAAAATCCAAGTATATCTAGAAAAATCATCTATGAAGGTGAGTAAATACTGATATCCATTCATGGATCATATGGGCATAGGTCCATTTCTATGAGAATGAACCATCCCCAAGATACTTCATGGATGACAAGCCTTCCCCCAATCGAACTTATGCTCAGGGTGTTTTCCCACAACACAAACCTTGCAAATTCTTTTGGTAGTTTTGTTTGTTAGGAGGCCTTAAAAAATGGAATTTTTATGAAGTTTCTGCAAGTAATTAAAATTTAAATGACCAAATATCTCATTATATAGTCTACTGACCTCATTTCCATGAGTTAGATGAGCATTGGGCTTTGCATCCACCAGAAAATGGGAAAACTCATAGGATTTTGCATGATGGTTTGTAAGGCCTTTTACAACAAGTTTCTTGGATGCAATCACATTGATTTATACATCATTGATACTAAAGGTTATTCTCTTGGGAACTAATGCATGATTCATTTGATATACACTCAGGAGGTTGGAGGCCAAGGAGGGCACATACAAAATATTAAAAAAACTGCCATTTTCAAGTTTGATTGTACCTTGTCCTTTCAAAATGATGGTGGAATAATATCCCATGTGGATGGTAATGCTCTTGTTAGTGTCCATAGAGGAAAAAGAATCTCTTCTTGCCATAATTTTATTCAAAGATCTAGAGTCTATGAGCAGAGTTGCGGGCTATGAGGTGCTTTCCATGAGAGCATTTCCTATTTCTTGCTAGGTATCCTGATCTTGATTATCTTTCCTTTGATGGTTCTCCGGGAGATTGATATTGTTTCTCTTGAGGATAGAAGTCATCTCATCAAGTTTCTTCTTCATGCAGGCATGTTTAAGGTGGAAGCCCCTCCCGCAGTAGGAACTCTTGACTTTCTCCTTTCCTTGATATCCTTTGTTCATGTGTTTCTTTGAGCATCAAATTTAGCCTTTGGATTCTTCTGCTTCGCTTTTCGCTTCGAATATTTTGGCCCCCAAAAAAAACAAAGCTTGATCCTTTTAGGATCTGAGGATCCCCATCTGAACAAGATTCTCATGCTCGTTTGTAAGGGTTTTGATTAAGGCATCAAGAGAAGGATTTTTCCAATTTGGGGTTGTAAGTTTCCCCGTATGGAATGTTAAAACAAAGACTGAATAGTCTGAACCAAGTTTGGATATGATAGCTAGGATGAGATAGTAATATTCCTTATCCAACTTGCATTGCTTTAGCTGGAGCACCAAATGTTTGAATTTTGTGAAAAATTCATTCATGGATTTGAAACTGCTTGGATTTAGGGAGATCAACTCGTTCTCAACCTGATAGATCCGAAGATCATATTGTTTATCAAGAAAGGTATCGATATGATCCCAAATCTCTTTCAAAGTCTTGAATCCCAAGATGTGGAAAAGAATATCTTTGGAGATAGACAAGCACAATAAATCATAAGCCTGATCCATCGTATTCCAGTATTTTATCTTCCGTGCAGCAACATTACGCTCTACTTATGTGTTTGTTGTGACCCGGTAGAGCCCTCTTGAACCAAGTTGAATCTCCATATACTCCTTCCATTGGTGGTAATTTAAATAGGTGAGAAGATCCAGAAAATGAACCATGGAGCTACTGTAGCGAATGTAGTCAAGAGCCTGCGAAAACTGGCAATCAACACAATAAAGTCATCGTAAGGTCGAACAGCCTGCACATTTCAAGTTTTAATCACACCCATCATAATTGATTAAGAAATCTTGATCAACAATTCCTTAACTTGGGGTATTAAGTGGTAAACCTTCTACTTCTAGTGCAGTTCTGGAATTTGATCTTTTGCACAATTTTGCATGCAAGATCTATCAAATATCATGTTTTTGAAGAATAGTGCTTCATCCCTGTTGATCTAGATTTGTTACCATTTTCGGCAGATAAATTACTCATTTAAACACATATTTTATTATCATTTGTATGTTTTATGTCACACATGTCATTCTTCAACCTCAGGTATGAGTGTTTTTAAGGTTTATATAAAATTATTTTATTATTATCATTTTTATGGTTTTATTAATTGAAAATAACATTAATAAAATGTATTTGATGTATTAATCGGTTTGTATAATTGTTTGTAGGTTTTATAATCTTTTTGGGCCAAGATAATACACAAAATTCATTCATCCTACTTTTTGCACCTCATGTCCAGCTTAGCGTCCAACTCGTCATTCAGCCCATTGAGTGAAACTCGCTGGTGGTTTGCCAGATGTTGAAATCTGTTGTAGAATACTCTAGTCCTGAAGCGCACTAGCAGATAGACACTATGTTTTCCTTATATCGACTCCCAGTGTATCTAGCTCATAGCTCATTCTTCCATTAATCTCTCCATCCAGATCTCCCATCAGACTGGGCGTTGCTGAGAATTAACTCGGGGCATTTAAAACATGAAACAGCTACAAATGATATGGTTATCCACACGTCTGGTGATGAAGTTGTGGTTCTAGATACTTTCCATCCTGCACTCTTCTTTGCTCGCCACAACATCAACCATCCACGCGCTGGATTTATGCATTCAACCCATGTCGTAGAAGATTCGCCACTATGATCTCCTCGGTGTGCCACCTCTGCAGATCATTCACACTGAAGAGAAGCCTGTGCACGACCTTTGAAGACTGTTTGTGCTGAAAAAGGAAGATGTTTATGCATTGGTCTGTGATTAGTTAAACACCTTTAAGATTGAATAAATTTAGAAAGCATTCGACCTCTAAAGGGTCGACTTTCTCATCTCTATAAATCATTATATAAAGAATCCTCTGTGAGAGAGCTGAAGTTAGCTAGAAAATTAGTCACTTAGTAGAGTTAGGAGAAGAGTTCGTGCTATGATTTACTCTTGAACATTGTATTTCTATTCCACCATCTAAATTTTTTTAAGCAAAAACTAGCCATTAATCACCCATAATTGCTGAGAGGGCCCCTCATCAACCAGAGGTTCATTTTCTTTGTTTAGCTTAGTTTCTTTTCTATTTTAGCTCGTCTAGTTTAATTTATAGTTTGCTTCCATTAGATTATAGTAAATTTTATTCTATTTGTTTTATGTAATACATTAGATTAGTTTTATTTTGAAGTTAATTAGTTAGATGTGTGCATAGCTTGCTTTCAATTATTTCCTTTCAGTCATTTTGTTTTCAGTCATTTCATTTCTAGCATTACTTTCAGTCTTTGTTTTCAAGAATATAGAATAAGTTGTTTTCATGAATTTAGACGAGATTCAATTATGTTATTTCCTCTCCTGTTTCGAATTTTAGCAAGTTAATTTCCAGTTTATTTATTAGTTTAATATGCAATGATTCCTTTTGTTCGTGATTTAGTTTAAAGTTAATTTGTTGTTAAATAGGTTTATTTATTGTTCTGATACATTAGAATTGCATCTGCATGGCTTCAGCAGAAGATTAGTTCATTTAGGTTAGTTTTTACTATTTTAACTGTGCAAACTGTCATTCGGACAACCTGTTTAGTCTATTATTCAGCCACCCCTTTCAGACCCATAGTTCAGTCTGTCATTCATCCCTTAGTTCTGTTTTTAGCATTTTTTATGTGTTTTAAGTTTGTTTTTAGTTTTGTTTTGTTAATGTTTGAATTATGTTTTGACTGTAATAGTTAGATGATAGTTTTTTTAACCTTAAAGTTAAATTTTAGTTGTTTTCAATTATTTATTAAGGTTTTATCATTTTCCTTACTTCTTTTACCTTGAACGAAGTTTACGTTATTCTTAAGTTTTGTTTCTGATTTTTTTATTGTTGTATGGTTTTGTGTTTATTCCTTTTGAATTGATTTATTTGTTTGTATGTGAGATTTAGTGTTATATGTGTTTTCCTTAGTATGTTTCTAGGTTGTTTCTTTTATGTTGTGTTATTGTTGAAAGAACTTGTAGGATAGAACCTAAAGATACTTATTTTATTAATTTTTCTACTTGATTCTTTTATTAAGTTTTCTTTATTAATTTTTCTACTTGCTTTTAAGTTAAGTTCTCCTTGTACCCTAGTTTTTCGTTTGAACAGTTAATTGTTTATTGTATTTCAAATTAAAGTTTACTATCAATTTTTTAGTCTATCATTCTACCTCGGTTTAATTACTTTAATAATTGCATTTTTAGGAGTTTGACTTGGTTTTTCATTTTCAAATATCTTTCAATCTTTTGTTTGTTAAAATATTTAAATGACACCCTCTACCTTCGCATATATTTTGTGTCAACTCAAAGCTTACCAACCCCGGTTGATAATTAAATAATAGGTGGATTAATTTAAACATAATTACACCCAAATAATCTCGTTGTGGCTCTGATACCATATTAATTCTATCACAGCAATCTTGGGAGAAAATACAAAATCACAAGTGATTCAATGAAAAATTACACATGAAATGATGCAACGGTACTGCAATTGGAGGTTGCATTTATGTATTATCAATAAAATAATGAATGATACAATGCAATTTCATGTAGAATGTAATAATTCCAATCCAATTCAAATTATATAGGAGTTCATTCGAATTGCATGGATGAGTATATCTTAAATGAATCTTAGCAACACTAGACACACTTAGTTAACCACTAATATAGCCATAACTGACTCTCACACTAAGTCCTAACTGAATCAGAGTGTAATAGATGACTGATTCGAACTGAATGTAACTCAACACATGTCACTGCATGTCCATAATCAAGTACAAGGCTCAGTTGGTGGAAAAAGGATACTCTCAGGTCTAAGGCTTGGACTACAATGAGACATTATCTCTAGTAACTAGAATGGACTCCATCAGGCTGATATTGGCCATTACTGCTTCCAAGATATGCGAAATACATCACATGGATGTGAAGCGTTCCTTTCTCCATGGTGATTTGGAGGAAGAGATATATACGAAAGAACCCAACAGGTTTATTGATGATGCTTCCTTAGTCTACAGACTGAGGAATTCAATGTATGGAGTCAAACAAGCCCCATGGACATGGTACTCCAAGATGGATTCCTTCATCATCTCTTAGAAGTTTGAAAGGTGAAAATATGATTGCAATGTCTATATGAATAAGAAGGAGGGGTTCTTTCTTCTAGTTGTATTGTATGTGGATGAATTTCTCATTACCAGTAGCTCTACTGCTAGATTGAGCAACATCAAGTCTTGTCTTAATAAAGAATTAGCTATGAATGACTTAGGACTATTAAGATAGTTCATTGGTCTCAAAGTAAGTCAAAATACTTCAAGAATCATGATCTCATAGTCCAGGTATTCATCATACATTCTTAAGAGATTCCACGTGGAGGATTACAAGGAATCCCCTTATCCTTTTCTATCAGGCATCAGGCTTGAAGAAGGTAGTTCCACACCTTTGGTGGATAACACTCTCTACATATAGCTCATTGGAATCCTTCTATATCTCACTCATTCAAGACCAGACATATCCAATGATGTGAGTGTTTCTTCCATATACATGCAGGAGCCACATGAGTTGCACTGGAAAGAAGCAAAGAGACTATTGCACTATGTTCAGGGTACTATTGATTATGTGATCCACTACGCTATTGGAGCACAAATGGATCTCACAGGATTTATAGCCTTAGATTGGGAAGGATATGGAAATGATAAGAAATCTACCTCAAGTTTTGTATTCATGATTGGATTTGGGCCAATTTGTTGGTCTAGCAAGAAGCAAGCATCACTTGCACTCTCTTCAACAGAAGTAGAGTATTGAGGAGCTGCTAATGCAGTTATTCAAAATTTTTGGATACATGGCATCCTTACAGAGTTTAGGATTCATACTTCATCTACAGTGGATCTTTATTGTGACAACCAGAGTACACTCAAGATTTCCAGTGATCCTATTCAAAAGAAGAGGACAAAACACATAGAGGTTCACATGCACTACATTCAAAAACTAGTGCATGATAGAACCATCACACTACAATATTGTCCAACAAAGGATCAGATTGTAGATATTTTTGTGAAGTGTTTTACTGAAAATATATTTTCCTTTCTCAGGTCTCTTTTGGGAATTAAGGCTTGATTCTCAGTTCTTATTTTCAGGGGGGTTTTTACCAAGAGGTTTTCCCTACCTCAGTTGTATTATGTAGCATTCATGTCTTTTAGATTGTGTATTGGTGACCTATAGTCTTGTTACCAAGGCCCATAATTGTCCAAGTTAGGATTTATGGGGGGGCGTCAGGATTATTAATCCTCCCTTGACCATACTGTCTATTAGATTATTTAGCCTAAATTAGGAACCTTAATTAATTAATTGGGTCCACTTGTACCATTAGGTCCACTTGTCCTAATGGGGCCACATGTACTAGTCACTAGAGTGTGGGGAACACTACTATAGGTTAACTACCACTTACTGCATGTGAATTCATCAATTTTGGTGCCTCCTAGACCAATCCCTACATTTTAAGAGCCACTGGGTGTCCTGAAGCCAACCTACTTCAATGAGTTAGAGTTAGTACTAGTCAGTATTAGGTAGCCCCCAGTTGCTTTTAGTTAGTTCACAATTAGTTAGCTAGTTCTAGCTATGTATGGCTTAATTTGGAGTAGGTTCCCTTTCCCGCCTACCAGACTCAGCTGCATTGAGTTAACTAGCTATCACTAATTGATTGAGTTGGTTGGACATCTGGGAGTTGATGTTGGACTCCGATATTGATTGAGGAACCATGAGTTAGAGATTCAGTTAGATACAGTCACATCCAAATGGTATATTTGAATTTCTCCCTAATGCATTCATATTCTTCCTATTGGTAAACTATTGTAACACCGAATTTGTTATGGTGAATGATACTGTAAATTCCTAAGTAGGAATCAATTGTTTTGTATGTGGTTTGTTTTGTTCAGTTTGTATATTTGTTATCCATTTACTGCAATCATAATTATGAACTATATACTTAAAGATATGAATGGAATTCAAATTCTAATTCAAAGTAGGTGCCCCTCAGCACACGCTCCACCATCTAGAGTTGATCGCTTGAGATCTTTTGTAGTCCTAATAATCCTAGTATACATAGCACCATTGCTGCTATCACCTAAGTCTGAAGACTCTCAATGTTGTACACGAGTATGTATGATGAGTGCACCGATGTTGAGGCATAGAGATGGTGATTGCAAAGGTCGTACAGTACACCACATGTGTGAGCTTCGGAGTAGTATCGTCAATTACGTCCAACACTAGAATTCCAGTAAAAAATCACACATCGAGGAGTGTGATCTCTATATGTTCCCCCTATATGATAAAACACACCACCTATCGATCCCAAACTCTGACAAACCTATCTATCAATAGCTTTGTTGAACGCATAAGTGGGATCCGAGAAAACTTCCATAGATCACACTGAGCTGGAAAATCCTGCATCACTGGGTCATTCTGCACCTCCCATTAGAGGTTCCCAATTTCTCACTCCTGCCACACCACTCGAGGCATCCTTCACATGCATATAGTCCCTGTCAGGTCCATTCATGCACAAAAAGTAATTCTAGGTTAAGTCGCCCCTGTTTGGTCCTTTCTTGTGACCCAAGTCGCCCAAAAACACTGAACATGAGCGATTGGGTTTCTTATATACCCTGAACAGATGCGACTATCTCTATGATAGGTGTAACCCGGTCACACCTGTTAGCTCAATAAGAGCAACTTGGGTCGCTCTTTTTCCCTCAAAAAGTGCAACCTAGCCCCGAGAATCCTCTGGGCTTAGCCATGGCCCTAGAGTGATAAACAACTTAATGAAATACATTGAAGAAGACAAGTTTGATGCGATCTCTTAATGTGGGTTTGCAAGGTTACATTGAATCCATTTTCTCTACTAGTGGGGTGATATCTCTTATGGAGTGATTTGTGTATGTTTTTTAAAGCATTCTCTGTAAATCTATCTGTTATACTAAAAGAATTGTTGGGTTTTTCATCCTTTGTGTTTGGAGGGTTTTCCAAAGGTATATATTTTTTCTTATGGTTGATTATTTTATGTGTTGAATTTATCCATCAGATTCATATGTGGATGATATATATTTTATTATATAGCTGATATAAATTTTATTATGTGGATGATATAAAGTTTCATAAGTGTTGAAACTATTTGATAAAATCCTTTAAGTTCAAGCAGCTCCGATTTTTCTCAAACATTAACATGATATCAGAGCATAGGGTGTGAAAGGGATTTTTTTTCCAGTGATATAAGCTTCTTTATATCTTCAAGAGTTAAGAAAAATATTGCATCCATGACATTAATCTCCAATCGAATGGAAAATCTCCTTGAAAGTACTTCCAAGTTCAACACATGGAAGGAAGGAGTGTTGAATCTTCTTAAGGAGCATGATATTTATTCATTCATGACTTCAGTGGTATAGGACCTTTCCACTAATGCAAAAATAAAAAAATACAAGAAGAATCGATAAAATTCAATGAGGATTATAAATGACTTCATGCAGGACAATCTTATGTTGGTGATCACACCATTGAAGATGACAAAAAAGTGTTTTGAAACACTTACAAAATTGTATGTGAATAGATATCCCCCTTAAAAGAGGGATTTGAAGAACAAGTTGTGCAACCTAATATGGATAAAGTTGAGAATGTAACATCCTTCTCAAATATTTCACATGTGAAATATCAACTAGCAAGCATCGGTGTAGTGACGGATGAATATGACCTTTTGCAATCTGTCATCAACGGAATCCCTTCATCATGGAAGACCTTCTTAGCAATATTAAACAAAAGAGAAGATCATTACAACTTCAGAATAGTATGGCAATGTTGCATTCAACAAGAGGGTTGCATCCAAAGAAAAACACCATGCACTAAACAAGAGATTTTTTCTCTCACAACAAGAATGAAGAAAACAGGGGAGCCATTCTCTCCCAAGAAGTTATTTTGTGTAAATAAGAAAGAGATTAATAAATTTTTTGAAAAATGAAATTTTCTATATTGCTATTGTCAAAATTTGTGCCATTTTGAATGGAGTTTCCATGAAAAAAATAAGAGAAGGAAGGGTCCATGCTTCTACTGCTATAAGAAAATATTCCAATAAAGATGAACCCTAACAAAAAGAGACAAGGAGAGAATATTATATTGTCTTGGAACTATATGAATCCCTCACTGTAGCTAAGGATACATGGTTGATATAAAGTGGAGAATCCAAGAACATTTCAGGATATGAGGGTGCAATATCCAACCTAAAGGAGAAGACATTTTCATGTATGGTGGATTTGGTGGACAACTCAATATATTTGTTTCAAGGAGTTGGATGGAGATCCTTACATTGGAGTTTGGTACATGTGCTACATGTGGAGGACATTACTTATGTCCTAGGATTGAAGAAGAACCTACTCTTAGTTCCAGTTCTTGAAGATAAGGTATTATGATTCATCTTCATGGAAAATCAATCCTACTTATGATCAATGTTATACCAAAATCCAGTCACCACCATGTGATAAGACCTTTGACTTACATTTTTTCCCTTAATCCCAATGCTTAGAGAGAAAACCCATGTTGATTGTCAATATTTCATGAAAATACTCAACACCACACTTTCCCTATTAACCATAAGTGGTACCTTGCTCGCACCACCTGTATATTGTTTACCATAAGTGGTGCCACTGCTTATAGCCTTTGGTCCATAAGCGTTTTGAACCTGAACCGCTCTGTCATAAGAGGAAAAAGGTGGTACCCTAGGTAAAATGGGAAAAAAGAGAGGTTTCTCGAGGCTTCTAGATCATGAGCCTCGTGTCCTCTCTTATCCCTAACATTGTGGCTTAGTTGAGCTTGAGATTCCCCATCATAGGATCTTAGAAGCCACCTCATCCAAAAATCTCTCAACCATTCCTATCCATTGAGCCTTATAAATACAAGCTCATGTCCATGGTTGAGGGGGAGAACTATAGAGGTATTGTTATGTTGTTGTATTGACCACTTGGCCCAAGCCATTTGAGAGCATACACTAGTACATATGGGCGGATTTTTCCACGTTAGTTTTCCACGTTTTTTTACTTTCGTGGAAAAATCAAGGCTAAATTATGCATTTTTACAATTTTTTTTTAAGGA